>OU426979.1:129568578-130168578 GCA_911387785.2 Aelia acuminata
TGATTGTATATGTACTGATTGTATTTTTTTAATGTGACCCATTCAGCCACATAATGTTGTTTTGCTCCTATAATCTGTTATAATTTTGGACCAATGGTCTCATTGGATTCATAAGCATAGAAAGTATCAAAAACGATGCATTACTCGACTTATTTGCTGCTAGATTAATTTGCTGCTGGCTTCACCTTAATGGATTTGTTAAAAATTCCTAAAAGGTGATTGGCCCCTTTTTAATTTAGGTGGATTCCGCAGATCTCGAATCATACTATATATATCAAGTTATGACTTTAGTTTAACAAAGGTTCAATTTTTTGTCGTACTGTTATCTATTTTTCCTGTTTTTGAAAGTCCAAATTTTGTAGAGTCTTGAGTTTTACCTTAACCTGTTGAATAAATGTTTCAAGTTCTAAAAAACATGAATATCCCCCTCCATCCGGAAAGGAGAAAACAGTTATTTGAGGAAGGAATCTTAAATAACTGTCATCTTCATCATTCACCTTTGGCCTTGAAATAATTCACAGAAAAAGTTGACATGATGTTGCCTCATCCCTCCTCAACAGCCCTGAAACTCTAGGCGACTATTGTCTTTTCCGGTCAATGACATTTTTTGAAAGCAATTCTACATTATGAAGATGTGAAATCAGGATGTGAGTTTTTCTCCTTGAAGGCATGGGTGTGTCTCCGCGAAATTGACTTGTGGCAGTAACATGTATGAAATAATATCACGCATCCTGAAGGTCTTAGTTCTCCTTAGTTAGTTATTATTTTTCAGTCAGTATTATTGTTTAGTTTTACTATTTCATTAGTGACTTTATATTAATAAAAGTTATTTTATTCATTGAGTTCTAATTTATTTAATATGTATTTGGTTCTAATTTATTTTAAGATTTAATTGATTTCTTAAAGGAAAAGGTTGAGAGACATTTCAGTTTGTTTAACGTCACTTAAGCTGCCATGTGGGAGTCCTAAATTTTGTCTGCCCAGGTGTCATTCGGGTAGGGATATTTTACTAGTAGGTACTGCTAAGCTCGTAACCTTTACTTAGTAGGTACTGATAAGCTCGTAATCTCCATTTTACATCCCATCCCAATGACGGCTCAGCCAAGGATTTGTTTCTTTGTTTAACGTAGCTTTATGCCACTAAGACTAATCGGACGAAGCTACAGTCTACAGTCTAGTTTAGTATACAGTCCTAAATTTAGCGGTTTCCTAATAGGTTGTTAACTTGAAAAGAGATTCTATAGGATTCTAATTTGACCATTTGACTTTTTTAGACATTGAATTTTGGGTTTAAAAAATTCAGCTTTGTGATTAAAGAAGAATACAAAGTTGGCCAGTTCGAACTCAAAAATGAGTTAACTGACGAGCGTTTCTGTATTTTTATTTATTTATTTTTTATAATATTTTTTTTATTCTCGCTCACTCTCGACACTCCAACAGTGTAATAACTCATTTTTAAGGCATCGAATCTTGTTTTCCTTTCCTTGTACAATAATCACTGGGATGGCTTCAAGTCAGTCCTACTGCTTTACTCGCCAAGCTCAGTAGTAGCCTATTATTTTCGCAAGTTTACCTAAGAATAAGTCATTCTGTCAAGGCTTAGGTTTTTCTTCGGATATTTGCAGCTCATTGATCATCTCGTTAATCGAAATATGTATGATTTTGCTGCAGAGTTTTTACTCAGTTTTTGAAATGAAGTTGGTGTCAACGATTCACCGATAATTAATTCGTTCACTCCCTTGCTGTCAAAGTTAAAGACCGAGCAGTATTTTCACAAGCTGCGTAGATTGAATATTTCTAGTTTAACAAGCTATCATTTTGTTTATTCTCTTTCTCTTGGCCAACAACTTTTTTATAAAGAATATATTTCGCATTATATCCTACGTCTATTTTTCTTTTCTCTGTTGCTCTTTTCTACAGCTTACAATGGCTATACAAAAGAAATGAATCATATAGGCATTAAAACATAACAAAACTTCCCCACTATTATTTTTCCGTCACGAGTGTTACATTTTTATCGTAACACTGGTGACATTTTCACTGAAAATCTCCATCCTTAGCTAAAATAAGTGTCGGACATATATGAGAGGGTGAACTCGAAGAAATGTAAACCATAATGTTCATAAATGTAATAAACCAACGTCTTTTGCCCGTATCATTCGGATTTTTCAATGAACGCTGATATATACAATTAACATAACACTCGTGACGACTAATTTTTGTGACATACATTATTTTGCATGGGATATCAAATAGCTGCCTGTTAGATACTTTCTTCTCCAAGTTTGCACATCGACTGATAGCCGGAATTATAAACAAAGGTTATCATGGCCATTCCCAACATTTTCAAAGAACAGTCAAAGAACCCCAGAACAGCCGACAACAATCGCCATGAATTTTTCTACTTACCTTAGGGGCAGATTCATTTTCCTAATTTACATTCCAAGTATTAGAGGTAACTAAAAATATCATTCATACCTTGAAACACCACCGTATTACAATGAAATACCTCATTGTTCAAATATAATCAATTATCAAGGGTTCATTTCAGGATGTGGTGAACTAAGCATAACCAACACTCGTGACATTTTCAAACTTCACATTGAGATATGTTTTGTTCTTTATGATGCCTAGGTTCATTTAAATGTTACAATCGTATTCCTATAACAGAAAACTATATGATAAATAACCAAAAATGTTTTTGGATATGAAAAAATATCTGAAAAACGAATGTTAAGACCGGGGAAATGGTCAATTCATGTGAGAATCATCCCTATAGCATTTCCGAATACATTTAAACCTTTTCCAAGTCAACTGTAATCCTTTCCAAGTCACTAGAAACCCTTTCCAATGCAAACGTAACTCTTTCCAAATCAAATGCAAACCCTTTCAACTCATTCTTCACCCTTTTTATTTAAATTGTAACCGTTTCCATTTCAATTGTCACCTTTGAAAAAATCTTTTAAGTTCTAACTTTACCCATTCCAAAGAACCTTAGGTTTTATATATATACACACTCGCGGCCAAAAAAACCGGCGCACCTTCATTTTTAGTAATAAATGTATCTTAACGTAGGTATAACTCGTCCTAGCATCGATTTTTTATTTCTTATCTAAAATAAGCACATGTCCCTTCAATATTATATCAATAATCCTCTATAGTAAACAATCAACAGATTAGAATTCGAAACAATACAGCATCAGTACGTATATGCGACTTCAATGTCATACGTTTTCCTGCTTAAAGTGCTTTTCTTTTCAATTTTATTTCGTTTTTTTGTGTTTGTGGTTGTTACTTAATCTTTTTCTTTTAACAAAATGGTTTTAGAAGCTATGACAGTTGCGAGAATAATTGAGTTGGTGGAAGATAGTAGGAATCAACGTTAGGTGGCCAGGACGTTAGGCCAACCAGAAATAACGATTCAAAGGGCGGTTCAGAGGTAGCAGGAGACCGGACTCTATACGAGGAGGCCAGGATCAGGGAGCCCCAGAACGACTGAGCCAGCAGAGGACCGTTCCATCATGATGCAAACGTTAAGAAACCGCACACAGATTGCAGTAAAAACCGCTTGTCGGCTGAGAATTGCTCGACAGGTGAATGTGAGTGTACGAACCATACGTAGAAGGCTCGCCGAAGTGAACTTGCACTCCAGGGCCCCAGTAACAGGTCCTCAGTTGACGGCAGCTCACCAAAATGCATGTCTTCAATTTTGCCGAGAATATGCTAACTGGACTAAGCCTGATTGGGCCTCCGTTATGTTTAGCGACGAGTCTGTATGAAAAAAGATACAGGTATAGGAGGTGTGTCCGGCGGCGGCCAAACCCTACCATTACTCTACAAGACGTCAGGACAGCACTAGTGGAAGAGTGGGAGGCTGTACCCCAGGAACGGGTAGCTAGCCTCGGGAGGATTAAAGCAGTCATCAGAGCCAGAGGAGGGAATACCCGGTACTTAGGACGTTTTGTTTTTGTTTAACTAGAGTTAAAAATGTAAAGAAGTCAATTTTTATTTTTAGAGATATTTCGTTTTTTATATTAAATTTTATTTCTTTTTTATATGTCGTTAGTCTTCATTCTCCTTGTGCCTCTTTGAAGCATATAGTATACACTTTGCTAAGAAAAAAATTGGGAAGTTTATCTTGGTCCAACAAAAAGATATTTGAAAAAATCTAGGTGCGCCGGTTTTTTTTGGCTGCGAGTATATATATATATATATATATATATATATATATATATATATATATATATATATATGTGTGTGTGTGTATACATTTTTTTTTTCTTTTCTCAAGTGTGACAATTAAAATGGAATTGGTTACAATTGAAATAGAATGGGTGACGATTTAGTTGTAAGGGGTTAAATTTGCTTTGGAAAGGGTTACATTGGAATTGAAAATGGTTTCTTATGAATTGGAAAGGGTTACAGTTGACTTGGAAAAGGTTCAAATAGACTTGGAAATGCTATATTAAGTGTATTTTAATGATCCCTTAAGCCTTCCTTACAGTTAGCAGCTTCAGCTTACCAACAGTTAATGATAAGGGACTGAGGTAGGAAAATAATTGACGTAAATTAAATTAAAGTAAAATTCACCGGATCATTCATTAAGAAATATTGCGGCATATATGTATTTTTAAACAACTTAATTGATGTTTTTTTCGGGGGCTGAATTGGCTTTCTCCGAAATAGAGTCCTGAGTGCTCGTGGCCTTACCAACTCGGTCTTAATCTAATGCCCTCTCTTCTGGCCGGAGTGAAAACCCCGTAAAGCACAAAAAGCTAAGAACGGGAGGGAAAAAATAAATATATATATATATATATATATATATATATATATATATATATATATATATATATATATGTATTTAAGAAATTTTTACCCCAAATCGTCAAACAAGAATTATCTTCTCAGCATAAAATCACTTTAGCATCTATTTCAATTCGTTTAACGTAAGTTTATATACCTTTAATTTAATATTTTTTCATATTATTCTCGAAAGATTGGGGATGGGGACGGTACCCAGTGACATCCTACCCTGTTGATTAAAATATACACTCTTACCCCCTAGATTATAGAGACTATAAATATTACTCATTATTAATATCTTTAAAAAATTAAGAAATCAACGGGGCTATGTTAAAAAGACCAGGTACAGAAAGCGTGTAGCGTGTTCTGCTAAAGAAACATTTTCTCCGGCGACGCCAAAATGGCTTTATTATGAGGTATTCCACAAGTGAGGTTTTGAAAGTTGTAGGTAAAACTTGCATCAGTCCGTTATTTCGATATGATTACTCCTTGGTTGAACCCTACGCCCCGACCTGCAGGAGGCCTCACGAAGTACCACAGGAACCACGCTAAGTTGAATAATTACAGACTTTAGAAAATATTGGCTATTTGGGTTTTATAACTACATTTATTTCATTTTCTATAATTTACTACTCCAACAAAAAAAAAAGTGAGTGCCAGAGAGAAGATTGAATTCTAGTTTTATTTAGTTGCTATGAAAACTTAATTTCATTAGCTACCATGGAAACAAATAATTTCCTTTAAGTGATGTAAAAAATATATTTTTGTCTTGCATATCAATCAATCAATGAAAACCTTTTACCATGCTATAAGCTAAATATAAAGGATTATTAGCGCTTGTGGAGTTTTCAATGCGTATTTAACACGCTTCTTGCCGTTTTTAAAGAAAAAACACATAATGAAATGGGATCAAGCTTCGTTTCTGATACACACGCACACACACAGACCATTTCGCGAGATTTGGAAACCAATTGATTTGGAATCAGGGGACTGCAAAACTTATTTTTTCGTTGAAAAACGGAATCTAAGTTTTTCCTGATTGTAATACTTTCTCGTACTATGTATTCCATAAGTGTAACGTTAAATCGTCCAATATAAACACATATGGTTTAATACCCCAGACCGTTTGTTGGAACAAACTAAGAGGTTGGAACGAACTGTTTAGTTCTAGATTGTTCGAGAACATCTACGGCGTTCCACCAGCTTCCACGAAGACCTGGAACCTATCAGAAGATTCATTTTACGACCATATAAAGGAGCGAGTGACTGGGCCAATTAGTCTTAGTCTGTGTCTTGACTGGGAAGCTCAAGTAATATGATCTGTGTGTTGTAAAGTTATCATTTTTGTAACATGCTCGAATATTTGAGTTGTATTAATTCGTTGGCATTGATATTATAAATATTTGTTAACCCACAGAAGTGTCACAATATATAAGTAAGTGAAAATAAAAGGGCCATTCTGAAGTTGACTATCGGTCCTAGTCAATATACATATATATATATATATATATATATATATATATATATATATATATCTGTGTGTGTGTGTGTGTGTATATATATATATATATATATATATATATATTTATATAGGTAGACGTAGCTTAGCGCACATATTACGCGGAATACGCATATTCGAGTCCCGGCTAGGGCCAGTAATTTCTCTTGAAAATAAAATAGTAAATATCTGTTACGTAACGACATACGTAACTCTAGCCTTCGTACATCTGATACTATGCGTCCGTAGCACATCTATGTGGACGTTCCAAACTCTAAACTGAACTCTAAATGGTTTATTGGTGACTTCATACTTATATTAGACCAACCAAACGGTGGGACTGGCGCGGTCCCCGGTAAAGCGTGACTGGTGGAAGATTGAATGAAGAAGAAGGGCTACTACTAGAAAGCTATCCAACCGAATTCCCCACGTGTTCTCGGCAGGAGAAAGTGGTTAGCCGGTGAAACCACGGTCAGGTGTCTTCAGGCTCTTTGATCCCGGGGGCCTAAGTTGCTTCGGAAAATTAGTTGGGTAATGCATTATGTAAACCCACCTCATAGCTTCTATCGAATAGATTTCGAATACTATAACAGATAAAAACAAAACAAAGTCGTTATATACTGATAAGTAAACTACGTCATGTTAGTAGCCTCATACCATATTCAGTTGGTTTTTTTATGATTACTTATTCTATTTTTAGTAATATTTGGACGATAAAATTATGAAATGAGCACTGCTTGTGGTTAATATTTTAGGTAATGTTTAGATAATTATTTGATGCCCAAATCTTGGTATGGCTCATATTGATATGAATTTCCCCTTTGATGTTTTCCGCTTATTTTTTGGTTCCATGATGTTGGACGTTGGGTGTATTTCAAATGTAGCATTACAAATAAGTTAATTATTTCTTTCGACCGCTCTAGAAGTATATCATTGGCGAATAAAGAAATTAATAAATAAAAACAATTAAACCTTGCATTTTATGATGTAATATTTTATAACACTAACTTGGATTTAAATAATATTTATTAGGCGAAAATAATAATTCAAAATGTCATACAAACAATCAGGGGAAGATTTAGCCCGAAATTCGGGGGGCTCATGACCATCACGTGGCTGACAGTACCATTTTTAT
Organism: Aelia acuminata; assembly: GCA_911387785.2. Classification (NCBI taxonomy): domain Eukaryota; kingdom Metazoa; phylum Arthropoda; class Insecta; order Hemiptera; family Pentatomidae; genus Aelia; species Aelia acuminata. Next base: position 129,576,015 of record OU426979.1, read on the forward strand.
ATGAGATTATAACTTGAATTAAGAATCACTGCGATCTAAACAACCAAAAGTGTTATGTTTAGGGCATAGAGACTACCTAATTGCATTATTCTTCAAAAGATACAGAAAAAAAATTGAAATACCAAAAATATTAGAGGATCCGTCAATGCAAACGATACAAGCTCAAATAATTAAAAATATTACAAAAAGTATCAACTTGTAACGACATAGTAACACAAAAGTAAGCATATGATTCCATCTTCAGAACCAGACTTAGGACTCCAGTCCATCGTTCCATACATTTAATCTCAATTAGAACATTCTAGAAGTTTCCCGAAAAGCGTAGAAGATTCTTGAACATTCACGAAAATGTACAAGAATGGATGAGTGTTCCAATAAAAAGTGTAGAACTCTCTTAATCATTTGGTTTATGTTAAAATATTTTAAATATCAAAGCATAGTTGTGTTCTACTTATATGATTTTTTTTTTTTTTTTTTTTTTGCCTTTACCCACTCAGGTTCATTGGTAAAACCTATCTCATGTTATACTCTTCAGTACAATATGGCCATTTTAAATATTTCAGTATGTTTTTTTCATATATTTTAGGGCTGAATTACTTGTACATCACTTCTGTGCGTGGTCTATTTAAACGACCCTTTGGGGGGTTATTTTATCCTTTTTGAGCGAATGAAGTAAGCCTTGTGATCAAAGTCGAAAGCTTCTATCAAAAAAAGTAATCATGGCCCTCTTTTTAACTTAAGAATTCGGTTAAAACAAGTCGCGCCCAGAATTTAGGACTCTCACTGTAGCATTAGCTGTCCGATTAGTAGCAAATGGTCGTTTAACGAACACATTAACGAATTTCAATTCCATTTCGAAATTATAAAGCATTCGAACATGCTTTATAATTTTGGATTATAATATTAATAAATTGGGAAAATAGATGTTGAGACTAAGCGAATAATTTATGATCTTATCTGGAGATATTAATTAGCTGCTGAAAGGGATGGTAGCAAGGAGAATGCTTGGGAAAGTGCAACTACTTCATGATGCTATCTCTGTTTTGTGCTGCTAAAACCTCCACGGTGTCAATGAACGAATCATTCCCATCGTCGGGTTTCATTTTCGATCAGGTCTTCAGTAATTAGGAAAGTGCAGTATAATAAATTGAGCTAGAAAAATGGTGGGCTGCCAATCTTTTACGTTAATATTGAGAATGTTCGATCTTTAAGTTGGTGGAAAATGTCCAGACACAAATATATAAAGAATGCTATCGGTCCGACTATTACGAAATTGAACAAGGTTGATATTCCTCCTCTACAGTTGCTGATTGTAATCTCAGTGGTAGAGAAGGAAAACATCCGAAACCCGTCACAGTTAAAACAATAAACAATAGCAAAGCTTTCCACACTTCCCCTGAGTCCCCAAGGAAGGTATAAGATACGTCTGTTGCGATATGTCCCCTTGCAGACCCTGTCTCAAGACCGACTTGTTTCGGCCCCCAATGATCTACCAGGCAAGTATCAGCTTGAAAAAAAAATCTATAAACACACTAGCAGACCCGGCCACGCGTTGCTGTGGCTCAGTAGTTATATCCTAATATTTTTAAACAAATACAGTAATACCAATATTCATTGATAAAGATAAAACCTTTCAGCTAATCAAAATCCAACGTGATTGAGAATAGAGCATTACACCATTTAAAAGTATTTGGTAAAGAATATAGGAAAGTTTTTATTTTTTACATCTCATATTTCAATGTAGTTTGATTAAAAAGGAGCTGATTGTGTTTACGACTCACAGAGCTGCCAACACTATCGCCCTTCCTTTTTTTATGGATCGGTATAAACTAACTCGAAATGGCTATATTTTTCCACTAATTTTAAAAAGGATGACTGAAGTAAGTTTTGATAACCTCAGCCATTGATCTATTGATTATTGGCCTAACACTACTTCAACTTGGTATTGTTAGTTTAACAACGGGTTTAATTTTGCTCAGGGTCATGCCAATCTTGGTTAACGCGTCATATATGTCCTTTTGATAGGCGTTTTTCTCAATTTCTTTGAGACCTCGATTTCCCAACCCTTCGGCTAATGTGTTCGGTAGGAGGGTGTTTTGAAGCTTTTAATTTAGCAATATATTTGAGTGATAATAAATCTCTTCTTAAAGAGGTTTTTACATAATACAATTAAGAATTTTTAGTTATTCAAGTACTAATTTGTTTAAAATGTTTTGGGTTAACCTTTTTTTTGTTTTAACACAAACCAAAGATTTATTGGTTTCCACACACGTGAGCAGGCGATACCCATTTCCCACGTGAGTTATGCCATTGCCCAAGGGAAAAACACGGATTTTCAAAGTCCAAGTGGACATTGTTTGCCCTTGGGATTTGTTTATGGTCATGGTAAAAGCCAAACGAATAGGATATTGAAGCCTTTTAAATTTTATTGAAAATTCTGTCGGTTCGTGGGGAATAGGTGGCAACAGGGCGATATCTCCTGTAAACCTTCCAGGCAACATTTTTCCTCCAATAACATTTCCTGTGATCCTTTTAATGACCAAAAGTGTACCGTTGCACAATTGAGGTGGATTTAAGTTACGAAGAAGAATGATCGGTGAACCTTCTTCAACTGGAGATTGTTTGGGTGTATATCCAGGGAATTAAAAAATTCAGATAGGAAATTTACGGCTTCGTTATCATCTAGAACATTGTCAATTGATTTTGGAAGTTTATTTCATCGAAATCAACATTTTTTGCTGCCAAAATAGCACGACTACCCAGCCAATTATAGTCCAAAAAATTGTTCAAAATATCAGGAAAGACACTTTATATTTCGTAGACAGTTCATTTTTCGTCTATACAACAGTTCAGAAATTTTCTGGTAATTTGATAAATTTTGAATTTCGATGCAGCTTTATTTCACCGTTTCCAATATAGAGCAATTGTTTAAAAAATATATCTGCTGATGGATTATTTTGCAGTAGTACTCTCATATTTATGACGGATAAATCTGAAACTTGAGGTTACCCAAATAACAATTATTCCTGTTCAGTAGAGGTGTAATAATCATTAAACGTAAAATTTAAAAAATGCCGCGATTTGTAATCCTTTCTTAATCAACAATCATTTAAAGATAAGTAAAAAATTGTATTCTGGTGAAATTAACAACGAAATATCATTCCCAATAATAGCCTACTTTAAATTAAAGAAAGGATTATTATCTTCGCTAACATTTCTTAAATTTTACATTTAAAGATAATTACAACTCTGCTGAACAGGAAGTAACAGCCTCTATTCGATTGGGATTAAATTTTCTCAACTTCAAATTATTGTTGATAAAGGAGGAATTACAAATCTTCACTGACATTTTTTAAATTTTACATTTTAGATCTCGGGATAAAAAGGTTTGGTAAAATAAAAAAACACTGTATTTAAATAATAACAACAAAACAAATAATGAAAATAAAGAAACTTCTGTTAAATAAATCAACTGAAAATATAATATTAAAGTCTTAATTATGCAGTTCTTTAGCAAATCACAAAGTATCCCACAACACCTAATCAAAACACACTCTTTTTGTAAGGGAGTTTTTAGGACTGGTTACCCGCAGTGTAGCCAGCTTACTAATATTCACTAATTTTTGGCAACACTGACTCCCCAACTCAGGTTTCTATTAGGTTACACCTATGACAGTAGGTGCTGTTACAACATTTTAATAATATATTTTAACAATTATAATAGCCTTATTTAAATTATTAAAATATATTTACTTTACTAAAAGTTGATATCAGGGTGGGCCACAGCAAAGCGTTTCAGCGCTTAGCTAGTAATTTAATTTAAATACAAATAAAAAAGGAAAAGGAAGAAAAAGTACCTACACATTTGAGAATTTATTGTAACCTTTTCTTGATTTATTTATTCTTTAATGAAAATTAACAATAAATACAAATTTGTATTGCTATTTGTCTGTGGAAAATAATAATATAGGAACAAATAACTGCACTGACGTAACGCAATACAAAATTATAATAATGATAATCTGTAGTACAATAGCATGCTTATAAAGAAAAACATTATGAAATCGACATATGGCGCCATGTTAATAAATAGAAACCCGGTTTACTGTGTTTGCAATAATTCGCTATATAAGAATTATTTTGATCACTAATCAAGTTAAAAACTATCCGGTCCGTTAAGTTGGCCAAAACTATATACATTGAGCCAAATTTCATTAAAATCGGTTGAGTAGTTTCTGAGAAATAGAGAGACAAACATCGGGACACGAGATTTTTATATATATAAGGATGAAGCGAAAACTAAAAAACGGGGATAAGTTCAATTAAAATTTTGCAGGAAAAAAATGATTTATTAAATTCCAATATTCATCATTTAAATAATTTTGTCTGAGTTGAGAAGTTTTTCAATGTCCGGGTTTCGAACCCATCGCGGCAGTGCTCTAGCCATCTGAGCTACGAAGGTCCTTATCCCAGCCATTTCAACCTTTCTCTAGTGAATGATCCGAATAACCGTCTGATGTTTCCAAATTTCCCTGTCCAAATCGATAGACTGACACAATGAAACATTTATTCATTAAATTCCAACAGTCATTATTTAAATAATTTTATCTTAAGAGAAAAGATTGGCCATGCCGATCAGATCCCTCCTTTAGACAGTGCAGTGTGTGCAATTTTTTAATTGCAGTTATCCCTATTTTTAGTTTTTGCCTCATATTTTTTTGGGAAAATAGAATGAAAATTTGTTATTTCAAGCAATACTTGCTATAACCTGATTCTTGCAGGGTTCGGTTCCAGGTCATGGCTAATTTCGTCTCCTCTGATAAAATCAATTAAAAAAAAAATCTTGTTAAACGTTTAACATTTATAAATAAAGTTATGATTCATCGTTGTGTTTATGTTTGTAGCTTTCGGTTTTGGCTAAGCTAGTAGTAACTAATTATTTTCACCCATATTTGTAAACTTATTCAAAATAGGAAAAATATGTTTCCATTTATGTTAGTTGAAGCAACGTTTGTGAAGAGCTTTTAACAATTTTTTTTTTTTCCCCGTGGCTGAATCACCGCGGCCCCAATGGGCCTATTGTGCGCCAAGTTTCCTGCCTGGGTTCTTCGGTTTCTTATATGTTGACTTTTAGAACCTCTGTGTACTTAAGAAGGCTGCTTGGGTTGATGCGGTCCAGGCCAAACATCCTGAACCTTAGTGCTGCGAGTCAGTCACATAGGCAGACTATGTGGAAGGCCAACTCGCTCTCTTTCTCACAGTAATTGCAAATTAGACTATTAATTAAACTATGTTATTAATTAATTAAACTATTTAACAGTAGATACTTATAATTATTGTTGTGAATTCGAGAAATATTTCTGAAGAAAAAACTTTTTTAATTCCAATTATTATTTTATCTTATTTCTTTAAATTTATATTTTTTTTAATCTTTAAATTTCAGCTTTTTATTTTGAATAGCCTTCTATTTCAATTTAATCAATTATTATTATTAGTGAGCTATTGTCCCTTATCCTTCTTAAGTTTAAATAAAAGTATTAATCATTAATCATAATGAAAGATTAACGAACCCGAAGGTTCGATGACGACACCACAACTCGCTCCCTTCACACCTATATCCTCCGACCGCCATCTAGACCTACGAGTAACTTCGACAGATCTGCCTCAAAGCAATCCTCCCACCTCCGTCTCGGCTTACCCACTTTTTTTTTTTTTTTTTTTTTTCTTCTTTTTTTTTTCGGTTTGCGCATTAGGCCTAATGAGACCTTTGGCCGCGCAGTGTGGTCTTCTTACAGACATTTGTGTTGCTTGCGGGAGAACAGACAGCCTGGAGGGGGTAGCCCAAACCTCACGTTGCTGCAAGGCATGGTCACCATGGTGCAGCGGCAGACTCCCCGTAGCTCCATAACCAATCCCATTGGGGCCAATTTAGCAGTTTCCTTCCCACCGATGGCATCAGCTCTCTCGGGTTCAAGGACAGTGACAAACTGGTCTAGGTCCAAGGATTATGGCAGCTCAGAGTCAGCAGGCCCCGAGGACCTATATTCCTTCCCCTCGAGCATACAGTCCTTGAACCAAACCTCCGGGCGATTACTAGCATCCTGGAAGAACACACCACGATTCTCGATGAGATACACGGGAAAGGTTCATCACTCCTGCGCCCGGTCGGTGTGAGTCGCCTCCAGTAGACTGACGGGCCTCACATACCCGGGGGTGGGGGTAGACTTGGACTGCGTGGTGTTCATTGGTTGGCGGTCACCCGAATTGACCGCTCACCCATCCAAGTACTAACCACGATGGACGTTACTTAACTTTAATTACCTATTGCAAGCGCCCTTGTCCACTCGGCCCGAAGATTACCTCCGAAGTGGAGATCTAGATACTACAGAAATGATCCTGTAGAAGTATGATCTCTTTAGGGGGGCAAATGGCAGGGGTAAAGGGGGGCTGAGGCGGAAGACGGGTGCGGGAGTCTTCCTCCCCTCATGTGGGAACATCAGGCTATAGTGCCCCACTCACTGTCTGTTGTTCCCCGCTTGCCCGATCCCCTGCAACGCCTACTGTCACCTCCTTGTGGTGCCCCCTGGGGAGTTGTTTACAACTCGCGAACGACAGAGGCGCTGGCACGGGACCAGTCCTCCTTAGGCTATGGTGGTAAGCCCCCGCCATCATGCCCTAAGTAGGAGAATCCGTAGGACAGGCTTAGTTAAAAACTCCCTGTCCGGCCCGCTATCCATTCGGGATTTAAGGCGGTGATGCCAAATGGTACCACGGGGACGACGCTCTCCCGGGCGTCGTCATTGGGTGGTGCCAGGACCTCTAGGGGTGCCTGGTGTAGCCGTGGTGGTCGTGGTTACTGGGACCACCAAACGCCGACCTGTACAGGTCATGAGTGTTTGTTGGGGTCAGGCTGTTTAGCAGGTTCTGTCCCCTTCCTCTCTTTTCTTGACCTCATGATAGGATGACGATCGGTGGAGGTCGTTCGGCCAGGTACGGTCGTCGTCGAAGTCGTGAAGGTCAAAAGCCGGTCGGTCTATCCACTCGGCCATCCCGGCCCCCTGCCCCGGCCCCACTTTATATCCTTATCCATCATATAAAAATTAATTTTTACAGGCTAAAAAAAAATTTCTAGCTCCGTTAGTATACTTTTTTATTTATTTATTTTTTTTATTATTGATCCTCCCCTTCCTCGCCTTCTAGGCTATACGGGGTTTCCCGGGCCAGGGGAGAGGGTGGGGGATTGATGCCGAGTATTATTAAATTTCCCCTGGCTCCGGGTTTTGAACTTGCTATCTTTCGGTTCGCAATCATACGTTGCCATGGGCAACGCGTATTTTTTAACGCGTTTGCCCACTTGTCCATCCCGCCACCCCAGTTAGTATGCTTTCATTCTTTTATAAAAAACGGCATCATATCAATTTTAATCTTTTCTTTTTCTCTCATTTCACATTCTTATTAATGTTTTCAAGCCCATGTCAACATTACGTCCCAATTTCATAAATATTTCCTAACATCTTTAACTACGCATTGAAATGGACATTTCCGTCCTTAAAATAAGACATAAGATTACATGGTATTTTATTTAAGTACATAAGACTCACCAGCAACAAGAGATCTGAGTCTTGGATCAAGCAGGGATAAGAAAGTTCATTATAAACAAAGGGACAAGGCAAAAGCATCTAGATTAATGTATTAAAAAGAAAGGTAAAGACTGGTTGACCATAGCACACTAGCCTCGATCCAAAGAGATTACGGTCATCGGAGCGCGGCAGTGAGGTACGTGTTCCTGGATCTAATGCTAGATACGAAGATCTATTTAGGGGTCACCTGTGGTGTGGGGGTTAGCATGGCAACCTACAACACTACACTCGCGGTGATCCTAGCATTTTTTAATGGGAGTCCTATGCCGTCCCTCGGATAGGACATAAAATGGAGGTACCGTGCCTGTACGATGTCAGGTACTCGTTAAAGATCGCTATCCTAATTATACCTGGATAGAAAAAAATTAGGACCCACTGTAGCATCGTCCGATTAGCCTTAGTAGCATAAAGAGACCTTAAACAAACAAACGAGGACCTATATGCAACTTACGCGGATTTATATATTTTTTATTTTAGGGAAACCATGAATATTATTGAGAATTAAATTTTTTATTGAATATTAATTTAAAATTATGTAGACCGATATCCCATGAATATAAGATAGTTCAATTTTTTTATTTTTTTTTTGTATTTTACTTTTTAATAAGTAAAATGCGTAAAACAAAACATATATTTCTTTTTGTCTCTTATTTTTATTCCCACCAGACAATCAGGAGATGTGATGCCAATCATGTAGCATAACATTTTAGGCATAATAAAAGAAAATGCCCAGCAGCTCTTCTTTCTGTATAATTCTATCCCTCATTCAGTACAGAAGATCTATCATCCAGATTCTTTTTAGTCTACCTCTAATGGGTTTGTAATTGATCAGCGCGTTTCAATAGTTAGTTGATATAAGTCGGTATTTTGCGATTTACATACAAGGGGATTGCTGTAATAAGTCTCAAAATTTTTGAAGTTTTTTAAGTGCGTAATTTTGGCTGTGCCGACAATTTTTCAAGCGTATGTGGGTTTATCTAGGTATACTTACATATTTAGTTTTTACTTAGTTCCCAATTTTGTTGATTTAGAAATAAGAGAATCGAGTATTTTCAGTCTTCTGTTAAGATTCTTTCTTTTAATTTTGTTATTTGGGCTCCAAGACATCCTCCTGTGGAATTTGATTGTCGCCGACATAAATTGGTGGCATGCATCAGTGTAAATGTTATATATTGTCATTAGTCATGTATAAGATTGTTTAATAGGGATAAAACTGAAACATAATCTTCATTATGTTTGGTATTCTTTTATATTATTTATAAAAGAATTATTATTATTTATAAGCAACCCTACTAACAGTAAGGTGAAGTGTGGCAAGTGCAATAGTCAGTGATTTTTTATATTGTACTTTTATTTCATCTGCCTTAGCTGTGGAATGAAGTTCGAATTTCATACCTTCTAAATTTAATCTACTATTGCAATATCTAAACTCACAAGGACTGAATCAACAAGTGTTTAAAAACTTGTTAGGTTTGGTGTAATGTTGAAGGAGCTATATATTATCAAAGTTCATCGCCTCTCTAAACAAGTTTTCTGTCTTTCAAGGTTCAAAATAATTGGTTGTAGTTATTTTCTTTTACACTCACCCTAATAATAAATCGATTTTCTGCAATATTTTTAAGGAGAAGTGGAAAAATAAAGGCGATTAGATTTTATCTTTCAGCCAATGTAGTAGCAGTTCGCAAGTAAGAGAGAATATCATAGTCGAATTTGGCTCATCATACGATTGATCTAATGACGGAAGAAAATATTGAGGATCTGATCAGTAATTTATTGTAGGGTGTAGTAATTTATTTATGACGGTTCGAATGGAACTAATAGACGTAGAAATACTAATTTATATGATTTTTCTGATTTCTTAGTGTGCTTTAACTTGAAAAAGTATGTATATTAATAAAGTATGAACGTTGCTTAATTAATAAATGGTATGTGATGACAAAACTTTCTTGGTTTTTTTATACATGTATTGATTCACTAATATTGCTTGTACTGCGAATGAATTTTAAAGAAAAAAGATGAGGACTTCGAACGAAATAGGATACATATTCGATACATATGTGAATTTTATAAGTTTTTTAACCGACTTCGAAGGAAAGCGGAGGTTACTCAATTCGATACGTATGTGACATGTATTTTTTTTTTTTTTTTTTTGTTCGGTACCCCTACCTGGCCATGTGTGGCATACGGGGGGTTACTCTACAGGTGTAACCAAACCTATTCTAACCATGGTGGGAGGGTTGAGATTTATTCCGTGGGGCCTCCACGAAATAAAAGTTATCCCTCCCAGGGCGGATTCGAACCGCCGCCGTTCGGCTCGAGCGTGTAACAACGGGTCGCGCTCCTACACGCTCGGCTATCCCGGCCCTATGTGACATGTATGTATGTTCACCGATTACTCAGAGATGAATGGACCAATTGGAACGAAACCTTTTGCATCTTGTAGAGTATTTTCCCAAGGTGGTCCCATTGAAACCTTTTTTGGGTTCTTAATTTATTTAAGAAGTTATCGGGAAAAAACATGAAAATAATTATTTAATTATCGCTCATAATGTTTACTTAATGGAAAAACATATGGCATATGTAACATAAGGTATGCTCCAACAAGCTATTTAAACTAATTGATAACTCGATATTGATAAATCTCAATATTGTTTTACTGCTGGATGAATTAAATGGGAAAACCAACCAATCAAATTCAGAATCAAAAGAGTGGGGGGAGAACATGAGCAGCCTGTTGGTTATCGATGTGTTTTAAGTGCTTGTTGGAACAAACCTATACATAACCTTAACTAATTTTTCAACAATAGATTTAAAAGAGATATATAATATCGCTGTCGTTTTCTGTAGCGATATTAGCATAAATATTAGATAGATATATATTCACCGATAACAGTAAACCTTAATTTAGATCTAATCGACGGTTGGACACCATAATCATAAGACCACAAAATTCGTGGAATTCCAAGAAGGACTGAGTATTGATAATCGTTTAGTATGGAGAATAATAATATCCTTCGTAATAATAAATTCACCATAAAATGAGTCCCAAACCCTGTTGCTTCTATGCTAGCGGGGCAGTCTTTTTGATATCGATCAATTTTATGGCTGCCCCTTTTTTGCTGGGACTTCTATCCAATGATGTTGTTTAATCACTACTTTTCCAGCGATCGATTTAAATAAAGCAATATTAACGGTCCCTACCAGAGTAGTGCATAATATCGCCATAGTTTTCAGAAGGATATTCAAGCGACCATAATTCCAAAATTACTTTCCAATTAACGAGTATTATAGGTCATATTTCCATCCTCATCGATTCTCCATTAACGATATCTTGTGCAAAACCGGCCAAAATCTCGACTGTTCAGTGACTTCATCTTGGAATGGCCGGATTTATATATTTATGTATATTTAACTCAACACATCTCTGAACACTGATGATGTATGTAAATGACAAGTACTGACGACAATATGTAGCAAAGGAAAAATATTGTCACTGTGGAAAAACATTTTATATGTTCCCTTCCCAATGGATCTCAGATCCATTAAATACTATGTTCAATACAACACAATCTTTTCGGAGGCGGCGCAAAATAGAAATGACATGTTACGTCATGACGTCATGAGAAGATTTTCATAATGTCTAGTGTTAAAAATTTTTAATTTTGCGCCGCCTCCGAAAAGATGGTGTTGTATTGAGCATAGTATTTAATATTTTAATTTAATATTTTTTATTAATAATTAGTGTGTATTTGTACAAACCAAAATAAAATTATTCGTCTTATTGCATTTTTCCACTTTTTATACCAATTTCAATTTTGCTGTGTATTCATAAAAATCAGAAGGTAATTATTTCATACTTTTCTGTGAATTTAGTTTTACTGGTTCCTAGGTTTCGAAGTCGGTTTAATTTTTTTTTTATAAAATGTTTTTTTTTTAAACTTATTATTTTAATCTTTAACTTTTCCAGAAGTGCAGATTTTTCATTTTCTTTAAATATTTATTCTAAATGAATCAGAGGCATTTCACTTTATTACGTAATATGTTATGCTCGGCATGAGCAGCAAGAAACTCATGTTAGCAATCGGTTTCTAATTCGCTAAGTGGAGAGATTGGGCGAGGTGTGTTCAGCTTCCCCTTCGCGACCCATGCTAATTAGAAACGTGCTATACCCAACAGCGCGGCCTCCTCTGGGGACTTGATGAAGTTGATTTAGGATCCCAATAAGAAAAAGCTAAGTCCAGGAATGATTGCTAATATCCTTATGGAGTTGGCAGGACATTACAAGTGTCGTAACAGGAGCTGATGCAGGGCTGCCGAACATTGAGGATGTCTTCCGCTCTAGCGGTGTGCCATTAGCATTCGGCAATGTGTCACTTGTCCTTCGATCCTTTTCACTTCTCCATAACTTGCTATGCCACGCTTTCAGTTCAGCCTTTTGAAATTACTTTACTCGATTGTCTTGTCGTGCACGTAATGTTTTACCATACAGAGCATTGGGCAAGCGCATTCTTTGCTGTTTTCTGGGGAGCATCCTTATCAACCCAGGATTATTTCATCAGCGTCTTTTTTGGAATATGTACATTCGATAAATTCTTACTCTAACCATATTTTATGAAAAGAGAACCGCATTAGAAATAGTTAAAGTAAGAAATTTCTCCATAGTTGCTCTCTAATGAATATTGTAAGTTGAATAAATGGTCCTGAGGAAGCAAGGATTAAGCAGTTATTACAAGAAATGAAGCTGGTAAGGAAAGGGTGGATGACTAAATCAGTAATGGATATGCGTCATTCATACCTGTAATGGTCATAGTTCATAAAGATATATATATAGTCACAGCGGATCTCATAAACAAGAAACAGTGTGGATATGTACAGAGTATTATATGGCAGAAAATCTTAGGATATTTTCGTATGACATAAATATCTGTCATCGCAGTAAATAATTGATTTTGTCAAATTACTTACTTTTCTGGAGGACTTTTAAACTTTAAACAGTACTGGTATAAAAAATAAAATAAACTGATTAGGGCCATTAAACCAATTGAGCAGATCTTATCAATAATCAGATATTAGACTTCTTGTTCGACGACCGATTACAACAGATTTAACGCGAATTATAATAGTTAAATATCTAATGGTCGATGGTTTGGTCAGTGTCAATCTTAGCAGCATTTTTTATTTTTTTTATTATTATTTTTACTTCTAAACAGTACTCAATTGAATGAAACTAGGAGCCCCAAATGTGATTCATCTTTGAATTTAATTTGACAAAATAAATTTTCTACAACAAATCGTTTTGGACATTACAAACTTATAATAAAACTAAATAACTAAAATTTTTGTAATATGCTATTTTACGTTCGGATTAACCAGTATCAATTATATCATTAAAGAAATAAAGATAGTCCAGTAAAGTTGGACATAATTTTGAAATAGTTGCAAGAATCTAGGTAGTTTGGATTTTTTGAACATTTATTGTGAGACCCCAGCCGAAGCTGTTCTTCACCTCCCTACAGGTACATAATAGAAGAAGGCAAAAGGGAGGAAAAATGGTTAATTGGTTAAAAATTGTTTTTCTTCGTTGTTAACTACTTATTTCTGCAGGATATCAAGAAGGGGACCAAATTAGTCTCAACAATACATTTTTTTATTTATAAGACGTTCCGGCTCTTTTGAGCCATCTTCAGTTATTCATTTTTTATTTCAGTTTTCATATCATTCAAACATTTCTCGATCGAAGCCATCTTGGTCTGCTTCAGATTAATCACTTATAAGGCATTCAGTTCTTGAGACTATATTGTTCAACAGAATATCAAGAAGGGGACCAAATTAGTCTCAACAATACATTTTCTTTCACTTACCTATATATGAAATATATAGTTAGTGGAAGTATTGCGATCGTGAAAAATTTCGACTTCCGGTTTTCAACGGAAATACACGTTTTGGGGTCCCCTGAGTCCAAATGACCAAGTCCCGCGAAATGGTCTGTGTGTGTGTGTGTGTGTGTGTGTGTGTGAGTGGGTGGGTGCGTGGGTGCGTGCGTGCGTGCGTGCGTGCGTGCGTGCGTGTGTGTGTGTGTGTGTGTGTACAGACTAGCTCAAAAACTATAAACCGGGCGAACCTGAAATTTGGTATTTAGTTTAGGTATATACCCGCGATGTGACAGCAAAAATGTCATTAAAATTGCTCAAAGGGAGGGGGTACTTTATTTAATAACTTTTTACGTTTTTTTCGATTTTCTCAAAAACGGCTCTAACGATTTTGATTAAACTGAGTATTTGATGTATTTGTATGCCCGAGATATGACTGTAAAACTTTCATCAAAATTGATTACCCGGAGGGGGACTTAACTTAATAAATGTCGTATCATTTCCACGTGTTTTTTTTATTTACCCAAAAACTGCTTTAATGATTTTGATCAAACTGGGTATTTGATGTATTTATATGCCCAAGATATGACTGTAAACATTTCATCAAAATTGATTAACCGGAGGGGGGACTTTACTTAATAAATTTCGTATCATTTTCACGTGTTTTTTTTATTTACTCAAAAACCGCTTTATCGATTTTGATTAAGCTGGGTATTTGATGTATTTATATGCCCAAGATATGACTGTAAAAATTTCATCAAAATTGATTAACCGGAGGGGGGACTTTACTTAATAAATTATGTATCATTTGCACGTGTTTTTTTAATTACTCAAAAACGGCTTTAACGATTTTGATCAAACTGGGTATTTGACGTATGTATATGTTAAAGATGTGATGGCCCGCATTTCATCAAAATTGCTCAAACGGAGGGGGCACTCTATTTTTTTAACTATTTTTGCAATTTTTATCTTTTTTTCGATTTTCTCAGAAACGGTTTTAACGATTTTCATCAAATTCGTCATGTTTAATGAAAATTAGGTGTCCTTTAATATCAGGTAAGCTTTATCATTATTAAAATGTTCTGGGGGTCGGGGGGGCTTAAATGGGGTAGGGGCATTTTTTGTTTCCTATAAAGTATCTTTGTTTCTGTTTATATGGAGAAATAAACTGTCTCTCATTACGCCTAAAAATAAAAAATGGCTAAATATGTGATATGATAAAAACGTAGTAAACATATAGAGGAGAAAAAAAGAAAAATATTCAGTCAACTCATAAAACACGTTGAGCCCACGCATGACACTTTTAATGACAGACAATTGTTCATGATTAATGCCCTTCTGTTCATTTAATGGAAATGATTTATTTCATGGGAAATAAATGAAAGATTCAACAAGTACATAGAGAATTATAAAATCAGTCTACTTGGAGTATTATGCTTGCATTGCCGAATAATCTTAAGTAAAAACTTTTATTTAATAATAAAAGAAATTAGTGTTTGTTATAGAGCAAATGAAAACAAAAATAAGAAATGAATGTGGAAAAATGTGTAACTGAGTGAGAAGTGGCATTAACACAACGCATTAATTTCTAATCTAAGTTGGTAAGTGAAAGTTGTGTGTTGCGCGCACGCACCAGATTTTTTACTTTCACTTACCTATATACGAAATATATAGTAAGTGGAAGTATTGCGATCGTGAAAAATTTCGACTTCCGGTTTTTTAACGGAAATACACGTTTTGGGGTCCCCTGAGTCCAATTAATTAACCAAGTCCCGCGAAATGGTCTGTGTGTGTGTGTGTGTGTGTGTGTGTGTGTGTGTGTGTGTGTGTGTGTGTGTGTGTGTGTGTGTGTGTGTGTGTGTGTGTGTGTGTGTGTGTGTGTGTGTGTGTGTGTGTGTGTGTGTGTGTGTGTGTGTGTGTGTGTGTGTGTGTGTGTGTGTGTGTGTGTGTGTGTGTGTGTGTGTGTGTGTGTGTGTGTGTGTGTGTGTGTGAACAGACTAGCTCAAAAACTATACACCGTGCGAACCTGAAATTAGGTATTTAGTGTATGTATATGCCCGCGATGTGACAGCAGAAATTTCATCAAAATTGCTCAAAGGGAGGGGGTACTTTATTTAATAACTTTTTAAGTTTTTTTCAATTTTCTCAAAAACGGCTCTAACGATTTTTTATTAAACTGAGTATTTGATCTATTTATATGCCCGACATATGACTGTAAAAATTTCATTAAAATTGATCAACCGGAGGGGGGACTTAACTTAATAAATTTTGTATCATCTTCACGTGTATTTTTTATTTACTCAAAAACGGCTTTAAAGATTTTCATCAAACTGGGTATTTGATGTATGTATATGCCAAAGATGTAATAGCCAACATTTCATCAAAATTGGTCAAACAGAGGGCGCACTTTATTTAATAACTTATTTTGCAATGTTTACCTTTTTTCGATTATCTCACAAACGGCTTTAATGATTTCCATCAAATTCGTCATGTTTAATGAAAATTTGATGTTCTTTAATATCAGGTAAGCTTTATCATTCTTTAAATGTTCTGAGGGGGCTTAAATGGGTTTGGGGCCTTTCTTGTTTGTTTGTTTCCTATAAAGTACCTTTGTTTTTGTTTATATGGAGAAATTGAAATTGGAGAAATTGGAGAAATTAACTGTCTCTCGTTACGCCTAAAAATAAGAAATGGCTAAATATGAGATATGATAAAAATAAAGAAAACATAAAGAGGAGAAAAAAGAAAAACATTCAGTCAACTCATAAAACTCGTTGAGCCCACGCATGCGGAGTACGCCTTTAATGACAGACCATTGTTCATAATTAAAGCCGTTCTGTTAATTTGAGAAGTAGCAATTAACAAAACGCATTAGTTTCAAATCTAAGTAAGTTGGTAAATGAAAGTTGTGTGTTGCGCGCCCGCACCAGATTTTTTTATTTATAAGACGTTTCGGCTCTTTTGAGCCATCTTCAGTTATTCATTTTTTATTTCAGTTTTCATATCATTCAAACATTTCTCGATCGAAGCCATCTTGGTCTGCTTCAGATTAATCACTTATAAGACATTCAATTCTTGAGACTATATTATTCAACAGGATATCAAGAAGGGGACCAAATTAGTCTCGACGATACATTTTTTTATTTATAAGATGTTTCGGCTCTTTTGAGCCATCTTCAGTTATTCATTTTTTATTTGGCTCAAAAGAGCCGAAACGTCTTTTAAATAAAAAAATGTATTGTTGAGACTAATTTGGTCCCCTTCTTGATATCCTGTTGAACAATATAGTCTCAAGAACTGAATGCCTTATAAGTGATTAATCTGAAGCAGACCAAGATGGCTTCGATCGAGAAATGTTTGAATGATATGAAAACTGAAATAAAAAATGAATAACTGAAGATGGCTCAAAAGAGCCGAAACGTCTTATAAATAAAAAAATGTATTGTCGAGACTAATTTGGTCCCCTTCTTGATATCCTGTTTAACAATATAGTCTCAAGAACTGAATGTCTTATAAGTGATTAATCTGAAGCAGACCAAGATGGCTTCGATCGAGAAATGTTTGAATGATATGAAAACTGAAATAAAAAATGAATAACTGAAGATGGCTCAAAAGAGCCGAAACGTCTTATAAATAAAAAAATGTATTTTCGAGACTAATTTGGTCCCCTTCTTGATATCCTGTTGAACAATATAGTCTCAAGAACTGAATGTCTTATAAGTGATTATTCTGAATCAGACCAAGATGGCTTCGATCGAGAAATGTTTGAATGATATGAAAACTGAAATAAAAAACTGAAATAAAAAAGGAATAACTGGAATAAAAAAGGAATAACTGAAGATGGCTCAAAAGAGCCGAAACGTCTTATAAATAAAAAAATGTATTGTTTAGACTAATTTGGTCCCCTTCTTGATATCCTGTTGAACAATATAGTCTCAAGAACTGAATGTCTTATAAGTACTTATTTCTGATTAACTGGGAAGGAAGTACTGATGTAATATTCCTAATGATTAAGCTAATATGCAATCTTATTGCTAAATTCAATTAATTTTTTTTTATGATTTGATCCACTTAGTTTAGAAATATAGACAAGATGAAATATACTTAATTATATTAGTTATGACTTTTACTATTGCAACATCCTCCATCTTTACGTTTGCCGTGTACCCGGTAATTGATTACAACTTCCCATCCTTCCTTTCCTACCTCTACTACCGAAACCTATTGTACATCCTGTCATTTCTGCCACTCAAAATGTTCGAGTGCATTGTGCAATTCATTGTTCCCCCTCACAAAAGAAATACGCACGACCCTGCCAATTACTTCGAGAATCGTTATTTACATTTTTTACTATTTTAATATAACCTCTTTTTTTATCGTTGAACTAACAGAATAGCGATCTCTGTAAAACAAAAAAAAATCATATTTAAGGGAGACTCAATGCAAAATGTACATATTAAGGGAGGTTAGCTTGAAAGTTAGCAAACAATTGTTTAATCATAGTTTGTCCATATCCAGGCCAGCTTGGAAAAACCGATTTTTCTAAAAAAAATTTTTGGGAATTTTCGTTTATTATAAATATTATGCTAAACTCGAAAACTATGCACCAGAAAATGGTATTCTTTAATGAAATCAAGAGAGCATTAATCGTTACAGTCGCTTCGACAGGTGCGATTATCACAAATTACCAATTTGATGATAGATTGAATTACGATTATGTTCCAAAGCGATCAACTCCAAAACGGCTACTCCAAATCAATAATATTAAAGATGAAAGTTGTACAACATAAAATGCGTGTCGAACGGCCTAAGTTAAAAACGGTTCGATTTCGGTTCAGCCAAAGTCGATCATTGCAGTTGTAGAGGAGAATACAGGGGAAAGGCGCGGGAATAATATAAACAATATGTTTACAAACGATAGAATTAGTTTAATCAGGTAGACATGTAATTACGTTTTTCCAAAGTATAAATAGTCTATCTTCAAAATAATAACTAAATAATACCAATAATTACTAAATGTTTCACTGTAAACAAGCAAGAATCAGTTTAATCATTACAGAGCCGACGGCATCCATTATTGAAGGTGTATCAGCCTCGATTGAAAAGACCAATCTCATCAAGATACCGTGAAGATATCCTTGAGGGAGAAAATGATGTGCCCAGCTTTCAAATAGCCCGACTAAACAGCTCTAACAATACTAATTGTAGATAATAACATCGGTTCGCAAGCGGCGCACTCTCGCCTTGGAGGAAAGTCAACTAGATGGGCGGATAATAAGGCGACAGGTCCCTTTGAGCTTTCACGTGCGACATCCTGGCGCTGGAGGTTCAACTATCTTCAGGATAATACTTCCGGCCTAAAATTAATTATTAAATATAAAAATGGAATTTTAAGCGAATCGATAAGATCCTTCGTTATACTACGCTGGAGGAATTCAATGGACATGCCATCAGCACTGACCTATCTCAATATTTACGAGAGTAACATCGGTTCTGTTACTTCCAGTATGACTCCCAGGCATCTAGGGTTTTAGATGTGTCCTGGTTTACTTTTATTGCTTGATTGAGGTTGATGAGATTGCGTTGGTTACTTTATTAAACAGTGGACTGTAAATTTTAAGCATGACTATTAGAGTAGTTGGAGGTAGGCTAAAATCAGGTTTACAGTAGTGTAAACTAGTTGACACGTGCGAAGCATTCGCACACTCACCTACTTAAATCCCACTTAATTAAAGTACAATCCGTGTATTTAGTAACCATTACATAGTGCGTATTTAGTGCGTCATGGGCATAGGTGAGGGTTGGCGGAAAGAATAGATGTGTTTAAATTGTAGATTATTTATTTATTGAAACATAAGTTTGAGGTATTTATATAGAATTTACGTGTTTACAGCGCCTCTTTGTACACTATGTTTAAAGTTACGATATGGTCATCTGTGATTGTTTGTTAGTGGATTTTTTTACACAGACATAGATGTCACTGAAGGAGCGCACCCTGGAAAACGCCACATAATGCGCTGTTTCTATTGAGTGAAATCGCATGTTTTTGCTAGTAACTCGCAAAAGACGGCGGGAAGTGAATACAACCAAAAATGTTCGTCTCGGCAAATTGAAAAAACCGACACCTTCGAAAAAGCCCTGCGACCATTTTCGCTGAGATTTGCAGTTTTTCGCTTACAACTCGCAAACGAAGGGTGTAATCGAAAAAATGTATATGATCGAAAATGTTCTACTTGAAAACCTGAAAAGATTGACACCATTTTGCAACCTCAACTACCATTTTTCTTGCAAAAACCGCGGTTTTGCGTTTGTAACGCGCAATCGAAGGCTCAATGAGTGATTTGTATATTTTTCCGGTATAACGGTTAAGGAAAGCTTTAAAATGATTCCGACTATGAAATATAGCTCTCTGAGCTAGGGAATGATTTATTTATTTATTTTTTTTCTAAGCTCCATCTTCGATTTCGTGATTGGTTTCATAGCAATATGAATAATCAAGGAATAATCCTTTTCCTTAAAATATTCAAGAGCGTTATTAGACACATTATTGCTTTGAGGAGAAATCCATTATATTTCCTTACCTTCCAACTAATAATTTTAGAAAAAAAATGGATAAACTCGAAACATTCAAATATTTTTTTAAAGCAGCTATAAATCCTGAATCTAACCTGAAGTAAATGTTTTGTTTTTGTGCAAAAATTACTTCCAAATGGTTATCCAATACGGCGGCTAGTTCACAATGGTCACTTCGAACACACTGTAATTGGAATCCCGAAAAACCCCTAGCGTAACCGGAAGAAGCCGTATAAGACCTACCCAATGCAAAGTTCTATGACCAATCAAAGTATGGGCCTCCGCAGGGGGGGGTGAGCTGCCCCCCCCCTAGAAATTTTGAAAAACAAACACTAAAAATTAAATAAATTCATATTCATTGACTATATTTATTAAGCATTACTTATATAACACATATTTTTAACTTTTAAATATCAATAAGTTTCATTCTAACAATTAATTTACCCTTACAAGGTCGGGATACAAATACTCCTTCGAGAATTTTACCAGCCTGATCCCCCCCCTACACGAAATCCCGTGGATGCCTTTGAATCGAAGTCTAATTTAAAAGTATAGTTGGCCTAAGTCCCTTTATCAAGGATTCCTATGTTCACTGCACATAGGTGTTTATATTATATGCAAGTAAATTAAGGCATCATTCATCTTAGTGAATAAATATTGGAATTGACATAATTCACATGTATTCCACCAATGATAATCAATATAATTTTTCTTCTGTTTAATACTTACGATCTATAAGAGGTAGGCAAAGGGGGGACGGAGTGTCCCACCACAACACCCACCTAATAAGGACTTTTGACTATTTAACTTTGCGAGAGGTAATTAGCTAGGAAAAAAAAACATATTAATTAGTTATTGAAAATTTACGTGTGCGAGAGCTAACTAGAACGCACAGGGAACGAGTTGGCGATAGTGGTGGCCCCTGGTGGGGTCGTAGAAAACTCACCCCCCTCCCTAATCTATTGACTTATCTAATAAAGATTTTTGGGCTAATTACCTATGCGAGAGGTAACTAGCTAGGAAAAAAAAACATATAAATTACGGTTTGAAAATTTAAGTGTGCGAGAGCTAACTAGAGCGCGCGGGGTATCAGTTGAGGAAGAGGTAGGCAAAGGGGGAAGGGAGTGACTCGAATTGAGTCACGACATTAAAACACGATCAAGATATTTTTTCTGTCTTTGAGGTGATATCACTGATGGGTCTAAACTTAAGAGAAAACGGAGAAGAGATGAAAGTTGTGATGAGGGTAGAGATTCAATGAACAACCTAAACCATTTAAGGCACCCATCGGCGTATTTAGTTTTGCGATTCCATTGGAATAAGATAATAAACAATACCCGCAAATGCGGAAAATATTAATCATAATGGGCAGTTTAGTAATTAGCTGATTTTATGTACAGATAAAACGAGCTCTTCCTGTCTCGACAGTAAATGAATTAAATAAAAAACATATTAGTATGCTTCCACGTTCCATGGTTTAGGAATCTTCTGTTTAATAATTTGTTACTCTATTGTTAATGAGTATTAATAGTAACATTAACTATAAATAACCCATAAAAGCGAAATAAAAAAAAATCGTCTGGTTAAATTAAAATGTGATTAGTTTGAAGCTATCTTTAGTTTTTTCTTTCGTGAATCTACCCTTCTGCACGAAGTGATTAACAAAATAAAAATAAATTACATCTTTCTCCGACCATTATAAAGTAATATAATGATTTAATCATATACGAGAATTCATGACTTTTTTAAGCTCTACTTATTGATTATAGATTTTTTTTCCTTCCTTATTCCGTTGCTTTTCTACCGATTGGTGTACCATAGAGCATTTGCTGAAGCGATGCCATTGTTTTTTTTGGATATCTAAAAGAGAGGGATAGATCATTAGACATGAAGGAGATACCGATTCTGTTCATTAGGGAAATGGGAAGAAAATCGCGATAAAGATCAGAGCACTTCAAAGAACAATGACATTTGAGAGTAGATCTCATCTCAGTGTTCTTTCATTTAATCGCTAATGAAAATTTCTGATTTGATCATTATCGGTTGTATTATCTATCTCGGAGATCGCTTGCGCACTGTCCAAGTAATCCTAGTGAATGGTACACAGGAAACTGGACATAAAAAATTGGATTTTAATGATCAGAGAAGCAAATGGGTGTTCATGACTGATATTTTCCTTTATTTGATTCTTTTCCATTACAAATGTTTATTAAATTTTTGTCATACTACTTGAACAGGACATAAATAGTTTGAAGTTTGTCCTGAATAATTAGTTTTTTTTTCTTTTTCTTTTCAGAAGACGAATAAGTCATGTATAAGTTTGGAGATTGCTTTATTATATGGAACAAAGAATTTAAGAGTGTGGTCCGAGTAAAAAGAAATTATCGATAAAAATATTGTATTTAGAATTAATTTAGGAAGATTGTTGGTATTCTTGCTCGATTCTGTAAAATAAAAACATTTCGTTAAAAAAATATCCATCTATTTTCTTTCTTTAAAGTAACAGCCGTATTCGTATAAGAGATATCGTATAAATGCTGAAAAAGAAATTTAGGGCGGGTCAAAAAACAATACTCATATGTAATAACGAAACCAGGAAGCTTCAATTATTTGGCCACTTAATGAAGATGGAATCTAACAAAAGCAAAAGTTTGCTGCCAGAATATAATTAGAAGTGACGGCCAAGGGAGAAGCGGAATGCTGAAAAATAAATGCTAGATGTGGAGACCTGTAGGTGGTGGACTGATGATGGGAGACAATTCAAAGCCGAAATGTATAAAAATATATATTTTAGTATCTTGAAAAAAGTGTCTTATGTTAAATTTTTTTTTTATCATTGTTGTATTGCGTTTTTTTTTTTTTTTTTTTACCACCAGAAAACTGTTTCTAAATTTTGTAATCAATATATATTATAAAGCAAGTGTACAATGTGCGTGCCGAGAAGGCTCAAAAACGACTGCAGGTACAACCAAGAAAGCTATGTCGTCCAATAGCAGTATAATCCCTAACCGTGAAGAAGTTTTCCGTTTTTATCTGTAGAGTGTTAAATTTAAGAGAAAAGGATCGGAATTTTAAACCTCTCGCACCATGTAATTAGCCTATCTTTACGGGTTGGTGAATGAAAAATTTAGTTCGAGCTGCAGAGTACCAGGAAGCGCTAGGGTGCGTTTCACTCGATGTTTATTGTCCATTCATTCAGTTTGCAAGGGTTATACTTTTTCACAGTTATTTTAAAATTTCTAATAAAATAAGCGTAAATAAGTAGTTTCTCCTTTGCGTTAAAAATAAAATAATGATTTTACATCTCTGCAATGAATTAGATAACCAACTGGATTCCTTAACAAATTAATGTTCACATAAAAAACCTAATTGATCAACACATTACATTTAATCAATATATAATGTTTAAAATTTAATGCAATATGATTGAACATTCCTTAGTAGTACAGTGAGCAAATAAAAACAGACATAAAAAAAAGGAGATAACTTGACTGAATATAAATCAAAACAAAAAGTTTGAAGTGTTCTTATTGTAGTTATGAAAAAGAAGTTGGTTTGATTTAAATTACTATGTATGATGAGCCTTTCAGTTGACACAATGGCAAACTCCAAATTCAGCATTTTTTCAATAAGATTTTATCACTCCTTATAGTTCAGGATAAAAAGGAATATGGTAAAGAAATTGTGCCTTGATTTGCGTCAAATTAATTTTTCTTTTACCATTTTCAATCTCCCATAAAGTATATAGGGTCCCTTATTAGGGTGGACTCTGCAGATCTCGAATCTTAATATTAATACCAAGTTAAAACCGAAGTTTCAAGAAGGTGCTAATTTTTCCTGTTATACTACCACACAACTACCGGAGCGAAGCCGGGCACCCTAGTTAGTGATTTAATAAAGATTTCTTTGCTAAATGCCAAAATCTCTACTAAAATGATTATCTGCAATCATAAACTTCCCTTGTTGAAAATTACCTTTGGATACTTCTTTAATGGTCACATCATATTCATGGCATTATCTCTCTGTGACAAATAAAACTCCATCCGATATGAAGGGTACACATGGGCGTACCCAGCGGGGGGCAGGAGGGGGCAGCTGCCCCCCCCTGGAAGGCTGGAAGCAATAATTTTTTAGGCTCTTAAGACTGGAAGCAATGATAGAATACATTTTTTTCAAGCAAATAATTGTAATAACTTAGTTGATAAAGCACTGCTATAATTATACATAATTTTGGTTTCATTCACCTTTTCCGCGGTAAGATGTTACTACCTGAACGACCATAGCTTGCTCCCCCTAGATTTTAGTTTGCCCCCCCCCTAGTTTTGATCCTGGGTATGCCCTTGAGGGTACACATTTTGATTCCTTATCATTATTAATCTGAAGAGTAGAAACTTGATTAATATCGGACTTTGTCAAATTTGACTCCACGATGAAGCGAACATTTCTGGATTAGAACATTTTGGAAAAGGAAGAAGACGTTCCATATTGTGCCGACTACCTTCTCATTAATTGGGTGGTTGCCTAAGGGAGCGTGAAATCTCTTTATTATTTTCCTCATGTTCGATCAAGAGAAAATAGGAAGTAGCGGAACCTTCCCTGTCAGCAGCGTCCGAAGGCAGGAGGGGTAAGGGCCTATTCACACTATCGGTTTCGCTCCCGCTCCGCTCCCGGTCCGCTCTCGCTCCACCCCATTCACACTATCGCTCCACTCCCGGTCCGCTCCCCTAATGTCTTACCATATTCACATTATATAATTTTAGACCGTTAACTTTTGAAAGGTTTAAGCTATTAAAGCCATTAATAATCGAAGTTTTCTGTATTCGGATTTTAATTAATGATTAACTTTCAGTTATTAAAGTATTTATTTATTCATCAATTTAATGGCCAAAAAAAAGTTCAATTTTTCGTTTGTAGAAATAGCTGTTAAGTGTACTTTTCTTGATGAAGAAGACAATATTATCAAAACATATAATAAGAAGAATATATTGCAACACAATGATAATTATTAATAATAATTATAAATGAATTTAATTAATGGTGAAGAAATAATTTAAATTGTTTTCGGAATGTATTCGAATACGCTTGAAAATTTCAAGTTGAAATCGGTAAATTGCAGCATTTATTGTGTTCTCTTCTTTTCCTGATTAATATTTTAATTATTTTTTGCTTTAATATATTTTTTGTTAATGATCTGACATTTTTCATAATTTATTTTATAATAACAAAGTTATCTTATAATAACTTTTATAAGTTGTATAACTAAAATAATATAATAAAATATATATATATATATATACATATATATATATATATATATATATATATATAAAATATATAATAATATATAAATAATAATTTATAAGTTTTAAGTTATTTTATAATAGCAATGAGTATGTAGTCAATAAATAAATCGGTGACCGTTTTGTACGAGTACATTAATTCATTGCAAAATATATGTATCTCAAACATAACATGAATTTCTCTCGTGGAAAAACCGCGCGTATTGTTGGTGATTTTTTTAAATTATTTCAAGCGTATTCGAATACATTCGGAAAAAAATTTAAATTAGTTCTTCACCATTAATTAAATTAATTTATAATTATTTTATATATATATATATATATATATATATATATATAAATATATATATTGTAAAGTTGAACTTTTTTTTGGCCGTAAAATTGATGAATAAATAAATACTTTAATAACTAAAAGTTAATTATTAATTAAAATCCAGATACAGACGGCTTCGATTATTAATGGCTTCAATCGTGAACGGTGTAAAATTATATAATGTGAATATGATATGACTGTTGGAGAGCGGACCGGGAGTGGAGCGATAGTGTGAATGGGGTAGAGCGAGAGTGGAGCGGGAGTAGAACGGGAATGGAGCGGGAGCCGAGCGAGGCCGGACCTGTACCAATATTGTGATTACCCTCTTTCTATTCCTCTTTAGAATATTTTGCCAATGAGTCCGGACTGGGAGCGAAGCGATAGTGTGAATGGGGTAGAGCGAGAGCGGACCGGGAGTGGAGTGAGACCGGAGCGGTACCGATAGTTGAATTCTCTGTCTATTTCTCTTTAGAATATTTTACCATACCGAGAGTGGACCGGGAGTGGAGCGGGAGCGGAGCGATAGTGTGAATCCGCTCTAAAGGTGCCAGTGCCCTGTCTCTAACCGTTTCAGTCACCAATTTTCGGGGTCCAAAATTGTGGACACCGATTTTGTAGTGTAATAACATTATCATTTTCTATTAAATATTCATAGCATTAGAGTAACATTTTGCTGATGCTTGCTCAATGCACTAAATGTCTGTAGATTGCTTTCGAAATGTCATCCCTCTTGGAACATAGATAAGTATGAATAGCTAAACCGTTATTTTTTGAAGGCTTGAAAATGAATTCATCGTCATCAGATATTAACACATGTTATAAATATGTATTAGTATATCAAAATAGTTACTTAAAACTGAATCTGAAAACATAGCTATGGTCAACTTAGTACATGGAATGTGGGTAAACATGGCGGAAACTCGAAGCAGATGACCTCCTCCTTTTTATCACAGAATACTATTTTTAAATTAGTAATTTAAGTAGTAATTTAAAATTACAACTCATTATCCTTTGAACGCTACATCGCTTGGATCTTTGCTTAAATCTATTTTAAACCAATTCAGATTTGAGATAGAATATGTGGATAAGGAATCCAACTTGATACAGCGTATCAATCAAGGCAATTTAATATTTTTTTCTCTTATTTTGTTTCTAAGTATCTAAGCTGTGTCTTTAACGTCTATTTTTGCTACTGAGGCTAATCGGACGATGCTACAGTGGGAGTCCTAAATTTTGTCTATCCAGTTATAATTAGGATAGGGATCTTTAACGAGTACCTGACATCGTACAGTACCTCCATTTTAAATCCTATCCAAGGATTTTTTATTTCCTTTAAAACTCCTGGCGCCACCGCGGGACGCGAATCCACAACCTATAGTATTGCAGGTTGTTATGTTAACCGCTACACCACAGTTGACCCCTAAGTACCTAAGTAAGTAATCCATTTAAACGACATATATATATTTTTAATAATTAAATATGAGATAATAAACTACCATCCCTGTTAAAAGAACACAGGTATGTCAAGTTAGATATAAAACATGTTTAAACATACTTCAAGTTAATAGCGTTTCGATTGTTTAGCTAAAATAGATCATTGTAATTTGGGCAATTTTCACTGTTTCGGCTGGGCAGTAAACTACGCTCATGGTCTAACGCCTACAACTCGAAAATTGCTACTACAAGTGAAAAATGTTTGAAATAAGCATCTGTCATATATGTTCTGCGTCAAACTACTTAATTAGTATAATTTTAAATTTCTTTCAAGGCTCTTTATTTTTATTGCTCATCGAACGTTTCATCGTAGTCCTATCGCTGTTGTACTTGGGAAACTTTAATTGATGGGAAGATATTGTTCGAATTACAGAAAATATACTAAACCTTTACGGTCTCCACATTCCTACACCTTAAGGATTCCCGATCTGTACAACTTAATACCACACACTTCCTTTTTTAATTGTTCTCTCCCCCTGAAATATTACGTGCGTTCTAGAAAGCTAACGCCCTGGCTGCGGAGGACGAGCACACCGCCGACGACTCATCCATCATCCTCAGGTATAACAATCGATGCACTGCTGGCTTCCTCAGTCAAACTTTCTCCATCCCAAGTGACCCCGCACTTGACATCGCCTGTACTTTCTACATCAGGGTTCAACCAAGGGCCCGCCTTGTGTTGGCATCCCATCCTTTCGTCCTCTGACCCCAGGTAAAGAAGTTGGATAGCTTCTTCAACGTAATCAGGAAAGACAGGTTCTTTTATGCATGAAAAGGATAAACACGCCATCCTGAATTATTGAGTGGATTAAGTTTATTGGGGCACCGAAAAAAAAAAAACTGTTTGTAATTGAGAAAGACAGTCCTTTGAGAAACTAGACATCATTCTAACAGTGGTGGGCATGCATATGGGTATATATATATATATATATATATATATATATATATATATATATATATATACGATAATGTGCATATATATGTATATACAGGTGTTATGAACCCCCCCCCCCAAATGTTTCGGTTTTTCAATTGTTTTTTATTTTTAGGGAAATAATGCAATTAGGTAGTTACTATGTCCTAAAAACAATTCTTTAGATTGTTTAGAAGGTAATAATCTCATTAATCATGATTAGGAGACAGAGGGGTCATGACCCCCCCCCCCCAAATTTTGTGCTGATTTTCTGCCTCTGCTGGAGCTTGGTTGGTTGCGGAATAAAATTAAAGAACTTTGGTACATAGTACTTCAAGGAAAGTTACACATTTTTATGTAATCTTAAAAATATAATTATTTCAGGAGAAGTTCTGATCAAAGATAGCTTCTCTTTTTTTTTTCTGCCAAGTGCATATTCATGGGTTGGTTAATGAGCGAATAGGCAGAATGCAAACCAAAGAGGTACTGGAAACCGATTAAGATGTCCTTGGTTTTCCTAATTTCAAGCAAAATTAATTAGTTTTTGCTCAAAATCGTTGATACTTAATACCTACTTCTAACTTGAAAGTTTACTCAGGCCTCTTAGAACGATGGAACAATTGGTAGATTTAGATATCATTGCTCTATTAGTGGTATTGGAAATAATGAATAAAGTCATATAGATCACTGATCTAAATTGAGATAGAGGAACCTGATGAACAACTTGTGTTTAAGGAAGATTTATTAGGAATGGTAACAGATATATTGTATAAATATTTTACAAATATAATAATGCATGAAAATGAACTACTCTAGAGGCACAAGAAATTGGGTGAACAGAGTTGATAATGTTATTATTGTTAGACAAATTCAATGCACTGGCACAACTAAGGGGGGGTTTAATCAATGGAGCTTTGGAGACATAAAGCCTCCCCCCCCCCCCCTTCAGATATCCAAAAGATAGTTATGTAATTAAAATTTTATAATTGGATGTATTATTCATTAAAAATTCAGCATAAACGGTATGTCAAGCGTTATATTTTTAATGCATCTGAATAAAAATGAAATAAGATCTGATAAAGATGAAATCTTTAAAATTTGTTTTTATAAAGTTTAATATAGCTTTCTCTTTTTATTGTGTTAGGGAACTGGACTAATTATTTTACTTATATTTTTATTAATATTACAAGGATTTATTTCACTTATGTAGAACACAAGAATTCTCAAATAATATGCACATTAAGAGTCCTCTACATATATGTTCATTATGTTTTCATCCTGGCCCATTCTACACCAAATCCTGCCAAAGATCAATTTGACACCCACCCCCTCAAAGCTTATTAAAATCCTTTTAGTATTTTTTTACACCCTAACTTCAAAGTGCATCAGTCTAACAATAAGTGTTAGTCAATTTTATTCAGAAACTGTATATGGATTAACAGTAAACTTTTTAAAAACGTTCTTAAGCTTTTGTGTTTTTTCAAGAATTATCTTCAAATTTTCCATCACTATCTCAGTTAATACACCACAATTGTGATGATTAATGAAACATTTTAACAATTGGATAAATCAAGCAATAGATACCAAAGTAAGGGAAAAGAAGAAAATTTAATTGGCATGATAAGATGCATTGGAGGAGAGATGTAATTAATTAAATTATATGATAAGTTTTGGCAGGAGATATGTCACTTAAAATTATATTATTATAATAAGCATTTAACTGAAACCATATTCTGAAATGAAATGTGATATATCTGAGTTAAAGTTGATGACTATATATGCAAATATAATAAAATTTCTTATGCAACTATAAAGATTGCTAAGAAGTAAAAAAACCAAACAACATATGACTTAAGTTGTAAAGTCACATTGTAACCCAATGTGACTTCAAAGTTTTATTACTGTAAATTTGTTTTCATAATTTACATTTGTCAAAAGTTACCCAGTTCCTCCTTACAATTAGCTACTCACATTCACTAAATTGCTAATCATAATTACCAACATTAAACTGAGTAACAGGAACCTGTAAGCAGTTCCAGCATAGGTAAGAACTGCGTCATAATAGCTGTATATAAAATAAAATATGAAAACTTTGTAAACAATGTCTTATCCAGTTAATTTTTTCTTTTTCTTTGGAACCTTTTTGATATTTCTTTCCATAATAGGTACTACTTATTAGTCATGCAGCAGCAGTTTAGAAGCCAGGTGGGCCAAAAATGTCACTCAAATAGGTTGGATTATGAAAGGAATAGACTTTTTTTTTATGATGAAAGGAAGTTTTTTTTGTATGTATCACAGACTAATATATGACAGATGTATTGACATTCCTCCGATATTTATTCTTTCAATTTTCATTTACATCCAGCTTTAGAATTACATTCATTGATTCAAAATCTGATTTTCAAGTTATATTATTAACTAGTTGTATATACCGGTTTCACCCAGAGAATTTCATTTTGTAAATCTATAAAGTGAGACTTTTATCCACTCAAACGGTAGATTTCGTAAAAACCAATGTAAAGTGAGATCAAAACGATTTTTATAACAATAAAGAATGTACCCAGATATTGGCTGACATTATGCAATTTTAATATCGACAGGTGTTCGCACCTGGTATCAAAGAACCACTGATTGAAATCTGGAGAATTTATGACAAACGGTATGGATTTCTATAAAGAACAAACAGAATTTCAACTTTATTCTCCTTTTCCATCCGAAAATGTCACAACCTGAAGGGATGTACCTTCCTCTCCCCTATGACCATGGCTTGTCCCCTTCTAGTTTGATCCCTGTACACCCTTGAGCCAATTGAAATTTGAGGAAAAAGTGTCCAATACTTTTTTGATCCACTGCACATATAGGTATGAAAGTTGTATAGGCTTCTATGGTCTTGACTTCTGACCTTCATTTAGTCTTAAAACGTCACAACCTGAAGGGCTGTGCCTCCCTCTCCCCTATGACCAGGGCTTGTCCCCTCCTAGTTTTGATTCTGGGTGTACCCTTGAGCCAATGAAATTTGAGGAAAAATGTCAAATACTTTTTTGATTCACAGTACCTATAGGAATGAACGTTGTTTTATCTTGATTTCAGACCTTCATTTAGTCTTAAGGATTTTGGAGTACGTGTTAATAAAACACAAATTTAAAAATAAATTTTTGAATTCAAGTTTTTTAATTCACAAAAATAAAGCATTTAATTTCTAAGAGCTTTAGTCCTAAGGTTAAATTAATATACGTAATTAATATACTATTAATAACTCACAAGGTTAAATTCTTTATTCAGAATGCAAATAATTGATACACAGAAAAAATCGATAAAATATGATAGCAATAATCGATAATATTAATACTATTGAGAATTGTAACTACATCACCCCCCCCCCAAGTGATAACGATTTACAATATCTTCTGAAAGGCCTGGCGATTCTTCCTGAAGACGTTCTAATTTTCAAATCTCGTGGTGGTGGAATGTATTTTCAAACCAAGGATCTGCGAACTGTCTTCTTGTTCTACTAGAGAGCAGTTTGTGAGGTATCTTTAAGAAGGTTATAATGTGGTTCAGGGTCGTTAGTCCTAAATAAGTCACCAACCGTTTTAAGAGCTTCACATTTTAAGAAAGTAAGAAATGGAATTTCTTTTGGTTACTAGTGTTGCCAGCTAAAGCGAATTGAGATTCCATTTGCCGGAACCATAGATCTGCCTGGATCTCCGGAATGGAGAACTTGACAGAGACATGGCTTACCTGTGTTCTGTGTTCTTCCTTGAATTGTTGGAGATTTACAAAGCTGCTTTGAGTTATTCGATTTTTCTTTTAATTCCTCGATCACGTCAGAGTCACCAATTTAGCGTACGTTTGAATTAGTATCCATGTAACTCACAAGGTTAAATTCTTTATTCAGAATGCTAATAATTCATACATAGAAACAATGAACAACATATGATCATAAAAATAATCGATAACATGTTAATAATATTGGTAATTGGAACAATGCACCACTACAGAGCACTTTAATTAGTTTAGCAATTTTTTGTTTGCATTATTTAAATATTGATTTTAAGAAAATAGAATTATTTTAAACATCATTTCTACACCTTACTACGCCTTGAATTTTATTATTTATGGTTGATTTTTTTCGGTTTTATTTTTATATTTCATTTTATTTTAGTCCGCCTAGTTCGGTGGGTTGGATAACCTGAACCTTGTCAGTTTGAATAAAATGACCGTTATGTTTTGAACTTAGAAATGTAATCATTTCAGAATATATTTTTCTTTAAGGTTTACAGTGTTTTCATTTAATTTATAAAATGTCAACGTTTAAATCAACGTAAGTTCTTTGTTTTTGGATTAGTTATGGAATAACCTTTTTTAATCGTTTATGTTTATAACCATCATTTTCAATGTTACTCATAAGTGCGTTTCTTAATGTTTTTAGTTAATTCTGTTTTATTAGTGTATAAAGGTTATCCAAGGTTACTACTTCATGTTCATATTTTACTCCATAACAATGACATTTCAGCCATTTGATTGATATGTTTTCTGTCACTGGCAAATGTTTGGGTATTTAATAATTTAAGTGGACAGTTGTCTTGATAAAACTCTACTTATTTTCAGGCCAGTTAAAATGACTCCACTTAAACGAAAAATGCCAGTGAACACCAATTTATCTTCATTATCTAAAACTATAGAAAAGGCCCAAAAAAATATAATGAAAAATACTTTGCCATCACCTCACTCTTCAGAAGAGAATTTGAAACCTTCTGGAACACCACTCAGTCACTTGAAGTCCAAAGAAAGAGAGCGACCTGTTAATATCAACAAGACACCATTGATGAGCCTTAACAAGATTAATAAATCCCCACAGAATAATGTAGTTAACAGGAATGCTACGCCAAAATCTGTTCAAACTAATTCCTCTGGAACTCCTAAAAAGCGTGTTGTTAGTAATTTAACAACATCCACTCCTAACAAGGCTACTTTAAAGACAACTCCCAAAAAAGTAAAATGTGTACAAAAGTCACCAAGTAAATACACAACTCCCATTAAAAATGAAACAAATATATTGTTTCAATTCAGGTACTTATGCTTATATATGTTTCCTTTTGACGATTATTTCTTTGCTATTCTTTTCCTTTTGTGTTTGCATTGTCTCAGTTTATATTCCTTGGCAACTCATTACATGTGCTGAATCATATGTAAGAGTTATTTGATTTTAACTTATTCTTTTAATATTAGATTCTTTACCTTATTATTTTAACATTAGTTTTCTTGTGACTGTTGTCATTTTTTATTTTATTTACATTTCCATGTAGAAATAAATCCTAGCCAGAAGAATATTAAAGAAATTTTTATAATCATATGATTTACATGTTATTTATGTAGTAAAAAAATTGGTTATGTAAATTGGTAATGTATTTTCTGTGTTTTATAGCAATGATGTATTATCAATTCCCTTAGAAGAAAGTAATCCTTCATTTAATGAAGGATTTATTGAAAATAATATTATGGAGAGATTAAATCGTTCTTATTCTGCAAGTTCTATTTTACGACTTAAAAGAAGGTGCGACGATAGTTCAAAGATTAAGCGAAGTTTGTCAGAAGCCAAACTTTCTTTGCAAAGTTCGTGTTCTGATTATGAAGGGGAGAAAAGTCAAATAACTGTTGGTGTTCGAGTCAGGCCATTACTACCTAGGTATTTCATTTATGTTATAAAATTTAAGTCTTGACTAGAGATTATGACTAGTCTTAATAAATTATAATTAGTGATATCGGTGATTCTAAGTTTAGTTTTAATATGAAGTATAATTTTAACCCTTGCATAAGTTATTACTTGTTAATTGATATCTATTAAATTTGAAGAAATAACTAAAGAAAAATCACTGAGCATTTAGTACAATGTTTTTGCTACAAACCTTGCAATACATTTTCTTTAAGACCTTAGTTGTTGTAGTTGTAGTTGTAAAGAATGCTCTTATGCTGGCGCCAGTATTGATAAAGGAGAGTATGTACATAGGATGAAGACCCTTGGTGATTTACTATCCCTCTTTAGCGAACCTTAAAAGTGGAAGTAAAAACCTGAGATTTACTAAAGATAATCAAGGCCCTTTTTAACTGAAAAGGAAAATATATGATCTTGTGTAGTGTAAAACCAGATAAGTAATCTTATCAGTGGCTCAGGTATAAAAGAACAGTAACACTAGTCTTTTTATGATTTTACGAAAGATTTCCTTGAATATATTAAGAATGGATTAATTTTTTGATTTTTAATAAAATATAAATTTTATTATTTATATTAAACCTAATTATAAGGCTGTTACAGTTTCTGTAATCTGTGTTGTTTGTTACAGGGAAGGTATGAATGGTGTCAATGTTAGTGATGGTAGTATTGTTGTTGCTAGTGATCTTGGATCTGAATTTACATTTTCTTATGAGCATTGTTTTCCACCATCGTGCTCCCAAAATGAGGTGTATGAAGCACTGGTTCGTCCATTATTGGACAACGCTGTGCAAGGTTATAATGCTTGCCTTTTTGCATATGGACAAACTGGATCTGGGAAAACATACAGGTCAGGGTTCTTAAATACAAATTTTATAGTAACACTATAGCATGACAGCCACTTATCGCTCCAATTTGGAGGATTGGAGCTAATTACATTTATGATAAGAATAGTTAGATGACTGATGTTTAGTTTACAATGTGTAATGTATGAGTAATTTAGTTAGAATAAAACTTAAGTTATATCAACCTTTTTTTTTAGTCTCACTAATGCATATAGATTATTATAATATTTAAATAACACATGTTTTTATAATTGAATCAATAACCAAAGAGGTAACACGTATAGTTATATCACACCCTTCCCTTAATCCTCATAGAGCTTTTTGGGTTGCTTCACTAGGCACCCTGATTTAATGCGCTGACCTTCACTTGGCGATACCTGCACGACTGGATCATTGTGTGTTGACGTCTCTTCTGGCAGCAGGAGGGAAGATCCATTTCGCTGAAGAGGCTTAGTTTGTCCCTGGTCCTCCTGGAATGAATCAAACAAAGGTGGGGGAGACAGAGAGTCAGAACTAGTTGGTTCGAGAAGAGAATCATTAGATGATTTTTAAAAAGGGTCAGGAGTAGGTATTTGAAAAACTTGATCAGGTTTGAGAGCTTCAGGAACCGGATTAGGATAAATGGCGAGGTGTCTTAGTTGGGCCGAATTTCTCCTATACTCATTCCCTTATTGATCTTTGACCAAGTAAGATCTTGGTTCAGGAAGAACCTTTGTGATATGTGCCTTCTTTCCATTGATCCTTTCGTTTGATATAGACTGGCTCTTTAATCTTGAAGTTCTCTGATTGACGCGCATTCCTGTTCTAGTATAACTTACTTTTGAATTTTAGATGCTCCATTCTTCGGCGTACATCATCGTCTGGTGTTTTGGGAATAAGGAGATCAATGCTTGCTGGGGCTCTAGTTCATAGTCTTCAGCCCATTAAGAGCTGGCTTGGAGAGTACTCGAGCCCAGAAAGGGGAGTTGTTCGGTACTCTTGAAGGGCTTCATAAATGTCTCCTCCCGAATAAGACACTTTCTTTATCATCTTCTTTGCCAAACCTATCCCTTTTACTGAAAGGCAATTTGATCTAGGGTAGTAAGGACTGGATGTACGAATTTCGAAGCCCCAATGTTTGGCGAATGCTGCCATTTCTGCACTACTGAAAGGGTTATTATCACAGTGTATGACTTCAGGCGTGCCGTAGTTACCAAAAAGGATTCTCAGTTTTTTAATTATTTCAAAGGAGGATTTATTCTTAAGTGGTATAATATCCAACCATCTGGAGTACTAATCATCTACCGCTAGCAAAATGTTTGAGTTACACTTGCTTATATCCATGCCTACAATATGAAAAGGAAATTTAGGAATTTCAGATGTTAAAAGAGGTTCTCTAGGTTTATTATTCTGAAAGGTTTGACATGTCGAACATGAATTTATAAAGTTTGCAATGTGCTCTGCCAAGTTTGGCCAATACATGAGACTCTTGATACGGGAGACTGTTTTATTTATCCCGAGGTGAGCTTTAGAATGAATTTGGTTGACAAAGTGATGTCGGAGACTCTGGGGTATAAAAATTCTTTCTTTATAAAATAAAATTCCATTATTTTCTGAAAGATCGTCCCGAAGTCCATAAAAAAACTTTTGTTTCACGGTCCAGAATCCTTTTATGAACTCCTTCCCAATCATTCCTGATGTAGGTTCGAAGCCCAGTTAACTCCTACTTGGTGGCTGTTTGCAAATTCTTAATATCGTCAGATGGAATCGGCAAAACTTCTTCCAGAGCGATGGCGTGCACCACCTGAGAAAATCCGGTCCCTCTTCTTTGAGAGAGGCCCTTGATAGCATGTCTGCTATATACATTTTGGAGCTTGGAATGAAGGATAATACAAATTTATATTTTAATAGCTTAAGCTGCATTCTTTGGAGTCTTGAAGAATTCTTATACAGCTCCTTACTGACAATGGTTTCTGATCAGTGTAAATTTCGATATTATTATGTCCATAAATGAAGATGTGAAACCTATTGACCGAGAAGCATAAGCTAAGCATCTCCTTCTCTATTTGACTATAATTTTTTTCTGAATCATTAAGACTTCTTGATGCAAAGACGACTGGTTGCCCGTTTTGTATTAAGCAGCTTCCAAGCCCATCCTTGCTGGCATCACATTGAATTTTAAGAGATGGGTCAAATAGTTTTAAAGTGGACGCATTGCAAACCAAAAATTTTATTTCGGAGAAAGCTTGCTTATGTGAATGAGAGCATTGCCAGGGCATATTTTTTTTTATTTTTTGTCCTTCGTAGACTGAGGTTCTTTGATATTAGCAATGGCTTTAACCTTAAGAGGATCCGGTTTTATTCCATCTGCTCCAAATACTAGGCTCAAATATTTAACTTCATTCAATTTAAATTGAAGTTTCTTGCTATTAAATTTAATATAGGACTGGCGGGCTTTTCATTATCTCTACCAAGCTCATTGCATGCTCAGATTCTGTTCGGCCTGAAACTATTATGTCGTCGAACATAATTTGCACTCCTATGTCCCCAAAGATTTTAGTATTTTCCCGATAAAATATTTCTGGAATATTAGACAAACCATAAGGCACTCTCAAGTATTGATACCGAACAAATGGAGTATTCATTGTACATATACGACTTGAGTACTCATCTAGAGGAAATTGTTGGAACCCTCCCTTCATATCCAGCACCGTAAACCATTTCTTCCCACTAAGATTAGCGATTAGTTCTTCCTGAGTGGGTATGCTGTATTGTTCCCTTTTTATTTATTTATTCAAAGGAATGGGATTCAAACAAAGGCTGATAGAGCCATCTATTTATCCATTTAATTTTAAGAATTTTTATTCTTAAAATTAATCTCTAAAACAATTTTCCCCAAAGGCTTAGAGATGAAACCTCCGAATGACTTAAGCTTCATTGAGGTTTTAATCAGTTTATCTTCAACATTAATTTTATACCAAATGTTAAAAGGTAAAATATCACTAGCAGAATCAAGTTTAAAAAGTATGGGTACCTTATTAATATAAATGTATTCTTTCCAAATGTCTGACTTAATTGCATTTACCTCAGTAATTGCATTGCAATCAAACACTGATTCAGATGAAGACTCGTCTTCTTCGACCTCATGAACTTTAGCCCTCGTTTTCTTTGAGAAACGTCCTACTTTAAAATGATCTAACCTCCCACAATGAACACACTTCTTACTATATGCTGGGCAATTCCTAGGTCCATGAGTCGTACCGCATTTTTTACAGTTATAGCCTGTCTCTTTTTTATTTTTTTGCAATGTCTGGATGTTGAGGGTTTACCTATATTAAACTTATTTGTATGGTTAACATTTGCTTGCATCCCTTCCCCAGCCATTTCCTCACTGTAACATTTACCTACTTCTGCTGATCGACAGATCTGGGTCACCTCCTCCAATGTTAGAGTTTTGGTCTCCTTGAGCAACGTTTTTTGCACCTCTGGGTCGTTATGATTGCGAACTATATGATCTATTATCATTCTATCAGAGAACGATGTTTTACAGTCAGCTTTAGAGCAGACAAAATTGAAATTGAGTGCTTGGCTTTTTAATTCAATTAAATAAATAATTGTCGAATATTTGTCCCGGGGAAAGTTTTATTTTATTAAATTTATAAGATTCCATTGCTAAGTTTATTTTAGGATTACAAAATTCATCAAATAGTTTGAAAACATCTTCTAAAAAATCTTTCTTACAATGGAATGAATTTCTATAGCTTCCTCACCCATATGTGTTAATAGAAGAGCTATTTTCAATTCTTTGTCCTTTGATTTATATTTTTCTATAGCCGTTAAATAGAATAGAAAGGCCTGTTTCCATTTCGGCCACTTCGCTGCAATATTCTTATCAAATTGAAGAGGCTGTAGACGCAAATTTGAACTATTCATTTTATATTGGTGGATATTTCACCTGACACCATGTAATATATGAGTAATTTAGTTAGAATAAAACTTAGGTTCTATCAACCCTGTTATTAGTCTCACTAATGCATACAGACTATTATAATATTTAAATAACACATGTTTTTATAATTGAATCAATAACCAAAGAGGTAACACGTATAATTATATCACACAATGTACTCATAATATTGAGTACATAAATAATTATGTTAAATTACAAATTGTTAATTGATACAAAACATATTTGAAATTAGGACCATAACTGCTCCAGTGTAGTGTTGTGATAATGTGTAAAAGGTCGCGACTACTAGAAAATTCCATAAACAATGCCTTCTAACAATTACATGTCATGCATTTAAAAAGAGCAAAATATTTCCAAGGATACTTTATTGAATATATTGCACTTCGGCAAGAAGATGGTTACATCTTGAAAAAAATGTTTTTTTGGATAATCACATGTGAAGTTTCAACTGCATTCTCAATTTTACTATCTACCTAAAAACTAAGGGAAAATAGTCTTTGATCATAAATCTACTATAAGGGCAGTTAGTACCAATGGTACTAACTATAACTCAAAAGTAGCCTTCTACCTGCATTAACACAATCATCCCCTTCATAAAGGAAAATGGTAAATTGCGCCTTACGCAAACGGAACTATTAGTACTATTGTGACTATATTCTGGCATTGTGCGTTTTGTCATTCTGATTCCAACATACCGTTCATCAGCTTCAACATCCAGCATACCGCATAAGTTGTAACCATCTTCTTGCCGACGTGCGATATGTATGATGTCCTGTTATTTTAAGTGAATTAGTTATTATTTGAAGTGAAGCTTTTCCTTCAAAGCATTTTACAGTACTTTCCCGTTTTTGTTTATTTAACTTTTTTACTTAATTACAATTATTTTTTTTTCAAATTTCTGATTGGTTTATTTTTATTTTCTAGTATGATGGGACCCAATCTAGATGAAGATAATTTTGAATTGACTGCAGAATCAGGAATGATCCCTCGTTTCTGCAAGGAGCTTCTTCAGAAAACAGCTTGCTTGGAAGAAGAGTGTCCGTCTCTCACTACTACGGTGGAAGTTTCTTATTTAGAAGTCTACAATGAAAAAATTCATGATCTCCTTGTACCTGGTAATACGCAATTGAGAGTACGTGAACATCCTTTGCATGGCCCATATGTTGTTGACCTTTCTCGACATACCATTAACTCATTCAGTGATTTCCAGGTAACTAAAATTGAATTATAAATAATTTCTTTCTATTAAAGTATAAAATATTTTTATATTTTATTCTTGTAGTAAGTACAGGCAGTTCCCCTGCTTGCGTCAGGATAGGTTCCCAGAAACCTGAGTGACCTAAGTTGAAATAACTTGAATTAGTCCTTTAATAAACAATTAATCATGATTATATATGTGTGTCTACCTAATCTGGAAATTGAAAAACTACAAATGGCATTGTGAAACATAGTGTAGTGTATTAAAAGTTTAGAAGCAAAGCCTAACAAAATAAAATACTACGCAGATGGTTTCCTAGAAATTTATAACAAGGGATAGGAGTGGGTTTCCTAGACATTTTTATGCACAAGACCCACTAAAGATTTTTCAACTCATAGCCTTAACTTTTAGGACTTCTAAAGAATTTCTTATGTTTGGAATGAATAATATTTTTATAAAATTTATTACTGTTTATACATTATTTTTATTAGGGTTATTCAGACACAAAGTGAATCAAGTCCATTAATTACAATTTTGGCATAGTAAAGGTTACAGTTAATTACATTTTTTTCCGCTTAGGCCTGTATTTATGAAATTTGTGAAAGTTCCCTATGGGATTATTGTAGAAAGCACTACGAAGGGTTTAGTTTGATTCCACCATACCTTTAGGCCATTTTTAATGACAAACATATAATATTTCATGTAATAACAGTTCTTTCTACACTTCTGATTGTTTGCATAATTGTTTTGAGCGCTCATCATCAAGGTGTAAAGCTGCTGATCTGTGTAGTAGAGATAACTTTGGTGAAAAAAAAAATTTTTTCTTCTCTTATTTATTTTTACTACTTTAATTATATTCTACCTTCCATTTAAAATGTCCTTAAAATATAAAAGAGTTGCGGAAAATGGAAGTTATGTAAGGATGATGTCTCACATTAATGATATCTTACAAGATTATAGAAAAAGGGGATATGAAAAAAAAATTGTATTATACTGTTTATTACTTTTTTTTTTTTTTTTTAATCCTTTATTCCTTCATATATGCATGAAATTATACACACATAATAGGACCTATAGGAGGCAAAAATGCCCTTACAAAGGTAGGATCAATTACAATAGAAAGCTAATCCAAAATACAGAAAGGCTACAAATCAATTTACAAAAGAGTGCATTTAAATATTCAGAATGTGTTTTTATGCGATATGACTACTATATGACAAATATACAATATTGAATTTAATGATGTTATTTATTTATGGTCTTCTGTTAAATAATTTTTAAATTATTTTATTAGAAGATAAAAGATTCGACCACGGCCGGGAATCGAACCCAGGTCCTCCGCATCTACGTTGCGGCGCTCTTACCACTGAGCTAACCGTGGGGCCGTCCCAGACGTGATCGAATCTTTTACTTTTGCGATCCCTCCCACCAGGTCTCGCCACATTGTAGCGAAGTACCGGGGGGCTGAACAATTGTCCAGACGAACGGGATCTGATTGACATACGTCAAAGATATTCATTTAATGATGTTATTTATTTATGGTCTTCTGTTAAATAACCACTGAGCTAACCGTGGGGCCCGGTCGAATCTCTCTCTTCCCGGCCATGGTCGAATCTTTTATCTTCTAATAAAATATTGAATTTAATTCAATAGCTTTACACGGTAGGGTTAAAGTATATAGACTCACTGTTCACTATTCAATTTCACTATACAGTTGATGCTTTTAAAAGTCTATTGTCATATTTCTAACTGCCTTTTTTAAATTATTTTTTATCACATTTTTACTGAATCTCATAGCTTTTAGGAGAGGTGGCAATTCTTTAAAGTATTTCTTAGCAATATGATCATAGCTTCTTTGTCCAATCGTTAGAGTTTTTTTTGGGCAGAGGTATGCTTTTGAATCTAGTATTGATTGCGTTACTAATATAACAATTTTTTAATTCCAAATACTTATACAGAATTGATTTTACAGTAAAAATTTGGCGAATGTTTAGTGGACGGCATGCATCTTGCTCATAAATTCCAATTAATTGAAATATTTTTTGTTGTAGTTTGTTAAGAGGGTTAAGTGATCCTTTTTATAGATACCTCCCCATCCTATTATACCATACGCAGCGATGCTATTGAAGAGTCCATAGTATATTTGAAGCAGTTGTTTTTTAGATAATATTTTCCTGAGTTTATAGAATACATATACAAGATATTTGGTTTTTTTGATAATATTGTCAACATGAATATCCCATTTCAAGTTTGAGTCATACGTTAGTCCAAGATATTTTGTATGAGTAACTCAATTAAGACTCTGCCCATTAATGTATGCTTGAAAAATTTCAGGCACTGAATCCTTGTAATTGCCAAATGTAATGAAGATGGATTTACTCACATTTAGTATTAAATTATTATGGTATAGCCAGGAGTAGATCATGTTTAATTTATATGTAAGTTGTTCAGCTAAATCAGACCAGTTGTTACCACTCAAGGGAACAGCTGTGTCATCAGCATACGCAATGAGTTCTTTTTGAAATATTAAGAGATCATTGATATACAAATGAAAAGTAAAGGTCCTAAAATAGAGCCTTGTGGTACTCCAACATTAATATAAGCTGGCTGGCTAATGACTCCATTTATTTTTACTACCTGTGATCTATTTTTTAGATAAGTTCTGATAAGGTCCAAAACATGGCCTCTAATTCCCATATTGTACAGTTTAGATAACAACTTATCATGATTAACTGTGTCAAAAGCTTTGGTATAATCTAGAAATGCTACTACTGTCGGCTTACTACAGTTAAGTTTTTCATAGATGAACTTACTCAGCGCAGCAATTGCATCATCTGTGCCTTTATTCTTAATAAATCCAAACTGTCTATCACTAATTAGATTGCATTTCACAGCAAAATTATATAGCCTTGAGAAAATAATTTTTTCAAAAACCTTTGCCAAGTTGGAAATTAGGGCAATTGGTCGATAGTTGTTCACAAGTTTCTTAGACCCATTCTTATGGACAGGAACTATAACTGCAGTCTCAAAATGAGAGGGACATTTACCTTGTTACATAATATTGTTGATAATGTGCGCTAACGATGGAGCAATGAAAGGTGATGCCAGTTTAATCATATAAGCATGTATTTGATCATATCCACCTGCTTTATTTTTTAAGCTTTGAATGGTTTGCATAACTTCTAAATCAGTAGTTTTAGAACATTTTTGTTGAACTTTTTTGTTGAAACATTTTTTGGTTTTTATATGACCATCATATTTTATGTATGAGATTTATGATGGCTAGAAATTTTTACACACATTGAGATTGTGAGAACCATTTATGAATAACAGCCTTTCCTTAGCTTAGTATTGATAAGAAGAGTGTATCGAGCATTTTTTTAAATAGTTCTTTTTTTAATGGGAAAAAGTATTTAATATGTTATCTAGTTACCATCAGAAAATCTTTTCATGATTTGTTGGATTTTTTCCCGATGACTAATTATGTACTTGTTTTCTTTAGCATTGGATAAACGTTGGAAACAAAAAGAGGTCTACTGCCATGACAGAATTAAATGACAAGAGCTCAAGATCTCATTCTCTGTTTACCATTCTGCTCACGCAAACATTTGCTCAGGTAAATTATATATATTCTTGATTTTAATGTTAAGGTTTCTGAATTTTCAAAAATTGATTAGTCTTTGCTTAAATTGATTTATATTCAGCTGTTTAGAAATAAAGATTGTGAGAATCTTAACGAACAGCTGAACGTAAGAATATATTGATGTTTGGTGATGCTATCCTTTTATCTACAGGTTATTAAATGTTATGAGGGAGTAAACATGTGTTTAAAAAATTGTATAAACTGATACACATTTAGCTCTTAGTTTTTACTACAAGATACTTATTGATATTTAAATCCATGAACAGTAGGAGTACCACGTTGATCCGGGACTGACTGAAACCAAAGGCAATCTGGATCAAATTATCCGGAGGTCCAGATAAATGAGGTTTTACTGTAACTTGTAAGTCTTTCTATGTACCTAGAGCTCCTAATCGTAGTTATATGGCTATCTCAATGAAAACTTAGTAGCTTTATCAATCATT
The DNA here is from genome assembly GCA_911387785.2 of Aelia acuminata. NCBI lineage: Eukaryota > Metazoa > Arthropoda > Insecta > Hemiptera > Pentatomidae > Aelia > Aelia acuminata. The sequence continues at coordinate 129,619,909 of OU426979.1, forward strand.
TAAGGCTGATAAAACTACAAAGTTTTCATTAATGTTTGTGTTTTAGGTCTGATAAATTTTTTTAATGATGACCGATAAGTATTCTGGCCAAAAATGTTCTACTCATGATTGTTTTGTCCTTCATTCATTTTTGACCAATATTTATTATTGTGGTATATGTAAGTTTTGATATTGTAGGGATACTAAAAGATTGATTAAAAAAACAAAAAGAAAACATAATATTGATTTTTTAACAAATTTATTTTTATGAGCTGTTATCCACAAGTAAAAAACAAACTCATATGGTTTTTTAAAATCATTTTGTTGGTTAATAATCCCTAGAGGTTATCTATATTACACTTCTTCCCTCTCATCTTCTTGTTCATCAACCTTCTATTCGATTGCTCCGGTTCTCTTTGTCATACCACTTATATCTACTTTGTGACTCAGCTCCCCGGTCTTCCTTGTGATGCTTCCCAGCTGCCATCCACTTTCCCGCTCCTTCCACCCAGACTTCATCCCCAGCTTCGAAGTTACGGCACCTCAACCTCATATTGTGATAGCTTTTTATCTTCCAGGGTGGTATTGACCAAGTTACCGGTAATTTATCAGGATCAACTTTTTCAATAATCTGAGCTTTTTCTAATCGAAATAATTTGTTTTCAACCGGTTTTCTCAGTGCAAACGGAGCCCTCCTGGCCTTGTAAGCTATGAGTATGGACTCCTTCATAGGATGAATTTGCGCCTCAGCTGTTTTGATTTTTCTTAGTTAGTCTTTAAAAAGTTCTTTGCGTTCATCTATTAGATTTCTATCTTGATCTTGGTACCAAATTAGTTCCTCTACCCCATATCTTTCCACTTTTGCTAATCTTATTCCTTCTGGCAAATTCTTCCCAAATGCTACTACCCATGGTAAGCCAAACAATCGGACATCATTCTCTTCCATAACCACTTCTGGTAGTTTAAGGCAGGTACCTCAATGTTTAACGTAAACAGAATCGTTCCCAAAGTTGTTAGGTTTTTTTTTTTTTTACCATATCCTTTCAACCTTCCTGTCATGGAAGGTTGTTGAATTCTGCGGAAACTCAAGCTCCCAATTCGAACTCCGTAATGGATGCAAGAATAATTATTTTGACAAAGGTAAGTTTTCCATACAGAAGGTAAGTTTCCCTGGAAATATAACTGACTGAATCAGCATGTGTGACATTATGTGGAAAAATTCTATATTTTGGATGTATGTGTTCATTATTCTCAGAGAATATATAATAGCTCTGTGACAAAGTACTCAACTACAATGTCAGGGTACTTTTCTGTTTTGCTGTGACTGTGGATCATTCCTGGTGTTGGCAAAGCCATGGGTATATCCAACTATAAGTAGGGAATTAACATCAAATAATGTAATAAGAACGAAAATTTAGGGTTAAACTTCACTTCATTGCATGACCCCTGACTCAGAAACAGTATTTCCTTACAAATGAATGGCCCCATATCTCTAAGTGGGTTGCCGTGTTAAAGGTTTTTTTTTTGTTCTTTATCCTTAGAAATAAAAGTGGTTACAGATTTATAATTTTCCCACTTTTTTTATGATGGCATAAAATGAAAATTATTATATTATCAGCATAGGTGTTTGCTTTGATTATATAATGTTTTTTTAATCTTTCAATAGGTTCGCAAAGATGGAACTTGGAGCCATGATCAAACAAGAAGAAGTCATATAAACCTAGTTGATCTAGCAGGAAGTGAAAGAATAGCAAGTTCTACTGTTTCTTCTGACCGCCTAAGGGTAATTTTATATTTTATTCTCATAAATTTTAAATATTTACAGGTTAGCTGTGGAACCATGAGCCTTAAGGGCATGAGTGGAAGGTAGGAGGAGGGGATAAAGTGATTCCCGCCATAGTTTAAATTCAACAATGAGATTTAAAACTTACCTCTCTCATGTTTGTTTATTTTGTGATTAGTGATTGATTTAAAGTAATTATTAGTTTTTTATATTGTAACACATCTGTGGGTTAACAAATATTCGAGCAGGTTACTTTATAGCACAGAAATCATATGGTTTGAGCTTCACACTCAAGACAAACACTAAGACTCATACTTAGATTGTTCAGTCAATCGCTCTTTATGTATAGTTGTAAGGAAGGAGGGTCAGGAACGTTGTAGAATGTTGTGGAAGCTGGTGGAACGCCGTAGATGGAGCTTGAATAATCTATTAGGATATAGAATAGCACATGATAGGTCGAAAGAAGAAAGGGAGCAATACAAGGAAGTCGCACCGATACTGTATCAATTAGGGCTCATTAAAAAAGTAGTTAAATTTCGTAACGGGCAAATCTATGTGGATTCCCAGCCATACTCAATTCAGGAGGTCAAAAATTGGTTTAAAGCCAGTGAAGACAGCACTGCGATGAAAAGGAAGGAAAGAGAAGCGGAAGTAGACATGAGGCCGTCACGGACCACAAAGCTGGAGCAGTATGGTTTTAAACTAAGAAGCAAAGTCAGTGGCAGCACCTTGGAGGGTAAAAGTGAATAATTTAGTAACCATTGGTGCCCTTCAGCAGGCTAGTAACGGTTATATACTGGAACGTTCAAGGACTTACTCGATTTTTGGAAAATGATTTAAAGGTATTATATCATGGTATATATTGTTTATCCGAAACATGGCATTTATATGAGCCGAACTTCACGTCTAGCTGTTTTAGAGGTTTTAAGGCGATTACAGCAATGGCAGTAAGAGAGAAGAGTAGGGGGAGAGCCAGCGGCGGTCAAGTGATTCTCTATCGAAGTGATCTCTACGATGTGGTATTATTAGAGAAATGTGAGTACTGGCTATTTGTTAATGTAAAAGTGATACAGACCAATGAAAAATTTGTATTAGGATTAGTTTATTTTAAGCCATCATTAGATTTTGAGATTATATCAGAAATTTTCAGTAATTCGGTTAGTGAAATTAAAAATAAAAATAATGGAAAGTTGATAATATTGGGAGGGGATACTAATGCAAAAGTAGGTAGTTTAAATCAATATGATTCAAATATTTTAATTAGCAATAATATATCGGCTAACAGAACCACATTAGATCTTAAAACAAACAAAAGGGGAGTTCACCTAATAGAAGAAATGGAAAATAATTCCTTTGTATTATTGAATGGTCGTACTATTAGTGATAACCCAGCTATGTAAACAAACATTACATCACTGGGGAGTAGTATTATTGATCTAGTATGGTGTGATTTAGATAAAATTAATAATATTTACTACCTTATAATATCAGTACTCATTCAACACACTTACCAGTTAAAGTTATTCTGACAATACCTTTGAATTATAAAGTGAATAATGATAAATACAATTATTCGACTAATTATAAATTAAAGTGGGACCCTTTAGAAATGTTTATGTTTAGGGATCAGATGCAGCTGTCTCCTAGAGTCGGTGGAAGATATATGATGGGTAATTTAAACGAGTTATATCTCAATTTAACCGAGACAATTTTCGAGGTGGCAAATTTGAGTGGCATGGTTAAAAAATCGAGATGGAACAAAGGACATATCGTTAGTAAACCATGGTTTGACCAACAGTGTCGTTCGGCAAAAAAGGAAATCAAGATTAAATTACTTAATTTTAAAAAAGGGAATTATACATTAGAATTAAAAGACATTTACATCAAATCTAAACGGGCCTATTGCAATTTGATCAAACAAAAGAAGTGACAATCTGAAAAAAATTTAATGGCACAATTGTCTGATATAACTAATTCAAAAAAATTTTGGGAAACAGTTAATAAGCACCGGTTTAAAGCCTATTTTAATAACCCTATCTCAGTGGAACAATGGGAAACATATTTTAAAAATTTCTATCCTCCTAAAGAGAAAAGTATAAATCAATATTTTGGTGTGACTCATCCTTTATTAGATACACCATATAGCCAGGATGAACTTGATAGTTCCTTAAACAAATTAAAGACGGGAAAGTCATCAGGTTCCGATAATATAACACCCGAATTTTATGAAAATCTCCCAGAAAACTGGAAGTTGTATATTTTAAATATGTTTAATAAAATTCTAAATTTAGAGGAAGTTCCCGATAAGTGGTGTGAGGCGATTTCGGTGTTAATCCACAAAAAAGGAAACAGGAACCAACCTGATAATTATCGGCCGATATCACTCGTTAACGTAATAATGAAAATATTTTCGCAAATGATATTAAACAGGTTAATGATTTGGGATGACGAAGTGAAGGTATTACCTGAAGCACAATCGGGCTTCCGGAAGGAGCGTGGATGCATCGATAATATTTTCACATTGAACTCCATTGTGCACATAAAACTGAAAAAGAAAAAGGGAAATGTGTTTGCGATTTTCGTTGATTTTAAACGAGCGTTCGATGCCATAAACCACCACCTGTCATGGAACAAACTCTTTCAGCTAGGTGTAAGTCCAAAAATAGTGAGACTTCTTATGAATATTTATAAAAAATTCACTATGAAAGTAAGAGCAAATGGAAAAATATCGAATAGTGTCGAAGTTACTCAGGGGGTTCTGAGGGGGAGGTTCTTAGCCCGTACCTTTTCAGTTTGTTTTTGAGCGACATTGACGATTTTTTTAGAGCTAATAGGGCACACTGCATTCCGATCACGCCTACCTGCGATGTTATTATGGAGTTATATGCTGACGACTTAGTGATTTTCGGTGATAGTGTGACGGATGTCCAAACTAAGTTACAGATATTGAGCGATTTCTGCAAAGAAAATGGTTTAGAAGTAAACATTAAAAAAACGAAGATAGTTCATTTTCATAAGGGCAGGAATAAAAATATTAAAAGAAATTTACTTTGAGGGAAAATTGATAGAAAGGGTGCCGGAATACACTTATTTGGGAATAATGTTTTCCAGCTCGGGCCTAGGCATTAAAGCGGCGAAACTCAATGAGTCAAAAACTAGAATTGCAGTTGGAAGCGTCGTTAAAACTTGTCGAAAAGCCAAAATTCCTAGCATGGAGGGCAGGTTGAAAGTAAATGACGCCATAGCCATGAGTGTATTATTTTACGCCGCACCGATTTGGGGACTCAGGTACCTTAACATTATAGAAAGAGCACATATAACTTTTTTCAAAAATTTATTTTCTTTAAACCGAAATACTCCGGGATGGATCGTCAGGCTGGAATTTAATGTGGTTCACTCCACTTACACATTAATGAAACACACTTTAAAACTAATGTTAAAATTATTAGAAATGAAGGACGAAAGATATCCGAAACAATGCCTCATAAAATTAAAACAGCAGTATATAACTCAACCGGAAAAAAATATAAAATATAATTGGCTAGCACAAATTCACCAAATTTTACAAAAAATCGGATACGCTGATATAACTTTAATAGATGACCCAAAACAGTTAAAAGAAAAAATACCTGTTATTTTAAATAGTTTAAAATCATTTTTAATTGAAGAAGATAAGGCTAAATTAACGAGTTCGGCATACAGCCCATTTTATGTTAATTTATGGGATCCACAAATAATACCATAAGCCTATTTATCACTAGAAAGCCACTTTCCCATGGTTCGAATGTTGGCACAGCTTAGACTATCCGGTAATCATATTGTAAAAATTACGTATAAAAACTCAGTTTACATTATTAATCCTCAATTAAATTGTTCAATCTGTAATTTCCAAGCAAAAGAGACCCCACTTAATTGTTTCTTGCCCGATATACTCTGAGCTTAGAAAGCATTATATTCCAGACGCCGAAAACATGAGCATTCCACAATTTACCGAATTTTTAAATGTAAAAACCAAGGAATCACTATCTAAAATTTATTATTATTTTTCTAGATGCTTACTATTGAGGTATTTTGTGATTAATGAATAATTTAAGATAATATACAAATATTTTGTTAAAACAATAAGAATATCATGATAAATGAATTTATTTATTTATTAGGGATATGTGTTTTATAATTTTGTAAATACGTGCATTTATTTATTTATGTGTTCATATTTATTAATATGTATATATTATGCATGCGTATATATAGTTTATTTAAGATTTAAAATCCTCAAAGTTTTGTTGATTTACGTAAAATTACTAAATATTTAATCATATGCCAGTTTAAATTATATATGTACTTGTTAATGCTCTTAATGTTACTTTTATGTTATTATTTCTGTTTATATTGTTATATAATTTATGGCTTATAATGTTGTTATATCTTGTACGGCTAACTCTATTTGTATAGGGTTAATCCCTAAAGACAAATAAAAGCATTATTATTAATTATTAGTTTTTTATATTGTAACACATCTGTGGGTTAACAAATATTCGAGCAGGTTACTTTATAGCACAGAAATCATATGGTTTGAGCTTCACACTCAAGACAAACACTAAGACTCATACTTAGACTGTTCAGTCAATCGCTCTTTATGTATAGTTGTAAGGAAGGAGGGTCAGGAACGTTGTAGAATGTTGTGGAAGCTGGTGGAACGCCATAGATGGAGCTTGAATAATCTAGATCCAAACAGTTCGCGCCAGTCGCTTAGTTCTCAAAATCAAAATCAAAAGGTCTGGGATTTCAAATCATATGTTGTTTTTTTTATTTAACGATTTAATGTTACAATATGCTAATCTGTATTTAAATGTTTTCAAAATCAGTGTCCAAATGTCCAAATATAACAAACTTTATATATGAACATAAGCAAGCTACTATAGAGTAGGCTAGTGGTCAGGATGCCAACATTTAAAACATTTTATTTCATTGATCATGTTATTGTTTCATTTATATCAAAGTAAATTACAAACCAAAAAACCACTGTGGAACAGGAAAGTTGATTAACCAATGACAATTGAAAATAAGAAGAAAAACAAATTAAAATTAAAAAAGAAAACCAGTGTTTTGGAGACGGTAATAGTCCGGGAGCTGAGGGCCTAAAAAGGGTCTGATTTGAAGAAAGTTTTTGACCATATAGCCTGAAAGTACTCATTTCAAAGACAACAAATGTGAACATCTGCCACCTCAGATCAGTTGCCATCAAATTTTATAGGCAAAAAAATCGAATTTTTTTCAATGTTTCGATCATAACTCGAAAACAAATTATCACAGAGAAAGTTGTGTTCTTTCTAAAATTAAAGGGCATAAAATTTTATGTCGACTGAGGTCCTCACAGTTAAAATAGGTTAAGTATTTTCGCCAAAACCGGCTGTCAATTTAACCACTTTAGCGGAAAAAAGAATTATGCTCATGTTTTAAGGCCTGCAATTCGAAGAGGGCTACTCCAAATAAAATATGTTACCTGTAATAGTTGTAGAATATGAAATTCTGTATAAAACGAGCTCCTTAATTTTAAAATTAGCCCACTCCTGTGAAGACAAAGTAATAAAAAAGGTGAACGTATTTAGGGCCTAGTGGTCTAAAATCCGTGAAATGTTTGGAATTTTATTTCAGTTTCTCTCATATAAATCAGCGAATACAAATCACGAAGTATTGCTTTCTTCTTACTAAAAGAGGCTAAACTATTGCAATTAGAATGATATATTTGAAGGGGTCGGGGCAAAATAGTGCCAAGCACCATTTCTAACAAAAATAAACTGTATATAAAAGAGGCTATACTACTGCCAATAGAATAATATATTTGAAGTTAAAATCAGTTTAGTGGTTTAGCCAGGTTTGGTACATCAAAAATCTTTAATTTTTACCATTTCCATGGAAACCGTGTTCCAACGCCTATAACTCAAAAAACCTAGTTTAAAAGAAAAATATTTAAGATAAAAGTTGCAAAGCGTCACATTCAGCATGAAACAAGCTCCTTACATACAACATTAGCTATTGTATTTCCTGAATGGAAATTCAAATAAAAATGTGAAAGTATTCATATTACTTACTTCCTTCTAAGACTGTTTTCGATGTATTAACCAACCATTTTGAACTACTAAACAACCATCTTCCATCTGGTAAAATAAAGGATAAATTTTACCAATTACCTAACTGTCTAAGTAGTTATTTTTATGAATATTTTATCAAATCCCCTGATACTTCAAAAACTGAAGTCTTAGCAGGAAATAACCACTACGAATACTTTCATGTTTCCATTTAAATTTCCACACAGGGTTTAGGTAATGTTGTGTGTCAGGAGCTCTGCAACTTTTGTCTATAAAGTTTTTAATTTCACCCTTTAACTGCTGATGGCTTGTAAATGAGTCGGCCGAGCGCTGGTCCCCGGGTGCTGATGGCTTGTATATGAGCCACCTTGTTTTTCTGCTTATTACTGCTCCAGACTTAATTACGAGCCGGGTAACTAGCGCTTTCTTTTGGAACCTATAATATTTCCCCATACCTGTGTTGTGATGGCGTAAAAAATATGTAGTGAGGAAGAGTTTTTGGAGCTTGTAAGGGGTGCTAGCGACGGGAAAGCTTTTTAAATTTTAAAACGTTTTTAACTCCACCAGTGCCGGTCCACAGTTCGGATCAAAAAGTGATGATAAAGAACTTTATGTAGGATTAATTAAGCTCACAAAAAATATAAGATGCTAGCGCTTAAATGCCGTAAATGTACTCTGCACAGCGGGACCGCTCGGTGTGCCTACTACCCGCAACGGCAGACCACCGCAGTTAAAGGGTTAAACTAGATGTTTTGGAGTTATAGGCGTTGGAACACAGTTTCCACCAAAATCGTAAAAACTACTGATTTTTTATGTTCCGAACCCGGCTAAAAGACTAAACCGATTTAAACTTCATATGAAGGCGTCGTGGCAAAATAGTGCCAAGCAACATTTAACTGTAGCTGCAGTCTGCTGTACATTACATTTGACTATATGTCTATGATGGAAACGCCACCTAAATATGAATATATAGAGCCTCTATAGTCATATTTAGGTGGCATTTCCAACTTAGACATAAAGCCCTATGTAATATATAGCAGACTGCAGCTACAGTTTATTTTTGTTAAAAATAGTGCTTGGCACTATTTTGCCCCAACCCCTTCAATCATATCATTCTAATTGCAATAGTTTAGCCTCTTTTAGTAAGAAGAAAGCAATACTTCGTGATTTGTATTCGCTGATTTATATGAGAGAAACTGAAACAAAATTCCAAACATTTCACGGATTTTAGACCACTTGGCCCTAAATACGTTCACCTTTTTTATTACTTCTCAGGAGTGTACTAATTTTAAAATTAAGGAGCTCGTTTTATACAGAATTTCATATTCTACAACTATTACAAGTAACATATTTTATTTGGAGTAGCCCTCTTCGAATTGCAGGCCTTAAAACCTGAGCATAATTCATTTTTCCGCTAAAGTGGTTGAATTGACAGTCGGTTTTGGCAAAAATCCTTAACCGATTTTAACTGTGAGGACCTCAGCTGACGTGAAATTTTATGCTCTTTCGTTTTTGTTTGCCTATAAAATTTGATGGCAACCGATCTGAGGTGGCAGACGTTCAGGTTGCTTTGCACTATTTTGCCCCGCCCCCTTCAAATATATCATTCTAATTGCAATAGTTTAGCCTCTTTTAGTAAGAAGAAAGCAATACTAGGCTTTAGAAAGGGGTAAGGGTTTAGCTGGGTACAATGTTTGTTAAGTCATCAATAGCTTATTATTAGGTTTTTTTTTTTGTCGATATATCATTAGGGGAAATTGATAGTAGGGGTATTATTGGCCCATAATTCGATTTTTGTCACTTAATTCTTTTCAGAAAAGTTGTTCTGAATGTGATTGCTGCTCAAGTAGGACCAGTTGATATTTCATTATTCATATATTAATCATACATCATCCGACATATATACCCTAATTTCAGTATTTTACGGCTAGAATTATCAGCAGGATTTTAGAAGGTATAGTTAATCTGGACTATTAATAAAATGATAATTTTTTTTTTCATTCCGGGTCATTCCATATCAAGTGGTCCAAAGTGGTTGCTCAGTCATTTTAGAAATTTTTTTAATTTTACCACCAATTACGTATGGAATCAGTAGTTCAAATCAATTTATTAAAAAATTTTAGGATCAACCGTTTCAAAATGGCAGCCTTTTATATTTCACCTTTCAGGCCGATTTTTGAGTTTTTAAGCTCTCACAGAAAACTCATTTTCTCAAAACTGGTAAGTCATAGACTAATAATTCAAACACAATTGTTTTCCTTAAAGTCTGCTCTATATTTCGTGTTCTCTTTCTTATTTGAATATATTGAAGTCCAATACTTGAAAAGTGCTATTGAAAACAACTGCTTTAAATTCTCAAAACACCGTTTTTGAGGGTAAGTTTTGGGTATAAGGGCATGTAGGCCAAAGCTGATTTTTGGCATGATAATAAACCTAACTAAGTAGCTTTCATTAAAAGTACTCTTAACCCGTATATTCTTTACTATATTTTTTTATGAATTTTTAAACTTCACATTTTTTAATTTTTTGTTAACTTTAGGATCCAATATCTCTGGTAGGCAAGTTGATAAAAATCTCATTCTTTTACATGTTATGCTTACATGCAACATAAATCAACTGCAAGAAATTTCAACCTGTATATTTGAGTACATTAGTAGCTACGAATTTTTGAAAATGGTCATTTTCGTGCTCATTTAACAATGCGTGAACTTGATCATACTTCGTTAAAATTTTACTGTTTGTGAATTTTTTACTTTTAATACCCCTTATTAATTGTTTCGTTTTTTAATTTTATCTATGTCCAATGGAAATATTTTTAATCACTTTTTCATTAAAACAAATAATAAAAATTTAATAGAGTAGATTTTAATTATAATTAAACCCAATATTTTTTTTTTTGCATTATACAATTTTCAATAGCACTTTTCAAGTATTGGACTGCAATATATTCAAATAAGAAAGAGAACACGAAATATAGAACAGACTTTAAGGAAAACAATTGTGTTTGAATTATTAGTCTATGACTTACCAGTTTTGAGAAAATGAGTTTTCTGTAAGAGCTTAAAAACTCAAAAATCGGCCTGAAAGGTGAAACATAAAAGGCTGCCATTTTGAAACGGTTGATCCTAAAATTTTTTAAAAAATTGATTTGAACTACTGATTCCGTGCTTCATTGGTGGTAAAATTATAATTTTTTTCTAAAATGATCGAGCAACCACTTTGGACCACTTGTTATGGAATGACCCTTCCACAAAATCGACTTTGTGAAATCTGGGATTTGAATTTTGCCATAAGGATCAGTAACCATCATTGGGTTAAGGTAGTTTTTTTTTTTTTTTTTTTCGGTTGGCCTAATGAGACCTTTGGCCGCACAATGTAGTCTTCTTACGGACATTTGTGTTGCTTGCGGGAGAACAGACAGCCTGGAGAGGGTAGCCCAAACCTCCCGCTGCTGCAAGCCATGGTCTCCATGGTCCAGCAGCAGACTGCCCATAACTCCATAACCAATCCAATTGGGGCCAATTTGGCATTGTCCTTCCCACCGATAGCGTCAGCTCTCTCGGGTTCAAGGACAGTGACAAACTGGTGTAGGTCCAATGATTATGGTAGCTCAGAGTAAGCAGGCCCCGAGGACATATATTTCTTTCCCCGAAGCATACCATCCTTGAACCAAACCTCCAGGCGGTTACTGACATCCTGGAAAACCACACCACGATTCTCGATGAGATACGCAGGGAAGGTTCATCACTCCTACGCCTGGTCGGTGTGGGTCGTCTCCAGTAGGCTGACGGGCCTCACATACCTGGGGGTGGTTCATTGGTGGGCGGTCACCCATCCAAGTACTAACCACGATGGACGTTGCTTAACTTTGATTACCTGTTGCAAGTGCCCTTATCCTCTCGGCCATCCTGGCCCCACTGGGTTAAGATAGTACCGATTTTATTTGTTTAATAATTTTATTTATGATTAAGAAAGGTTTTGATTAGTAGAATTAATATAAATTTTAATAAATTAAATAAAAACAAAACAAGAAATTGTGCTGATTTAAATAACATTAAAATAATCATTTCATTAGGAAGGAGCCAGTATAAATCGTTCCCTCCTGACTCTTGGGAAAGTAATGTCAGCACTCGTTGATAACAGAGGTTTTGTACCTTATAGAGAATCCGTGCTGACTTGGCTTCTTAAGGTAAGTACCGTGTTATTTATCATAAATGTCATTATTAAATTCTAATTTAATATAAGAAATGTTTATTTAGTAAGCATCAACCTTAATTAAAATTATTATCTCCTTTATTGTCTGGCATCTAAATTGATACTGATTTTTATAGTATTTATATGAGAGAATTCCTGTGCAAGTTATTATTGTTTGTGGCTGTGATATATTTCAGTTTGATCTTAGGATATTGGTCTAATGTGATTTTCTTTACTATTTAATCTTCAGAATTTATTTTTATTGAAAAAGAAAACCTAAGTACTGTGTAGTGAAGCCTTATAAGTTTAAGACATTTCAATATTAAAAACTACTATACCAAAACAACCCATAAAAAGTTTTGGTTTCAGTATTATGTAAGGATGTACTGCTTCTTGGTCATAGGTCGTACAAGGTGATTTGACTGCCGGGTTTTTCCCCTTAACCCTTATGGTGGCTCATAAGCCAGCCGGGCTCTGGTTCCCGAGTGCTGATGGCTCGTGTATGAACCACCCTGTTTTTCCGCTTCACTGCTGTAGACTTATAAACGAGCCGGGTAACTAGAGCTTTCCTTTGATGTTTTTTGGAATCTATAATATTTTACCGTTCCGCTAGAGGGCATTTTATTGTTCTTACTATATTGCCTTCATAGACAGTTGCTTTTCATCTCTCTGTAAATAACATAACAAACAGCAGGACTATTCAGTGTGCCTACTAACCCGCAACGGTGGACCACCTCATGTCCCTCTACCTCTGCAGTTAAAGGGTTAATTTTATAGAGCCTGGGTTTGCCACAGGAGGGTCTCGTGGTCTCAAAGATAAATTTAAGTTAAATAAAAGGCTTCTTCCAATCTTTTACAAATCTATTTATATTGAACAATGAAAAGGAAAAACAAATACTTATATAGAAGTGAAAACAAACACTAAGAAATTATCATAAACATTTTGAAAAAAGTACATTTAAATAAGTTTCTATTAAACTAATAAATAACTAACAAGTAATTACAGACTAATGTTATTCTATAAGCAACAAAAATTAATTTAAATTTTCATGAATTTTACAAAATATAATGTTTGTAGAAAATTAAGTAAAAAATCATTTCATTGAAACATGAAATCATTTATAAAATAAACAAAATGATATTATATATCAATAATCCCCCTGATAGAAAATATTTTGATCAGTTTAGTCCAACATTAAATTAATTGGAATTCTTGGAGTGGCTTGGTTCGGAATAAATTAATCGTTGTTGAGTTGTGATGGGCTTGATTTCCAGTTTTCCATCTTTTTATTGTTACATTTTACATACTGTCCTAAATGACATAATGTTACGATTCCCCGAAGGATACACAAAATTCCAGGTATTATTCTCACGGAGTTCAATCATCAAAATACATAACAATTTACTAATAATATTCCCAGAAAAATGTTGCTCAAAAATAATCCTTTGCATTTCAAGTGAGACAACCTATTCTCGAGATGATCTATTTAGAAGAAAATTCGTATTAAAAAACAACAGCAAATAGGGAAAATAATTTACAAAGTTTTGAACCTAGGTAAAATACTCATAATGGATGTAGTTGTAAGAAATAGAAAAGTTCTGTCCCCTAGGGGCCAAAAATGATCCTATTGAAGCGTTATTTGAGTGAATAACTATCAATTCTCTCCTCTCAATAGTATACTTATAAAGGACTTATCGTCTGTACAGCTGGGCATCTAAGAGCAGAATGAGGCGACAGTGAACTTTACATGTGGCTGGCTACCTTCACTGCTAATAGAATATGCTTGTTTACACGATACAGTTTAAAAACACATGTAATACAACATACCTCATATAATCACTACACCTATATATATGTTGGGAATGGAAATAGAATTGTTTATTTATGTAATTGCTCGTTGGTTTATATTCCATGGTTAAAAATGAATGAAAAATATAAATATTCTTTTGTGTTGACAATCCAAATTCTTTAAGACAATAAACAGTATGATATCCCATTCTTGAGATTATACAGTTGAAACAAAATTAAATACCTATTAGTATGTGAGCTCGGTCTAATTTTCTAATCTTCTTTTATTTTATTGTTTTTATCTGGTTTCTCCACAACTAATTATCTTTCATACATAATTGTAGATGTAACCGGAAGGTACAAACAATCAAATAGTGAGAAATTATAAAATTAAAAAAATATGTTGAAAATTAGACTGAACTCGCACACTAATGGATTTTTAATTTTCTACCTACTAGATTATCTCTTTTAAGCAAATATAGTTTAATTATTATACAGTTATGTTATGTTATAGTTTATTAATTATATAGTTATGTCTAATAAGTGAAAAAGAACATGAGAAAAAGGACCATATGGAGAGGAAATGGGGGGCGCACCAAGGGGCCCTCCAGGCTCCACCCTCCGAGGGTAGGGAACTTTGTTGTATCTTACTCATCCCCTCAAAACTTTTTAAATATTTAAACATTATAAATCATGTCCCCTATTTGCTATTTTGTGACTAATTTGTCTGGACTATATCAAATCCTTAAGGTTGTTTATTCAAACATTGTTTGCTAAATACCGTTAAATTTTCCCACTAATATAGACTAATTTAGTGGGAGATCAGGGAGGTCTTTGATTATAGCTCAACCAAACTTATTTGGCTAATTAAGTGTCACCATGCTGTTCCCTGGGTGGTAATAGATTTATTCTGCTTTAAATTAAAAATTGTGCCTTTTATTTCCTATAATATTGATGCAAATTTGTTTTAACTTCATCATGCAGTATTTTTGGTATAACATTTTTTAGGTTCTATTAACTGCTTTCCATTATGGTCTCATTGTGCAATGTCAGGTACTCGTTAAAATCCATATTCTAATTTTACCTGGATTGGCACAATTTATGACTCCCACCGCATCCTCCGATCTGTCACAGTAGCACAAAGTTATGTTAAACAAACCAACAAAACATCTTTAATAATTTTCTGATAGCTATGAATTTTATATTTTAGGAATAAGAATAAAAATATATTTCTTAAAACAAATTTATTAAACAGTGTAAAAATTTTTTTTTATTTTTTTATAATACTCTTGTTGATTTTTTTTTATTTATTTTTATTTTAGTTGAAAACAAATAATTTACTACAATAATTAAAGTTTCGTAATTTGATAAAAATATATATACATACAAATTATTTAAATAAGGTCAATACAGTTCAACTTACAGACAAATTAAATTTTTTGTTTACATGGTTTGATGATTTTTCTGAATACTTTTTGCTTGTTCTAGCTTTATTTTAAATTATCCTTAAAGTACACCAAGTGGGTATGCCTTTCCCGTTAATATAGGAATGCATACTAAACAAAATCAGTCTTTTGTCAAAAAAAGTCAAAAAAAGCATTGCATCGCGTAATTTTCTTTTGTGTTTAATCATAACTTAAAATACCTTGTTTCATTAAGTGAATAAAATTACATTAAGTTAAAATATAAAATTTAAAGTATAAAAAAATTAGCATTTATGCTATTAATATGTACCTTCACCACTTAAATGTGGCCTGCAGGCCCTGATAAGTATAAAATGTTTGCATACTTTTCCACTTGAACAGATCTTCACTTTTGTATGAGTTTTTTAAATTTATAATATAATATTGCTCATAAATTTATTTACAGTTAAAATGTCCATAAATAATAAGTAAGAAAATACGTTTTTTTTTTTGTTTTTTTTTTTGTCCATTTATAATTTTTTTTTTTAATAATAATGTATTCAATAAATTAAATCCTACTTAAATGTTTATCACAGCTGCACTCTCATCTTGAATGCAAATATTTAACGTCGGATATTCATCCAAGTGGATAGTATGTGTTGACAAAATGTAGATTAAAAACCTCAGCCTTATTTTGCACTCTCCTCTTCCTCCTCGGGTATGCTTGACTTTGACGAACACTCGACGCTCTTGGTCCGAATATAGTTGCCGAGCACCCTCTTCTGCTTCTCTTTGCACAGCTTGCAGCTTCCTGCGCTGGTGTGGCTTTCAGTCTGCTTTTCCTTTGTCATCTTTGCTCTTTCTGAAACATCAGAGTAAAGGTTTCTTATCTGAAATCATATCTGACAAATTCTACTATATGTATAGTCTTAAATATATTTTTTTTAAATAGAACAGGTATAGCAGAACTCGAACCTGGGCCTCCTGCGTAACATGTTCTATGCGTTCATTACACAACCAAGAGCCCGTGTGCAAGTAAAGTCAATCACTTCTCATTACCGATCCCCTTCCCCTTGATCACGTAATTGTTTTGCAAATTTATATAAGGGGTGGACGATTCACTCAAATAGCAGGATCTATTGACAATTTGTCTATTTACAGTGGGTCAACAATGTCTCCATTCACTACCTATTGAATGACCTTTTCTCTTAAATTAACTATTAAAGCATGTATGTCTTTCAATATCTCCATTTTAAATTTTACCAATGAAAAATGGTCTTTACATATCTACAGGATACTTTTCAACTAATTCATAATAATTTCTATTTCTTAATTACATTACAAACTGTAAATATTTACAAGTAAAAGAGTGTAAAAGAGAGTTATATATGAGTACATACTCAAATCACGGACCAATTTGAAAATAGATTACTAAAAGTAAAATCAAGTTCATAAAAGTATTTATAAAAAAAAAAAGGTTTTGTATTAAAATTATCTAAAATTTTAAATATTTACTAAGAGAAACACTCATTGTTCAATTCAAATTTTTATTTTATTATTAATGATTATATTATTAATTTTCATTATATTATTAATTTATAATATTAAATTTCATCTGGATTCCATCAAATGATTAAAAACAATTTTTATATTAATTTAAATTTTTAACTTGCAAATGTGTCATATCTTGTTTACAGAAGTTAAATTTTGAGATTACTGAAGTCTGTATGATTAAACTTGAATATATAATATAATTGATGAAGTATTAACTCTAACTGCTGCTATTTTGAATTATTATATTGTTAAAGCTGCTGTTGTTAAATGGAAAAAGATATATCAATCAATTTGATTAGTTATTTGACTTGTTTTGTGTTATCTCTTGGTTTCTAATCTCTTTATCCTTGATTCTCCCATTTTAGAATTATAAATAGATTTCTGTTTACTAAAATATAAGAGGCTTTACTCCATGGAATAAACAACTTTAGTGTAATATGATTAGTGCATTGACTGTGTAATATTTTTCTTTTAATTGCCTTAAATATTTCTCTCAATTAAAATGTGACATTGCTTAAACAAATGTTTACTTCAATATTAATTATGAATGGAAATAAAATTATCAATCAATCTATTATTGATTGCTGAAGTATAGAACTAAAAAAAGTTGGGATGGTAAGCTGTTATATCCCCCCCCCCCCCTTTGACAAGACATAAACTAGGAAGCTGCTGAAAGATGCCTATTTAGGCAAAACTATCATGCACAAATATGTTTTATTTATTAATTTTTTGGTTTTTTTTTAAGATAGTTTAATAGTTTAATTAGTTATTGCCAAATTTTTCGATCATGATGATGATCGAATCAGCTCTTCATATTTTTTTAAAATTGATTAAATTGGATGGGGGAGGGATGTGTAAATAGTAGCTCAGAGTCTGTTTTATTTTTTGTGTTAAATACTCTATTAAGTTACATTTAGTTTGAATACAGCATAAATTAGTTTAAAAGAAAAATCTTTTAAATTTAATTTAAAAATATAAATTTAAAAATCTTTCGTTTTTTAAATTTGATGAATGCCAAAGATATTGGTGAGCTTCCTAATATTTCAAATTTATGTCACTTTGATGGATCTTAAATTATTAGCGATTTTGCTTAGCAGTGTAAGACGTATTCCATTGAAGATCAGAGATTGTGGGATGCCAACACGCTTGCAAAAGCCAGCCCTGGTCAGTACTTTCACTATCACCACACTGACATAGGCAATATCCACATCAGAGGCCAACAGTAGTGGACAAACGATTTGCCACTCCTGTAAGATATAACAGATGGCAATTTCTACCCACCATTCTCTATTATTGACACTGTAGTTAACACTTTGAATTCGCATGCTTCTTAGAACTTACGCCTTTTAAAAGCATTGTTAAACTAAAATACAGTTTTTATTTAGATAAATCCCTATTTAAAAGTATGAAGTGGGAGAAATGGGAAATATGAGAGATGGGAAAAGATGTTGGATTTATGAATGGGGAATGGTGGGTCATGAATGGTGATGTTGGAGGCCACTCTCACGAGGATACTACGCAACTCACAACCCCCCGCCTACGTGACTCGGGTCAGGAAGCCTAGTCCTTTCCAGGACCGTTCAATAAAAACCTTGGGCCTTCGTTGATGATGTAAACATAGAAATTTTTTGGGTCCTTGATTGTTATCAATTTATCCGAAAATGATTGTTAGCTTGTTCGATTTCGGTCTCTTGTGAGAGGGGTGCTATGTTGATACGCACACATAGTAGCATAAGCTCTGATTCGTATACTAATTGTGTTTACGAGGATACAGTCAGTCACGGTGTTTATATGATTACGTAAACTTTCATAATAAATAAAATTCATTAATTATTCCAAAATGAAATTTATAGCTTGCTTAACATCGTATTCAGTTTTTCAGCAAATACCATTGTAGAACACCTGGGGGTGGATTTCATCTAATGAATTTCTACATTGTATGTTGAGTTTAAAGCCCGTATGTGTCTTACACTTTATTTTTCCATTTGCGAGTTCACTGGGTTTAAGCATAAAAGGGCTCAGGGTTTTATCACATTGATTTTGGGAGGATACCATCTTTTAGCCTATGTTTAATTAACTGCACCCATAACCAATATCATGAATTAATATTTATTTTGGAAAAAAGTGGTCCGGCTGCCTGGAAATCTACAATTAGTATATAACTTGACGATATATTTATTTTTGCTCTACCAGTATAAAATTTAGTTTTTAGTTAATCGTTAGTCAAGGGTTCAACTCTATTTTTTTTCTGATAAGATATAGAATCACTCAAGACTTTTTTAATTATCCTTCATTTAATTAACATTTATCTAAGTGATTTTATTAATTGCAGTTTTTGAACGTTTGTTTGCAAAATGACGATAGCGGTATTACTAAAGAGTAAATTTTAAATATGCTAAACGTAGTTAAAGCTCATAGTTATCTCCTTGTTTTTATTTTATTATTCCTAATTTGCTAGTTAAGTTAGTCTTTTCGAACTACATCGTTAGCTATTTATCTAGTTTACTTTTATACTTCATTATCTGAGGCAAACAAATAAAATATAATAACAAGTATGTTCAAATCGTTTCTGGATTTAGTCAATACTTAAAATTATACATGAGTTAAGAAAACAGATAATATTCATGTCTTATCTTTCAGTCTTGGTTTGTTCAATATTTCATTTAAATGCCCCTGGATACGTGCCTCGTAGCCAAAAGTCTATGGAGCCTACAAAACACGTGTTTGGCCCACGTGTCCTTTCATATTCGGGTCAAGGATTTTCGTTTGCTTCCTTGGTTTTATTTTTAGTTCCTGGCGACCGAGAATAGGAAGAGAAACTCTTTTTTTTTTTCCCCTGTCAAACTATATGTGTATTTGTGGTTTCAATGTAGCCCTACTTTTTTATTTTGTAATATTGTCAGTAATTTTAAAACATAACAGTGTACTAAAATGTACATAAAAACAAAAAAGGTACGCATTTTCCAAAAAAAAAAAAAAATATATATATTATTTTAAGAGCTTTCATAAATATGTTGAAATTGGAGTTCGTTATTTCCTGAAGTGAAAAGCTCATGTAGTGTATTCCCCCCCCCCCCCCCCCCCCCCGTTCCTCACCTTGTTGGCTACACGCTTGTTATCCCGGGCATTTTTTTTAATTTGAGCATTTTGATTTATTTTTTTTTTATTTTTTTTTTTTATATAATTCCTCATTAATGTCGGTGGTAATGAAACCATTAACATTTCGAGAGAGATGTTCTGTTAAATTTAGCCATTTGAATAAGTTGGTGATGAAAAAATATATATATATATTTCTCTGTTATAAAATATCTAAAGAAATCCATTTCCTCAATATTTTATGATGTCACTTTTCCTGATACTACGTCCATAACATTTTAATAAGTCCCGAGATTAAGGATAAACAGTTGATAGTTATCTTGGATAGGGCTAACGTATTGTTTTGATCTATACTGCAGGCAGGAGTAGATTCAACACTTGTTGACCTCAACAAAACTAATGCGTCGTTGGTAATGTGTTTCGGTAGGCAGCAAGGCCTTGGTTAGCTATGCCGGTATTTCCTCGCTCTGTGCTTTATGCAAATGCAAATGTTTGTGGGCAATAAAACAAATCTTGAGCGCATTTCTCGATTAGTTAAGAATGTTTGATATGATTAGTTAATCATAAAAGAAAATTGATTTCCTTCTGTATTGAGAACTTGGCCATTTCAAGCTTTCTAGTTTTATCACCTTAGATTTTTTTTTTTCTTCAAATTTATCTGTCATCGTTAAAATTAATTGTTTCGTGCTTCCTCATTACGTTACATTACGTATTTCTTTTTTTATAACGTGAAGTATTAGAAATGCCGCCCACTAGTTTCTGCACGTTGAATAATTTTAACAGTAAAATGAATATAAGGCTAAAGAGCAGAAAGTTAAATAATTCCTGTTCAAATAAAATAAAGCATCATTAATAAGCCCTTCCCAATAACATGTTATTAGACGAAAGAATCTTGTTAATAAAATATTAGTTACTATTGGATAAATGGATGTTGTCGTTTAGTCGACCTTTTTCTAAAAACTCAGTGCCGATATCCTTACAAACTGCTTCACAACCATTTACTACTAGTATGCAGGATGGGTTCTCCACTTAGAGCAAGGCAGGATATTTTAAAGCTCCACGACATTTTTTATAATTAATATTATAAAAAATATTGTGCTAGAAAGGATTATATTATATAAATATTGAAGGAGGCTTCAATGGTTGAGGAGGCCAAAGAAAAGTGTTTCTATTAGTGTCCGACCGAAACCAAAATTTCTGCCGAAACCGAAATCGAAACCGAATTTCGGCCATAGACCTGGTTTCGGGCCGAAACCGAAACATACGTTATATAATACCTAATATCAATGAAAGCCTATAAAAGAACAGTAATTTAACTCAATTATTCATATAATATGTCGATTTAGTATAGGGGAGTGGTAACTAGGTGTACTAGTTAGGTTATAGGATCGTATCCCGATCCCTACTTCCTAGTACGGCGGTTCCAAGTGAGTTTTTAGACCATACCGCTTAACTAGTACAGCCCTAAAAGTTGATACAATTTTGAAAGAACAGGCAAATAATAATAAAAATTCATATTATCATATCTAAATAATAAATGATAAAGTAAATCTTTGACATAATAAAGCCGATGGAATACAAAATGACGGCGTATTGAATAAGTAAAGTTCTATCTCAGAAGGTATTTTGTTTACTTAGTCTGTTTTGGTCCGAAATGTTAGCGGATGTAATCTAGTTTAAAAATGTATAGAGTTTTTTTTTTTCGATAACATCTTCATTGTTAACACGGAAAAAAGTTTTATTGAAGTTTTGGTGATCCGGGAGGGGCAGCTCCCCGCCAAGTTCGAAAAATTGGTTTTTGCATCTGAGTCTCATTCTATACAAGAACAAAGAACAAAACCTACTACCATCATTAGATGCAACTTGAGCACCCTTTTTATAACAAGGTTACTGACAAAAATATTTTTTTCTGTTTTTATTTGAATGAGAAAGATGTATGTTTTATCGAAATACAACACAAGTGCAATTCATTAAAATAATAGATATTTCCCACTATTCAATCCAAGGGTGTTAAAGGCCATGAAAGAGATCGAGCTTACAAGCTGAAATCATGTGGTCGGTCCTTCTTACTTCTTGGAGATATCAGACACAAAGGCTAGTTTCGGCTTTGCCGAAGATTCAGCCGATTTTTGGCCGAAACCGAAACTTCGGTCGGTCACTAGTTTCTATACAAGCAAGAATATAGTATGGAGAGGGGACGTCCTAGGAAGACTAGAATAGCTGCCTGCCTTAGAGGGGAATGGTTTTGATAAAAGAGCATATCAAATACAAGTGTGTGCAAAGTCTAAGTGAAATAAAATAGTTTTAATTAGTCGTTAGTAAATATTTTAAAGTAGTCAGGAAGATGGTCTGAAACACGTCGATTTGTCCAACAATAGTGTTTTAAATTAAAGTTTAAGTGTTTTTTTTTGTCACTGCTTCACATTTTAAATTTCACTACATCACAGGGGATGTTTACTAATTTTTTGGTAATTTGTAAGAAAAACAAACATTTGGATTTTTTGTTTATTTAAGTCGCATTTTGCTGCAATGGCTAATCGGACAATGCTGTACTGGAAGTCTTGTATTTTGTCTGCAGAGTTATAATTAGGATAGGGATCTTGAACGACTCCCTGACATCATATAGTGATTCAGTACCTCCATTTCGCGTCCCTTCCGTAGGTCGGCATAGTGGAGGATCCTTTTATTTCCTTTAAAAAATCCATGTGTCGCCTGTCGGTCTACGAACCCACGACTTTGTGTTTTGTAGTCGGGTATGCTAACCAATACAACCCCGGTGACTCCGACATAGCCCGTCAGTGATCATTTCTATGTTCTTCAAGTAACTTTGTTACACGAATTTTTATTCTGTATTTTGTTCACTCCACCCTAGAATCTCGAAGTATTTGTTTTTCTGACGTTTTCCTTGTTTTTTTTTTGTTTTTTTATACAAAGCTTGTACAATGCTTGTCGTTCATGTGAGATGAATCACAGTTGAATAACGACCTATGAGAAGAACTCACGAGACTATTATGATATACGTTTATTGATACAGGTGCAATTAATATATCCTTATTTTATAGTGAAAGTTTCTCAAAAACAGTCTGGCCTTGTGAGTCGCGAAGAGCTTTTGGTTGCGAGACCCTCCATCCGCCTTGTTTTGACAACAGTTTCTGAAACACTTTACGGAATGGCGACCCACATGCGTGAAAGCCAAGTTACCTAGGAATCCATTAGGATTGGTTGTAAATGAGATACAGGATGCACGCTATCTCCTCGATAGATTTTTTTTCTACCTTCTAATGATTTATCGATTGTTGTTACATACAAGATAAAATTAATGATTCGTTTTCGTATTGTCATTCTGATATAGAAAGCTGAATGAGTTGGAGAGTATATGATAAACCTCATTCGAAACAATAGGCAATGGCGTGACAATAACCATTGAAACAAGTTTAATGTATGAGGTACTTACTTTATTGTATCTAATTATTGACAAAGTTTCATCGTGAATATTTTCTATGATAAATATTAAATCACGCTTGAGCTGTACTAAGTTAGCATACCGAAAGAAACACAATATCCCTGGAACTTCGATATAAATACTTTCCTCGTTGTATTTCCTGCAATAGTTATATGGCGAGAAGTGGGTGAAAAGAGAAAGACTGGTCTCGAGCCAGTTTTTAATTTTTTACTTTCACTTACCTATATATGAAATATATAGTAAGTGGAAGTATTGCGATCGTGAAAAATTTCGACTTCCGGTTTTCAACGGAAATACACGTTTTGGGGTCCCCTGAGTCCAATTAACCAAGTCCCGCAAAATGGTCTGTGTGTGTGTGTGTGTGTGTGTGTGTCTGTGTGTGTGTGTGTGTGTGTGTGAACAGACTAGCTCAAAAACTATAAACCGTGGGAACCTGAAATTGGGTATTTAGTGTATGTATATGCCCGCGATGTGACAGCAAAAATTTCATCAAAATTGCTCAAAGGGAGGGGGTACTTTGTTTAATAACTTTTTAAGTTTTTTTCGATTTTCTCAAAAACGGCTCTAACGATTTTGATTAAACTGAGTATTTGATCTATTTATATGCCCGAGATATGACTGTAAAAATTTCATCAAAATTGATCAACCGGAGGGGGGACTTTACTTAATAAATTTTGTATCATTTTCAAGTGTTTTTTTTTATTTACTCAAAAACGGCTTTCACGATTGTGACCAAACTGGGTATTTGATGTATGTATATGCCAAAGATGTGATAGCCAACATTTCATCAAAATTGATCAACCGGAGGGGGGACTTCACTTAATAAATTTTGTATAATTTTCAAGTATTTTTTTTATTTACTCAAAAACGGCTTTCACGATTTTGATCAAACTGGGTATTTGATGTATGTATATGCCAAAGATGTTATAGCCAACATTTCATCAAAATTGATCAACCGGAGGGGGGACTTTACTTAATAAATTTTGTTTCATTTTCACGTGTCTTTTTTATTTACTCAAAAACGGTTTTCACGATTTTGACCAAACTGGGTATTTGATGTATGTATATGCCAAATATGTGATAGCCAACATTTCATCAAAATTGATCAACCGAAGGGGGGACTTTACTTAATAAATTTTGTATCATTTTCACGGGGTTTTTATTTACTCAAAAACGGCTTAACGATTAATAAAAATAAGATATGAATGTAGAAAAATGTGTGACTTTGGGAAATGATATTTAACAAAACACGTCAATTTCTTATCTAAGTAAGTTGGTAAGTGAAAGTTGTGTGTTGCGCGCACGCACCAGATTTTTTTTTTTTGGTTTTCGTGAGATTGTATGTCGATTATATGAAATGCCAGATTCGGATATGTTATCAATGGCGAACCTTTCTATTGTGACATGTTTATCCTTTTATCTTGCATCAGTTGTCAGTCTGAAAAGGGGTCTCTGTTTCCCTCATTTCAAACTAATTGGCGAAATAGAACCTACCTGTTTTCTTTGCTTCGCCTCTGATAAGTTCTTAAAAGCTTCAACGTTGATTTTGAGTGTAACTTCCTTTTTTTTTTTTTTTATTAACAACTTTTACAACTTATGTCATATGTTGTCCCCAAGAATATGTTGTCACCTTCCTCTGACTTCCCAGTCTCCCTCACGCAATCCCCTGTTCATCATTGCTTCTTCGATGTTCTCCATCCAGTGTCTCCTCGGGCGACCCCTCTTCCTTCTCCTTTCTGGTCTCCATTTCAACATTCTTTTTGGCCAACGATTCATTTCCATCCTCATAGCATGGCCATACCATTTTAGCCTCATTGTTTCTATTGAATAGAGGATGGTTTCCATTTGATTGATTTGGTACTTTTTGAAGACGGGAGACCCCACATGATCGCCTCCAGAAGTCCATTTCCAGGGCTAAGAGTCTCTTTGATTGACTCCTTCTTAATCGATTTTGAGTGTAATCCGTTTGTAATTAGTGGTGTACTCAAATCACTTACTTTGGGTCACCCCCCCCCCCCCCATTTTGAGAACCATCGGCTTACTGCATTCAGTATTAATATTAACATTTTTAGTGACTGAAATATTTTAATTGTTTTACTTTAAAAATTAAGTAATATGTCGAGTCTTCAACAACGAGGTTACTTTAACCTTTGAACCGCCAAGGTGATTATGGATTGGAATTTGGCTACGCTTTGGTACCGATAATAACTCCTGTCTGTTGGCATCAAATGAGAGTGCACTCTAAAGGCAACCGATACTTATTTATTAATGGCAATTAAGGTTGAATCCATGCTTCTTTTTTTATATATAAATATTATATTTATATATAGATATTTTTTATATTTATATATAAAGGACTAGAACATTGCAACGATTCCCTCAGAAAAGAACAAAATTATCTTCGTGATAGGTTGGAACGACTATACAAGTTTTAAGTAAAGATTTTAAATAAAAAAAGAAAAAAAAACATATTAGTTCATGTTTTCGGATATTCTTATATGATGTTTTTTCTCAGAGCTTTTGAATGCTTCCGGATGTATCAAAGATGTTTTACGAAACCTGTTCTGGGAGAAAGTGTTTTGTTGATATCTAACAACTTTGTTGTGGAATGATCATCTTCTTCAGAAATTCGATTTTAGATATTTCCATATCTAGAAGAAGGTTTTATCTAGGTTTTTTTTGTATAATTGCATTTAAAGTTTCGACTGCTTTTCAATTTTACCAAGTAATCTCAAACAGCAACAACGGAAAATAGTATTTGATCAAAAGTTTACAATTAGGGTAGTTCGTACCTCTGGTACTAACTGCAAGTCAAAATTAACCCTCCACCTGAAAGAACCACAGACCCTCCATCATCCTCTTCATAAAGGTTTGGTCATTCATAACCTTGAAAGAGTATTCAGGGTGTCAAGCCTGCGGGAATAATACGGGAATTTTTAATTTTAATCTGAAAATGTGGCAATTTTATTCAACCATTTACTTGAAATATTTTCAAATTAAAGTATATAAAGTAGGTACCCCCAACGGTCGATCCACTTTTGTTATTTTTTTTAAGGTTTGGAACACGAAATACGAATGTGACGTAATATACCAACCGGTTACCGTTAATTAAGGGTGGGTATCAATAGCGCCTAATCATCGGAAGAAAAAAAATCGAAATTGAGAAATTACAGAAAGGGGTGGAAATTTATAGCAAAAATATAGGATTTCTTATTTTGAGAAAATCCACCTTGTCCAGAAGAAGTTCGTTTTATGGGGTTTCTGTAAATTCGTCTCTAGAATTAATTTTGATAAGACAAATGATCGAAATGATTAAAATGGCGGAGGTTTTTGATGGCCCGGTTTCTCGCAAGTACCTAGTTCAGAATGAAAAATAACCACTGCATACGTTAAATACTTAAAACTGGAATCGCACTTTATCCATTAATATTTTTTTTAAATCTGGGCCTTAATTATAATAAAGTAAGTAATTAATTTGAGATAACTGCAAGATTAAAAATTTTTCATTATTTTCTGTGCTACCTTTCTTTATAGTAATTCTCAATAAATAATTTTTGTTTTGACGGGGAAGGGGAGGGTTAATGCGGGAATTTCTCTGGGAACACTAAGGGGAAACTCTGGTATTGAATTTTGCGCCTTACGCGAACGGAGCTATTAATGATATTTTGACATTCAGGCATTGTAGGTTTTCTAATTCGATTCCAGCGATATGCTTAACTCAAATTTGACGTTGAGTCAACTATTTTCTTGCCGACGTGCGATATCTTTAAATTGATTCATATTTTATTTTTGGATAGTCTTGCTTACAACCCTGTATGTGCTCTAAATTTGATTTGTACGGACCTGTACCAGTAAAACCCTTGAAAGGTTTTACAGAGGTCACTCTCAAATTTTAAATTCTAGGCTTTATAAACAATAACATTGATAATGTGGCGGATTGTTTTGGAATACGATAACTACCTAGCACACCCGCCATTTTATTCTCTTATCTTAAATATAATACTCGCTCCTCACGCACGTCATCTCGCATAGCTATCTTGATAAGAGCCAGAATTAGTCGCAGTTGTTGCTTCAGTGATAAGATAAGGAGTTGTGAACCTCTCCTCCCCACTCAGTCAACTATGAATTGTTTACATTTTAATTATTTTATCTGAGCTAGACCATGTGCAAGCAGCGACCGATAATCCCATAACTACGCTAGTACCTTCACCATTATGAGCTGAAATATACCACGGTGCATAGATTTTACAAAAATTTTTAATATCATAAATTTTCTCAATATAAACGACCAAAATGTTGAAATACTTGAGAAGAAATGCATATGTGGTCCTTAGAAAACAAAAGTCTAAGTTATATTTTTTGAAAAAAATGAATTTAGATGCGAAAGATTATTGCTAATATACCACTTTTTTGATTGGTTAAAACCAGTGTTTGGTGAGTTTAAATCGGATAAACTTTAAAACATTATTAAGTATGTTTATTGACAATTTTTTGTGTGTTTATTGTCCGTTTTTGCTTCACCACTACTCAAGGCTAGGGAGGCATTGTATTCATTCAGGAAGTGAAAAAAAAAAAAAAAAATTGGCCTAATAATGGACATTTTCCCATTCTCGTCTGTAAATATTAATCGAAGAATTAATAAGTTTCCTTGTATCTGCCTGTTGTCTATCTATATGACACTGGTCTACAACTGATGCGATTTCCATCAACTAAATGTTAACAAAATTTAGGGGAGTTCGCATGTGTATATAGATGCTTAACCATACCGAAAAATATCGAAATCAACATTTGAAAGATTATATAAGTTAATTATTTTTTGATTAAAAAAAAAGAGTTAAAAAAATTGAAGTTTTTTACTGTTAGCTATCTATAAATCTCATTTTTTTGCTTACACGTCACACTACTTACGTAGTGCTTCTAAGGATTTCGACATTTTCTGCTAGCATTTCTTTTTTTAAACGCTAGAAGGATCACTTCTCTATTTACATTTCTTTCTCATTACTGTTTAAAATATAAGACTGCACTGGAAAAAAAAACGTCCCCAGATCGCCTTTTTTTTTTTCTTCTTTTAAAGTGGTCTTCATCCATTTCTTAATAATCCTCCTTGTTTTGATTTTATCTGAGTTGGCTTTCCTATTATTTTTTCTTATTTGGTGAGTCTGAAAGATTTACTTATTTTTTTCTAACATTAGCTATGTTTTAACGCTTAGTGTTATACTTGAATTTTATGTTTGAGTTGCGAGAAAACTGGCTTGATCACGATGATTTCCTAAATGTAGTTTAAAATGTTTGGTATTTTTATCTCCAGAAATAAAACTGTTGGGAAATCTAGTTAAAAAAATTTTGTATTTTATTGTCCCACTAATTTTCTTTTCAATTGTCCCTTTATTTTAATGACTTAGAATCTATATATATCTAATATGTCCCCAGGATAAATCCATCCAAGCTTAACTCGATAATATAAAGAACTCCTAATTCTTCTAGATTATTTTCAGTGCATGTAATGCATTATTAAAGATTTTATTTATCTTGGCTTAAGTAAAAAATAAGAACTTAATTATGTTATAAGTTTCTAGAACTGATGAATAAAAATACATTCGAATAACAAACAGTTGCATCCTATGTTCGTAGCATAAGAAAAATAAAATTATCAAGTAATTATGATTTATCAATAATTTGAATATTTATTGATTAGCTCTTCTTTACTTCGTTATTAACTGTATAAATACATATGTATAATGATCTAATACTAAGAGATAGATTATTCAATCCTTTCATGGTTAAGGAGGTTATTCCAGGCAGCCAGTCCACCGAAATGTCAAAGTTTCTTCCTACCAGATCCTTTGATTCAGATATCGGGTTCATAAATTTGGGATGATGATCGGCATTGTAGAAGGCTGATGTGAGAATAATAGTTGACGATTTCAGGCTAGTGATGATAAAATAACGACAAATAATAATTAGTTCAACAAGAAGTAATTAATGATGCATGGATTGTTTGATATTATTTCCCTAGAAGGATGCAGAGACGTCATCAGTGTACATTGATGACGACTCGACGAGGCCTCCGTTCTGAGGATAATGAAAATAGGTGATTTGAATATCTTCGTGAGAATTATCAATTCAATGGAGGTGAGGAAGATAGCTTGATTTACGCAATCTCGGGGTTCCTTTATGCCGTCATATGTGGTGTTACTTTTTTTTAAATATTGCATTGTTTAAAGTAATTATAATTGGAAAATCCAGATGCAGAAAAAAATCGTCAAAAACACGCCGATTTAAGCACCACGAGGACAAAAAATCAAACGCAATCGCATTTGCACAACCGATCGTTGCATAACTCCCATCGCAGCCTGTCAAGACAAGAAAAAAGAAATAATCGGGGTATTAAAAGAATGACATCATGATAGTGAAGGTGTAAAAATTAATCAGACTAGCTGAGGAAGGTTATTATTGAACTGCTGATCAGAAAATAATAAGACAAAAACAAAATCGTTTTATCGGTCCAAACAAAAGATATACTTATTTATATTTCTACTATCAGATCATTTCGTACCATTTATTTATTTATTTGTCCGTTGTTTTGCTGGTCCAGAGTTCAGTGATGGCCTATCTCTCTGTTTACAGTCGATTGTAATAGGCTATTTATAGTAGGCGCGACCCCGGGCTCAGCAATGGCAGCTGCGTCGAAGTCACGTACGCAAATTCAAACGTAAAGCATTCCTCGCAGTTCATAGAGATATGTTCTAGATTGGAAAGGGAAATAAACGATTAATATCTGGTGATTAATAAATGCCACAAAGATATAAAATAATTATATTTAGCACGAATGGGGTAATTATGATATGATTTCAGTATAAATATTTAGTAAACAGTTTTCAAGAGATAGATGCTACAAATTCTTTAGGTGCCGTGCATAGTGCGACATTCTTATGTCGTTTTAAGCTTGATTAGTGTTTTTTTGTTTATCTGCGCCTAAAAATTACCTTTTTAAAATATATTTTTCTTCCTTTTTTATCCTTAACTCGCTTTGTGTTTTCTTTCAAAGTAACTCGTTTGGCTTTTTTAGTGCTTATAAGTTTTTCTAAAATTTATTTCTAGTATATTATTTTTGCTGGCATTTTAACCAAAAGGAAAAAATTGAAATTTTTTTCATAGTTGGCTTAAGTAAGAAATCTAAACCATATAAACCAAGATATTCTCATTGTTTTGACTACTTAATTTTAAATGCGCCAGTAGAAATTCTTATCGAATGAATTTACTATTAAAATATCTGCAAGAAACTAATTTCTTTCTGGTAAATAATATTTATTAAATTGTTGAAATCTTTAATTACCGCTGGCCTAGATTGGCAAACACGTATCCCGAAAAATGTAGATACTTTCTTTTCATTAATTACATACTCAACGTGGATGAAATCAAACCTATTTTTATCCAATAATTTTACAGCCATTCTTCTTATTTATAAAATATATTTGGTGCAATTATATAAAAAGTAAGGCTCAATAGAAACAAAAATAATACCATAGAGATGAGCAAAGATTTTGCTTAAAATAATTTTTTTTCCTATTGAGCTTTACTTTTTTTATATTAATGCACCAAACATATTTTATAAATAAGAAGAATGGCTGTAAAATTATTGGATAAAAATGCGTTCCAATTTCATCCACGTTGAGTATGTAATTTATGAAAAGAAAGTATTTCAATTGATATAACTTCTATTATTGGCAATAGTTGGTTCCGATTTTTTCCATACTGGTAGAGGGTGAAGGGTGCTAAAATACCATAATAGAATTTGATCGATCGGCGCTATATCGATTTTAAGATTTAAATTCCTATATTTGAACTTTCAATACATATTCGGCCTCGAATTAGACTAAATTATAAAACAATACTTATCGTTGATTTTTAGGACAATATTTTTTTCCTTTAAAATTCCTAAAAAATAGGGTATTTTTAATTTTTTTTTTTTTTTGATTTTTTCTTATTTTGACAACAATTATTTTAAAATCTTTCAAATGGAGCAAGTGCCTGAAAAATACATGAATATAAGCGGAAAGCTCAATAGATAATAATACTGACTCATTTCATTCTCTATTTATAACCCTGTCCCTAATAAACTATTTTATTTAAATTTAAGTGAAGAAAGGATGCATAAAAAAATTAATTTAAAATACTTTGAGCGACGTTATTTTTATTCTCACTGACAAAGGGAATCCCATGCTCTGTAACGAAAAAAGAATTATTCGATTATCGTCATTTAATCAGGAGTTATAGATTTTTGGCCGCTAAATGACAAAATTTTCCCACTGTGCGTTGTTGGGTTTATTTATCTCTGAAAAGCAAGTGAGACTCGAAATCTGGGATCTAATAAAGCTAATCGAGGCTATTTTTTAACTTTTTAAGATAAGAGTTCGCTTATATTACGGTCACGTGACCTGTAAAAATAGACTATGCCCAGAAGTGACTCAATTTGAAAAATAAAAAACAAAAACTCCCGAGTTTGTAAAATTCAAATGAACAAAATAACCTTTAAACGTTTCGTTATGATGATATCTGTAAGTAATTATTGGCAGAATAGTTTATTTATATGCATTTTAGAGACTTTAGAGTATTTATTTTGATTTTTTTAATAGTCTGTGGCTGGTGCCAAATATAAAATAATTACTTGTGGCTGGTGCCGCCACAAGTCTTTTTAAATCACTTAATATATTAAATTCTTTTTCAGTAAATTATGGTTTAGTTGTATTACATTACAAGTTACAGATATGTTATTCAATTGGACTTATCGAAGATTTCTTCTACGGATACTACTGCACTGTTTATATTAATGCTATGGGTGTGTCCTTGGGCTTGCTGAAGATTAAGGATGACGCGATTGCAACCGTGAAAGTGGTTACTAAATATAGTTTGGGGCGATGCCCTCAAGTACCGGAAAGCGAACTAAGTACGGTTCTTCAATCCCTCTATCGCAATTCTTCCAATATTCGAGTATTGAAATATTGGATAGAAAAAATATTCATTTTATTGTAAAAAAAAATACGGAATATGTCTACATAACATCAGGTACACCTAATATT
Source organism: Aelia acuminata (assembly GCA_911387785.2). NCBI lineage: Eukaryota > Metazoa > Arthropoda > Insecta > Hemiptera > Pentatomidae > Aelia > Aelia acuminata. The sequence goes on from OU426979.1 coordinate 129,652,342, forward strand.
GAATATAATCTGTTGTTATTTTTGAAATTCAGGGTCTTATACAAATTATACATTAAATGAAAAAGTCTACTGGTTTTTAACCAAGAGGACACTGGATGAGACGTTTGAGATGTTATAAACATAATAGCTAAATCACGACTGTGTAGTTGTTATGTTAATTTTTAATTATTTCTATATTTCTCCTGAAACAAATTCAGTACTTTTAATTTAATTTTTTTTTTTTAATTTAAAGTAAATCAATAATTTTACGTTCAATATGGATGTCACTCCTGGATGTAGTAGTTATCGGATTCTGAGCTTAATGGCTGGAGAAAATATTCTCCAGCTATAATAATTATGTTTTGGGAAATGTCGAATTAGTGCCAATTAAGTAATATTGGCTCATCGTAGATATATAATCGGAGGAGATAAATAATACCTGGAAAAAAAAAGGGCCAGCAGCATTTAATATTCACAATACTTGTATTTCGGTCGATACTATATTACATAATAGTCCAGCATTGCATATCAAAAGTATTTATGGTAAAGATTTCCCAGTTACCCCTGGGCGTGGCCTATTTCGGGAGGTCATCTCGTCGTGATTTAAGGGGACTCTCATCGCGTACTTTTCAGTTAAAAAAGAGAATTAATTAGCTTAATTAGATCCCAACTGTCGACTTCCGCTCGCTGCGCTCGCTCTTCAGGGATAAATAAACCCCCAAACGGGTCCTTTTCCGGATGGAGATCGGGGCCACAATTACGCTGTGATGTTGGCTTTGTCCAGAAGTAACGTAGCGAAACTAGTACCGTACTTACTTTATAAATAAAAATAAAATGGGAATTGAATATCTTAAGATCAAATAGCTTAAATATTTATGTATTAATGCACTTTAGAAAGGATTCATTGTATTGCTTTTTTTGTTTTTTTTTACATAAACTCCCACATTCCGTATTTTCGTCCTTGATTTACTCAATGGCTCTGAAAATTAATGCTAGAACAAATGATATTTACTCAAATTTTAGGAAATTAAAATCTTAATGTTATATTAAATATTTAACAGCTATACATTACGACTCCCGACTTCTGAAATTAACTGGATTAGAGGGATTGTGGTAATAGTGTGTTCATAACATTAAGAAAATAGACCAATAGATATTATAAAATTATATATTAAGAAAAAATAAGACAACAGGTATATAAAATTGTTTATATACGGAAAAAACATGAATCGGTGTCCAGGTGTACATAGAATATTAACATAAACTCCTTTTATGCAGTTTATGTTTCTAAAGAATTCATCACATAAATGAAACAATGTACCGAACTGATAATATCTTTAAAAAAAAATGTCAGTGTGTCTTAAGTTTTACTCACCGAAAAAGTGAAATTTCTACTGACACTGTAGTCCAATTTAGAATGAAGGCAAAAAAAAAAAGAAGCTATTTATGGAGTACATACAGAAGTATCTTGTTGCTTAATTCAAGAAGAGATAAATCACCGGTTTGACTTTAATTATCTTCCATATATCAAATAATGTTTCATTTTTATCGTTTATTGTTATCAACAGACAGAATATCCTCTATTTATTCCAGTTTAACACATTTCATGCTGGCGTGTACCACCCCTGGCCCCGGTACTAGACTGCCGCATCGGACACTTTAGTCAATCAAAAAACTTACCATGACGATGTCGATTTTTTCGAATTACGAGGTAGGATTGTATTGTTTATTTGATTATTGTTGGATTGTCAATACTGCATAAAGGCCTTGAATAACTCCCGTCGGATAGAGCGAAAATCATTAAGTTCAGCCGCCAATGGGCGATTAGCATGAATTAACAATCCCGGCGTGAACGTGTTAAGTGAATCCACCACTTGAAAATTTCCGTATGAACTTCACTTCAAAACCCAGCAACATTGGGAAATGTATAAAGTCTGATAACCGTCTACAGTGGCAAACACTTTTGTACATATGTGTAGTCAGCATTAATATTAATTACTTAAATTATGAGAATATTTATAATAATATATTTTTATTATATTTTCAATAAGAAACGTCATTATATAATGATTTTATATTTTGGATCCGTAGACCGTAGATGCCACCTCACAGCGCATCTGTTTAAGTGTGTGTATAAAAGATTACACATTTTAAACTCCCCAATTAAAGTTTCACTTTAAAAATCAAATTAGTTCAATTCCGATTGTTGGGAAGTTACATAACTAGTTTTTATTTTTTATTTTAGTTTTACATACCTACTCTACCTAATTTTTTGTTGAGGAAGTTGCGGTTTTCCTAAGTCCTTTGTCTGCCACGTTGGAATATCGGTGCTACGCTATAGAATTAATTAAAGAAATAAAAACCACTTGAACAAATATTCAATAACAAATTAATACATCCGTACATCACCAGATACACAAGTGCATCGAGGTTGTTTTCGTTTTTCTTAATCAATATGTACCCTGATAGATTAATATTATCTAATTTAAGCAAACATATGAAACGTGATAGATCCGTTAGAGTGTTGCTGTTGGCATTAATAATAATAATATATATATATAATTTTTTTTTTTTTTTTTGTGATCCTTATATTTCACCTCAACTTTTACAATTTTATGTCCAACCTTTCGGCACTCACGCCATAATCAAGATTAGGTTAGGTTAGGTTTTATTGTTTATGGACACTCAACTTCGGAGGTTATTCGTGTCCTTCCATAATCAGGATAAACATATGTGACCACAAAATATTTTCAATAAAATAGGCTGAATGCCCTTGTCATAAAAATTAAAAGTTGTTACTAGTTAAACACAGTCCTTAAAGCTTGGAAGTCATATTTCAAAAAAGAATTATCATAATAATGTTTATAGTTTTGCGGATTATTCGCGAAATTAGATTATCTGCGGTGGATACACACCCAAATTTACTTCGATTATCAAGAGAGTTTGCTGTAAAGATAAGCTTAGTCATCGGATTATATTTAGCTGTTTTATTTCGCGGGCAGAAGTTCTACTAACTGTTGGTTAAGAGAAAGCAGTTGGAACGTGCATTAAGTGGTTCATGGCCACACCTACAATCGTCGGTTTACCGTCTCACATTTTCGTTTAGATTGTTGTAAAGTGTCGATTATAATTTTCCACAAGTACAATCGACTTATTAAAACATGTGCTGTGGTGTAGTAAGAGTTCTCTTAAGCCATTCAAAAGGATTCAGTAGATTGACGTTGTCGTGTTTTATCAATGCAGATTGTTGTTTCATAATTCTACTCGTGTTTTCTAACCATTGAAGGAAAGTAGGTTAATTCTTGAGGTTAACAGCATTTTCTAATTAAAGTGACAAGGTCGAGTGTGTTTTGTTGTCAAAAGTAATTGAAATTGGTCTTTAATAAGTAAATGCCCATTCAGGAAGTTGGAATACAGGGACATACCGCTCCTAAATGATTTGTATATAATGAGAAAAATTAAATAATGCTATATATATATGTTGTCAGAAGATGTAAGAATTATTTTTTTAAAATAGCATATTGAGGGGCACAATGAACTGCAGACAACGAAATAGCTAACCGCATTACTAAGCAAAAGTAAAAAATGCATAGAAAAGCGTCGCTTCAATTGTCAAATAATCTGCACAAAGAAATGCAAAAAAAATAAAAGAAAGAATAATGAAAATCTAAAACTATTTTATCCTTTTTGAAAGCTGACGTAAAACAGTATGAAACAATTGATTCCAAGGAAGATGGCCTGGCATTAAACAATAGTATTGTACTTCCTGTAAAATCTACAAAGAATTAAAGTTGCAAGATTTTCCGTATACAACATACAATATATTATTGTTATATTATAATAATAATAGTATCTGTGTATTATTATGTATCGTGCATATAAAAAAATCTCTTTTGGATTTTGGAGGTCGAAATTCCTACACTAGTTTAAAATTTCTTCAAAAAAGATTATTTTTCCAACCATTTAATGTATCCGGACTCGTGTGGAATCTCTCAACGAATATTCGTATGTTAATTGATCAGCTCATGAATATTTTAATAAAATGAGTCTAGTTAATTTAAATTTTGTTTGGTTGAATCTCGTACCTGAACCTTTCCTCGATCGTTTTGAACACCTCAATTAAACATATCACAAATTGTTTCAATTTCATTACAGCATATAAATTTTTATGCAGAATACCTACTTATAAGAAAAAATATTTGACAATCCTTTCATGGTTAAATTTATCATGTCGCTAGAAAAATGTGATAAGTCTTACAATAAATATAATTAATGCGTCCTGTCGCTTAATTTTATTCTTATGACCATTTTAACTGCTGAAAGTTAAGGAGTGTACTAATTATTTTTTATTTGAAGCGTTAATTTTTTTTTTTAGTAGCCCACTGACCTATTGAGATACGGTAGGCTTACCAGAAATAGAATGCCATGTTTAAACGTCCTCAAAACAATAAGCAAACGGGGTCGGTTTGCTTCGAAAATTTATTTTCAAATTTTCCGATGGTTGGATTTAAAGCTGGTTAGATGAACGCTTTAAGACTCTGAAAAGTCAGTACCTAATTGAAGGGAAAAGGAAAAGAGAAACCTTTTGAAGTTTCACCGGTTTAGCAAATGGAGTTTAAAGGAAATTAATGACTTAAGATGTTCACTGAATGCTTTCCTCAAAGAAAGAGAGAGAAAAGTTTTTATTTATTATCAAATTTTACAACATATATATATTTATACATGATTTCGGATCAACAATTTATATTTATTCAACGACTACTCAGCAACAATGCAAACAATGATAAAAATTACTAGACAGAAGGAAAAAATAATCCTCAAAGAAATGTTTTTTGAATAATGAGGAAGGTTTTTTTTTATGACATCATATAAAATGTATAATGCGGGGTGTGACTGTGACGTACGAATTACGTTTTAACACCTTTTTGCCTTGAGCCGCTTCATTTCATTTAAGTATGAGTTTTTACTTTCACTTACCTATATATGAAATATATAATAAAGAAAGTATTGTGATCGTGAAAAATTTCGACTTCCGGTTTTCAACGGAAATAAACGTTTTGGGGTCCCCTGAGTCCAAATAACCAAGTCCCGCGAGATGGTCAAAAGTAATTGACACGTGTGTGTGTGTGTGTGTGTGTGTGTGTGTGTGTGTTGTGTGTGTGTGTGTGTGGGTGGGTGGGTGTGTGTGTGTGTGTTTGTGTGTGTGTGTTGTGTGTGTGTGTGTGTGGGTGGGTGGGTGTGTGTGTGTGTGTTTGTGTGTGTGTGTGTGTGTGTGTGTGTGTGTGTGTGTGTGTGTGTGTGTGTGTGAACAGACTAGCTCAAAAACTATAGACCTTTCAAAACTGAAATTGGGTATTTGGTATATGTATATGCCCGCGATGTGACAGCAAAAATTTCATCATAATTGCTCAAAGGGAGGGGGTACTTTATTTAATAACTTTTTAAGTTTTTTTCGATTTTCTCAAAAACGGCTCTAACGATTTTGATTAAACTGAGTATTTGATCTATTTATATGCCCGAGATATGACTGTAAAAAATTCATCAAAATTGATCAACCGGAGGGGGGACTTTACTAAATAAATTGTGTATCATTTTCACGTGTTTTTTTTTTTTTTTATTTGCTCAAAAACGGTTTTGACGATTTTGATCAAACTGGGTATTTGATGTATCTATATGCCAAAGATGCGATAGCCAACATTACATCAAAATTGATCAACCGGAGGGGGGACTCTACTTAATAAATTTTGTATCATTTTCACGTGTTTTTTTTAATTTACTCAAAGAAGGCTATACCGATTTTGATCAAACTGGGTATTTGATGTATGTATATGCCAAAGATGTGATAGCCAACATTTCATCAAAATTGGTCAAACTGAGCGGATACATTATTTCATCATATTTTTTCCAATTTTTACCTTTTTTTCGATGATCTCAACGGCTTTAACGATTTTTATCAAATTCGTCATGTAAAATGAAAATTAGGTGTTCTTTAATATCAGGTAAGCTTTATCATTATTAAAATGTTCTGAGGGGGCTTTTTTTTGGGGGGGGGTCTTTTTTGTTTGTTTCCTATAAAGTACCTTTGTTTTTGTTTATATGGAGAAATTAACTGTCTCTTGTTACGCCTAAAAATAAGAAATGGCTAAATATGAGATATGATAAAAATAAAGAAAACATAAAGAGGAGAAAAAAAATAAAAATATTCAGTCGTCTCATAAAACTCGATGAGCCCACGCATGCGGAGTACGCCATTAATGACAGATCATTGTTCATAATTAAAGCCGTTCTGTTCATTTGAGAAGTGGCAATTAACAAAACGCATTAATTTCTAATCTAAGGAAGTTGGTAAGTGAAAGTTGTGTGTTGCGCTCACGCACCAGATTTTTTTTTTTATTATTATTATTTTTAGACAGAGGTTTGTTTACCCAATACCACTCCCATGGCACCAAGTAAAAATAGCCTTCAGACAGAGAAATAACTACGCAACTATTATTAGGAATGTTGACAGAATCCAGGCTAGAATTGAAACTAGCTTTTAGAAAATCTTTGGCGTGGGCTTTGCTTGTTTTGTTATTCTGAACACGAGCCACAACCATCCTTGCTGTAATCCATCACGTTTACAATGCTGTTCAGGAGCACCATCCATTGCTCCCAACATTTTCTATGAAGTACACGCTGTCAGTACTCGCAGTGACTTTATAGTATCCTCCTCCCTTCTCGTTCTTATCATGACGCCGACGTTTAACGGTCGGCACAGCGCTTGTTAACCTTTTTTTTCTGCTTCTTGTAAAATAATGAGCAATAAGTACGATTTTTGGCGATATTGTTAGGTTTTATCCAGCTTTCGACCCAAAGGCTGCGTATATGGGAGGAAGAGAATTACTCGATTCGGTATGTTATGCCAACAATCCGTAGAAGATAGAGGAAGCACATTCAGAGAAATCTCTTGAAGAAACTACGCCTGCTTCCGTGTCCTTCAGATTAGCACGGTTGTCTTCTTAAGTGCACCACTGAGCGGAACAGATTGATTAAAAGTCTCGCCCGAAAGAAAAAACTTCGTTTTATCTAAGGAGGGAGTAGGATTAGTTAATTGAAAGATGTTTTTATGTATTTTTAACCTATTTATTTAAATTCCCCATAGAATGTACAGTTCTAGATGTTTAATTATGTACTATATACTGTACGAGTATAGTACGTATACATATATGTACTATCAGAAACAGAATGTAATGTTGTCTTTTCCTTTCTATGCATTCGCTACTTTTTCATTAATTTCCTCATTGGAAAAAGTCCATTTTTTATTTATTTATTTATATATTCATATTAATACAACGTTTCATAATGGAGGAAGTGATGGCGGTCATTTCTGGGTAAATGAAACATTCAACCTGTTGATGTCTCACATGTCTCTTTATTTTATGAAGATGGATATTGGTGTCCAATTAAAATTTGTTTATTGTTTATCACATTCATTGATGTAGTCATGAACATGTTAACATTTTTCCATGATTTTGGTGAATATAATAGATATTTTGAATACAACTCGAAGAGCTCTTATTTTAGCTTGAAGAAAGATTTATGAAATCTCATAAAAAATCATTAAAATGTAGTTTATGAAATAGCTTTTATAACGTTATGAAATATGAAATTAAAATATTCATCTCTCCGCTTCTTTATCTTTGGATTTTAATTTAAATTTCAAATGATTCCAACAGAATCTTCGTTAACCATCTTTTTTGTTTGTCACGATGATTCAAGGATTAGATTATCTGGCGTCTTTTCATAACTTCCCTTTGCTTGAATAGCCTTCAGATGGTTATGTTTAGGCTTTGGTTATGTGAGCGCTCTTAGCTCCATAAGGAAAAATGATTTACACAATACTTAAAAAAGAAAAAAGCTTGCCGAATAGGGTGAGGATAGCTCCTTCTCCATTTCGTTTGAATGCATGCAGAAGTCCAGTATAAATAGTCGTAGTGTATGGATTTTTATAACATTTATTTTCGAATATTTTTTCATGGATCGCAACAATCCCTGAAATTTCATCAAATTCTTATAAACGGTTGCTGGCGATATGCCGCCGTATGTTTTGGATTAGGGGCGGGAAAAGGACTTAATTCGTACCTTGACGTTTTAAATGTAAAAAACGGGGATAGAAATTTTCGATTTGTGTAATTATGTGTACCTTCGTAAATGTGAAGATTCCTTACATTAATTAGCAAGAAACAATACCCGAATATTACTGTTGATATAAAATCCTCGTAGAATAGTTGAATTAAAGACTGTTTAGTTACTATTGCTATCGTACTTTTACTATCACTATGATCAAGGGTTTGTTCTATACTTCTTTTTAACGATATGTTTTATTCCTCCTTCCCACTCAGGCAGCAAGATAACATTGATATTTTTTTTTTAGTATTACAATCTTAAGTCTAGATTGATAAGGAGATTATTTTTACAACCAACCTTATTTTACTAGTTTAGGCTATTATACATATAAGTATATCCATTAAAATAAACTCAGAATCACCTCAGTACAGTTACATTTAGGTTTAACCCGAACATTAAAAAAACTAACAAAAAAACTTGCATATCGCTAGACAAGCATTGCAAAGCATATTTAAAAAAAAAAAAACTTGTTTTGACTTGAGAAAAGTTGTTTTTCTTGTAACTCAAAAACTATTGGGCTAATTTTGAGACTTAAGGAGCTAAATTTATACTGAATTTTTATATTCTTCAACCTTTATCGTTATCTTTTTCATTCGGAGTAGACATCTTTAAGTTGGGACATGACCGTAGTTACCACCATGTCACTTTGAAATTAAAATTATTTCCTGAGCAACTCTTCCAACTCCCAAATGAGGTCCTAGGGATCTTCCGACTCCCAGAGGGTTTTTCTTGCACGGAAGCAAAGAAATGTGTCCATGCATCCGATATTATGCCCTGTTTTCATGTTTTTTTTTTTTTTTTTTGTTATTTTTAAAAAGAGAAATCTAGTTTTAATTTTAAATCTTTTTTTTTTTTTGTATCTAGTCAATGTACCATAAAGTACGAAGCTATTTAATTCTTCCACTTTCTACACCAATTTCATTTTATTTATCAGCATTTTACTTTTATAAAAATCGGAAAGTGTTTAGTACGGTCATTCTAGCCGATTGTTTAAATTTACCATTTACTTAAATTTATGATATGTTTGACTAATTACCTCACAGACTAATTTATTCTAGACATAAATTTATGATATTTTAGTTGAAATAACTTCTTATTAAATAGATATGTGTAGCTTTTTTATTTATGATTAAAGTAGAACATTCTATTCAAAAAAGTCAAGTTGCTTCAAATTTAGAATATGTATAAGAAATCTTGCAAAGCATGTTTGGGATTATTTTAAACTGAAATGTAGGCGAAGGCTGGAATTGCAACTTGTGATCGCGGCTGGATGAACTCTTATTATTTCTGTGGTATCTATTTTTTACATTCTTGAGAACATTCAGTTCTCTTCTCATCGTCGTTAAAATCACGTGAGTTTAGTAAACAAGCTGTATATTGAACACTATACCAACCATAAATTGTGGTGGTATGTAAATTATTAATTAGTTAAATCCATTAATGTTCTTACTTCTTCCTATAAATTAGGGACTTAACTTTAATTTTCGCGTATTAAAACATTTCGTTCATATTATATTGGTCATTGAACCACGGAATTGCGCCTCTGTTGTTATTATTTCCAATTGAATAATTATTAGTCACTCAAAATATTTTAAATTAAATAACATAGTCTATTTCATTTTAAAGTAAAATATTTATTTAAGTCCTCCTCCTACCTTGGTGATTAGGTTAAATGAATTTAAAATTTGTGATCTATACATTGTGGTTGATTATAGATTTTATGATGATTTATTATTATTTTATTTTATTTTTTGGCTGGGGATGGAAACCATAAACTTATAGACCATAAAGCATAAACTTAGACAAATCGAATCGCTACATTGTATTAGCCCTATCATGCTTATAAACAGAAGTTGTAGTTTTTTAAAATTATTATTTTATTATCCCATTATTATTATTATTATTATATTTGCGTCTTCTTTGAAAATAATTTAGTATTGTGATGATATTGGAAATAAAAGTATGTATTAGTTATATTAGTAGTTTAGTATAAGATACTACAATGCAGCTACGTTTTAGTCTTATGCCCATGGGACATAATTATTGACGGAGCATGTATATTTATAGATATTTAATAGGCCTATTTGAGTGTATTGGAAATTTTTTCTGTGTAAAATTTTCCAAGAAGACGGTTGGAAGACGGTCGATGGATGGAGGTGTGCAGGGAGCGAGTGGTGGTGTCGGCATCGAACCTTCGGGTTCGTTAAGCCTTTATTATTATTATTATTTATTATTATTATTAAAATTTTCCAAAATGCATTTGTTTGTGGTCCTACAGGGCCTGTATTGCCCACTTGTTTGATATCTCGTCTAATCCTCAACTTCATTATTAGTCGTTTAGGATTAAAAGAAAATATTCATTTGTTTAATCGTTCTTGCTTTCCCTAAATAAAGTATTTGATGTATATTTAACTAATATAAAGTAGCCAAAAATTGATTCGACGCTATATGCCAAATTAGGAAGGTATATAATTATTCAATTTCGTACTCATAGAAGATATAATTTTTAAATCTGTGTTTTTATTGTATTGAATTAAGAAGTTATTTTATAATTATATAATTAATTCATATGCGTTATCAATACTAAGCTTAAATCTAGTATATTATTGATAACTATAACTCATATGATTCGTCTTTACACTGTAAAAGAATTCTCTGTAATTTATTTGGTTTACCTCAAATGTTGACGGGCAATTAACGGCTCGCGTGTTATAACCGAACTACCTATTCAATGAATGATACCTACGTGCGCAGAAACCAAATGCATTCCCCTTATCGTAAGCCATAATTAGCAAATTTCTCTAGGTTTTTTATTTCGTAATAAATAATTCATAATCCCTAGGGTTATTTCATCGTCCTTCATCGGTGTCAGTGTTTGCATGTACATGACGCAGGCAAAAGTCGTAAAAATGTCTATAAATAATTTAATTATTTGTGTATGCATATTTAAAAATAAAATATCTATTGCGGTGATATTTTAGCGCATAGGCTTCTCTCTTCATAGTTTTCCATTGGAAATTTGGATATTTAAAAAATTGCTTAGTTTGTTTAAGTTTTGATTTAGTTTCAAGATAGTTTCTACAAATTGCCATAGAAACCAATAGTTTTTGAATTTTACGCTTTCCAAGATATATTCGTGCACAGATATTACCAGAAATTGGAATTTTAGTTTTGGGGTTTTTGTGTTTTTTGTTTTATTTGATTATGAAATCCTTTCGTATTTTATTATATGTACCAATTTCTTGTTACTAGGGATAATATTATAATGTTATTTACTCCAAATGAATAAAATTAATGGTACGTTATAAGATTTTTTTTCTTAGCCATTTAAGCCCTAGCAGATCCTTAAGATAAACCCTATGTCATATTAACCAATACTTCGATTTAACATGACATCTTTAATCAAAATCAATAGAGCCGTTTTGGTGACATCTTTAATAGAAAAGAAGATGTTGGGATAAAATGCACCCTACCATAACTTAATTTTGGTGTCAACGAAATCTTCGCTGTCACGCCACGGGCATATACCAACTTCAAATACCTAATTGCGGTTTCGTACAACAAATCGTTACAGAGCTAATAGGTTCACAGACATCTTTCTGGGGACCCCAAGTCATATATCCTATGAAAACCGGAAGTAGAAATTTTTATGATCGCATTACCTTACTATATATCTCATGTATAGGTAGGTGAAAGTAATAAAAATATGATATATTTATGAGGACGGGAAAGTAAACAAAATTATATTGGTTTTTAAGGTATTGAATGTTCATATGAATTGTAAGAAATTCTTTTGCATTATACACAGTATACCATTAAGCATCTGACCATATCGTTAATCAATCCAAAGGTTGTTGCAATTCAATGGTTACTGACGACTTAACATTCCTTGAACTCGGGCATATCCGAAAAAAATCCACTGTCGTGGTTCGGAATATGCTGAAAGCGAGATCTTCTATATAAAAACTAGACGAATATAAAGGAAATGTATTTGTAATCTATATACAGAATACTGTTGCTGTTTATCACATATGTGACGGTTGACCGGCTACATAATATATCCAATAAATAACTGGTAAATGTGTTTGTAAAGTTTAATTCTAAATATTTCTCTATATACAATCAGAAGCCGGTGTTTCGATTTCGTTTGATTTCCACCGTTAAGGTAAGGTATTGATAATAAGCTGTAGAATTTATTACCTTGATTGTAGGATCTCTGCCATTGGGAAGTGTCGTACCTCTCGTAGATGGGGTTCCTGATGGCGTTGTACGCGATGGTCTCAGTTAGGTAGATAAGGTCCATAGCTGCTGCTTCAACAACTCGTACGCATCTAGTGTTGTTTACTGCAGGGTAGTGCTGCCAACATTGCTGTTCCCCGCTTCCCCTCTCCAGCACCTCACTAATTTCCCTCCTTTTTCCCTCTTCTCCACCTGCTCATCTGTTATTAATTCCTGTTTTAAATATCTTACTAGTTCAGATTTGTATTATTTTATCCATTCGAGGTGGAGGGGGGTTAACTATCGAATGAAACCAAAGATCTTGTTCCACTGACATAAAATTTTATGTCGAAATTGCAATAACAATTCACAGTCTTAAGTACTTTTCAATTTGAATACTGTGCTTGTAGCGTTAAGTCCAAACAAATGTTTTTTTTTTTTTCTATTTGTTTGCACATACCTTTACTTACTTTTAACACTTTGCAAAGGAAACCTTGATGAATAAATTTTAATGTCAAGACCTTTTCTGACTGTGATAACTGCTAAATAAACTAAGAAAACTGATTTTACAAAGTCCAACGTTTTCGATCTCATTTTTGTCACTTTTAAGATTTTGGACATAACACACTTTACGCTAGAAATGCTCATTTCCTGCACTTTAGGAGAAGAGAATCTTTAAGTTTATAATATATATATTTTTAATATCTATTATTTTTTTCGCCGTATATAGTTATTCATTAATAACTAATTCAATGCAAAGGTGGTGGTGAACATTTCCCCCCCAAAAAAGGTCATGAATGAAAAAAAAAAAAAAATTAAATTCTATATACAATATCATAGAAGCTTTTACTAAAGATGGTGGAAAAATCATAGAAACGGGCCTATCATTAGCGGAGTTACAAGCCATTGAATTTCATTCGCATGTTATTGGAAAAAGTAGAATACAATCTTGCCAATAGTAAATGAAGTGTAGTAAGTCATTTTTTAAATTGGTTTAGTTGATATCAACACCGGAACATGCTTTTTATGAATGAACCTAATTTCAGCAGTTCAAAATCAAAATGTAAAAATATTTAAATAAAAATCTGGCGCGTGCGCGCAACACACAACTTTCACTTACCAACTTACTTAGATTAGAAATTGACGTGTTTTGCTAAATATCATTTCCCAAAGTCACACATTTTTCTACATTCATATCTTATTTTTGTTAATCGTTAAAGCCGTTTTTGAGTAAATAAAAAACCCCCGTGAAAATGATACAAAAATTATTAAGTAAAATCCCCCCTCCCGTAGATCAATTTTGATGAAATTTTTACAGTCATATCTCGGGCATATAAATACATCAAATACCAAGTTTGATCAAAATAGTTAAAACCGTTTTTGAGTAAATAAAAAAAACACGTGAAAATGATACAAAATTTATTAAGTAAAGTCTCCCCTCCGGTTGAACAATTTTGATGAAATTTTTACAGTCATATTTCAGGCATATAAATAGATCAAATACTCAGTTTAATCAAAATCGTTAGAGCCGTTTTTGAGAAAATCCAAAAAAAACTTAAAAAGTTATGAAATAAAGTACCCCCTCCCTTTGAGCAAATTTGATGAAATTTTTGCTCTCACATCGCGGGCTTATACATACTCTAAATACCCAATTTCAGGTTCGCACGGTTTATAGTTTTTGAGCTAGTCTGTTCACACACACACACAGAACATTTCGCGGGACTTGGTTATTTTGACTCGGGGGACCCCAAAACGTGTATATTCCGTCCAGTTGAAAACTGGAAGTCGAAATTTTTCATGATCGCAATACTTCCACTTACTATATATTTCATATATAGGTAAGTGAAAGTAAAAATGGGTTTTATTGACTACTACCTTATCCATGTCAACATTTCAATTATAGAAATATATAAATGATTTTTTTTTTGTTTCGCTTACCTATATATAAAATATATAGTAAGGGAAAGTATTGCGATCGTGAAAAATTTCGACTTCCGCTTTTCAACGGAAATACACGTTTTGGGGTCCCCTGAGTCTAAATAACCAAGTCCCGCGAAATTGTCTGTGTGTGTTTGTGTGTGTTAACAGACAAGCTCAACAACTATAAAGCGTACGAACCTGAAATAAGGTGTTTGGTATATGTATATGCCCGTGATGTGACTACAAAAATTTCATCAAAATCGATCAACCGGGGAGGGCACTTTATTTCATAACGTTTTTCCCCATTTTTTTTTATTTTTTTTTTCGATTTTCTGAAAAATAGTTTTAACGATTTTGATGAAACTCGTCATGTTTAATGAGAATCAAGTATTATTTAATATCAGGCAAGCTTTATCATTATTAAAATGTTCTGAGGGGTCATAAATGTGGAAAGGGCCTTTTTTGTTTTCCTATAAAGTACCTTTGTTTTTGTTTATATGGAGAAAAGTTTTCATTTGACTTTTCCCTACGAATTGGCTTTAGAATTTGGATATTATGTACTCTAAGGGTCAGCGGTGGGATTCGGGTGGATGGTAACAGAGGCATGCCCTCCTCAAATATTTGAATGACTTTGCCCCCTTTTTTTGAAAAATATAATTACTTCTCTATAAGTTTCGAACAAAGAAGAAGAACAAGAGTCAGAAGATGAAAGAAAAAATAAACTATCATTCAGTGGAACTGCCCTAAGTCATTTACAATGTTGTTGATTTCATGTTGTTTCACTACTTTGGAAAAACTCTGTTAAATATGGCAAAAAATTTGGGATAAAAAAAAGATTTATGGTTGTTGAGATATTCATGTGTCATACCTGCGAACGTCAGATACTGAAGAAACATTCGAATTTCCTTAGAAGTTCAAAACCAGGGCATTGCTATGAAAGCAACTCCTACATATAAAAGGACGGAAGTTTCGCGTTTTTCAGAAACTGTTTCTTTATTTTTCAACAAAATTTGATTTTTCAGATATTTTAGTAATAATAATATTAGTTATTTAAATGTTCTCAAATACATTTTTTTTATCAAGCATTGGTCTTTTAAAACCCCAGAGGGAGATTTGCCCAAAAGGAAATATCTGATTTCTCAATGGTAAAATAGTGGATAGGCAAAATCACTCATTGCCCACCCTATATTTACTTTTTTAAGTAATTACTTGGTCGAAAAGTTAATACAATTAATTTTTAAAGTTTAAAAGTAGGCAAAGTCATCCCAGTTGACGTTATCAGTCAACCTATATTTTAGCTGATTTCCTTGCTTTGACCATGCAATTAAGATGATTTATTAATAATCTTGCACAATGCACAACTTGTTTGTTGGCTAATCGGACCATGCTACAGTAGGAGTCCTAAATTTTGCCTATCTAGGTATAATTAGGAAGGGATCTTTAACGAGTACCTCACATCGTACAGTCTCGGGACCTCCATTTTCCGTCCTATCCAAGGGACGGCATAGTTAACATACTCCCATTAAAAAATTTTTGGGCCACCTCGGGACGCAAACCCGCCACCTTTAGTATAGTAACTTTCTATGCTAAACACTACACCACAGGTGACCCTGATTAATAACTTTTCCTTGTTAATACTACTTAATAATTTTACATAAAATAATCAGGAAGTTTTGAATTTCCTTCTTTTGATTAATGTGTGAAATGAGCCTTTCTTTTCTTGATTTTATTTTTGCTTTGAATCTATTATCTCTCATTTGTAGTATTTTTTTGGTACGTTTCATATTTGTTATGTAAAAATAAGAATAATAACCCACGATCAATATTCCGGGACTTTGTACTAGTTTATGCAATTGAATTTGAATTTCGTTTAGGGATAGAGGCTGGGTTATATGACACACAGGTGTTGCTAACTAACGCCTTAGGTATTTGTATTTCAATCCATCTAATTATTGCGAGGTAATTACTTTGGCTGACAGTGCTCAAATCTGATACCTACATATTTTGATGGATAAGTCTATATTTGAAAAACTCCTCGTCGCATATTTTATTTTTCCATTGGAAGTAGTGTGTATTCTACTGGCCTACCCAACGGACATTTGATCTTGCTGTAATCGAGAATGTTACGGAACGGCTTCGAATACGAAATTAAATACCTGGTGGTAGAAGCTATTTGGATGAAGCTATCGGGACTCAAGTGTAAGGTTGTGCCTACGTGATGTGGGGCAGGTTGGTCTAGGCCTATAAAGAGAAAAAAAATGAAGGACCCACCTTCATAGTTCTGAGTTCGTCGCCTCTCTTGCTGGCTTATTTTATAGGCAATGAATTTCAGCGCATGCGATACATTTAATTTTTGGTGTTAATGGAGACAAAATTATTGGAAGCATTCATATCTGTCTGATTCGATCGTAAAAAATCTTCCAGTTATCGTTTTGGAGTCCCCTGAGTCCAAATAGCCAAGCACCGCGAAATGGTCTGTGGACGTGAACAGACTAGCAGTATGTGAATTTTCCCAGTTAAATACAATAAATTTAACCAACAGTGATTGCTAGCAGAGTTCGGCATATTTGTATTATAACTACCAGTGAGAATTAATTCATATCTTGATTTTTATGTGAATATGAACACAAAGTTATTCATACTATATTAATTTTTAAATATGTTCGTAACCTCAAAGCTTCCTGGAAATATAGTAAATATATTCACAGGAAAAATTGTAACTATTCACAAACTATGTGAATATTAGTTAAAAATGTGAATACGTTCAAATTCACAAATCATATCGCTGCATGATAAATTGTGTTTCTTTAATATTGAGGTGGAGTATTAGGGTATTGGGGATGCCGATTATAAAAATAATATCCATCTTAACGTCACTTGCTTATCCATTTGAACCATTTTAGGGTTGGCTGTTACGTTATTGGGAATGCTGTTTATGAAAATGATATCGATTATATGATTATCGATTATGCTCTCTGGTATCGATTTATTACAACTTATTTCACATGAGCTATATTGGGGTTGGGTATTAGGTTTTGTATGGCGCTCATTATGAACATTATGTCGATTTTAGGATTAAGCACAAAGTTTTCGATTTTTTATATCTTATTCGATACGATCAAATACGAAAAAAATGGTTCAACCATTTAATGTATACCAATATGGAGATATCCAAAAAGAAACTTATCCAGATATCCTAAAATAATAAATTAAAACAAAAAAAAATATCAAAATTTATTATTTAAATTTTTTCGTGTATTATGTGGAAAAATCCGAAAAGAAACTTATCCAATTATTCTACAATAATAAAATAAAACAAAAAACATCACAACTTATTATGTGAATATTTCCGTATTTACGATTTTAGTTGTGGAAAATTCTGTGAATATGTGTACTGACAGATTTGTGAATTCGATTGTATTCATATTTTGAAGTTCATAATTTGGTATGAATAAATTTTTAATCATATTCACATAATAATTAAGACATAAATCAATTTGTTCGTATTTATAAATACAAATATATCCAACTTAGGTAGGGTTGGAATGTTTGTAATATGGAGTGGTATCAATTTAGAAGGATCCCGTGCTTTCCATGATTCCCTTCCCTACCTCTTCCCTCTTCTTAGTATTATTTACATGTTATTTTTTTTTTATTCTAGAATTGCTATTTTTAGATGTAAAATTTTTATTCTCAACCATCGGTTTGTTGTTCGAAGCATTTTTTTGCATTAAGACAGCAAGTCATCTACAGTCAGTCTATTAAAGAAGTATTATAAAATTTTTGATCTTTGACCAGTTTATGGGCAGAAATTACATCCTTCTATTGTTTCTGTAATCAAATTCAAAATGGTAATCTTGAATCTAATTGTATTTTAACTACTCTAAATCTAATTGCTACTATTTTTACCCCCATTTCAACTAAAGTTATATGACTTGGTTATCTCATAACCATAAAATGAAATTTTTGTTGCAAATAGCCATTGACTTATATAAAGATAAACACTAATAGTATGGATGCTGACAGCGTGGCGGTGGCGTAGGGTAAACCTTACAGTTATTGACATCCCAACTTTAACTTAAAGAAATAAGAAAACAAGTCCTAATTTTATTCCAAGATATACTTGAATCTAATGTTTGAAGGGTCCTCTAAGTCATCTATGAAGTAAGACTTTAACAAACTAACCATATGGAAGATTTCACAATTAAATCCACAGGGTGTCAATAAATAGTTTTTTCACTTTTAACAATAAATATTGCCATATGGTAAGACTATTGAACTTTTGACCCAAAAAAACCTCTCAAGTCGTTATAAGGATAGATAAAGAGGAGCTATAGGAAGTTTCAATTTGATCCCGTCATATAAAGTTTTTTTTTTAATTTTACCACAGAAATGTAGTCTTAAGGGTGTCAATAAATGTACGGTTTACCCTATATAGAATATTTTTTCGGGCTCGGGGAAGCCAATTGGTGATGATGATCAAGTATGATTCTCCAAATATTCAGTTTTTGATACTAAAGAACATGGCCAAAACTAAATTTTCACATGAGGGTGCTAGCTTAATTTTGCCTCTCTTCGATCTCCCCCCTCCCCAAGTTTACAGCAACAATTTCATTAATATATTTCGAGAAAAAAACCTTTAAAAAATGATAAAAATTACCCAAAGTAACACCGTATTTTATTTTCAAATACGTACTATAGAAATGCACGGTCTTGGTTGTTTCTTTTTATTCCATCTTCATCACCCAAATTTTTGAGTTTCTGTGTCCTCATTGTGAACAAACCTCTTGGATGAGGTGTAACCACTGTAATTTTTGGGTCTGATTAATTAATCATTTTTGGGTCAAATTCTGTCAAAAATGTTTTCGGTTGCAACATTCCGACTATTACATAATTCAGACTTTAAGAAGAATAGCTAGCTTTCCCTAATAGCTAGCTTTAAAAAGAATAGCTATATTTCCCGGTTTGCAGTTTGAGATCATTATTTTCTTTGTTCCATCCCTTCGAAAATAAAAGTAGATCTGGAATTCGGCTTGATTCCATTGATTGATAATGATGCTAAAATCAATAATATTAATGATTATTACTAACTTATATTAAATTTGGTTATAATTACCTCTTCATTAAATGTATCATCATATTACGACAGTTTATGATGTTTATGATGACAAGTTTGGACTAATTTTTTTCTTTTTTAACTAACCTAAACTTTCAATGAACCACTAGCTTAACGTAAGTAAACTTTTACCATAAGTTATAGATAATATTTGACTTAAAATGTTTACATAAAGAATTTAAATACCACCGATCTTACACTCCCCCCCCCCCCGAAAAATAAAATGAAAAAGTCTGCTTTTTACGTTATATTTAGTGAATAATACCTCATCTGCATTTTATAAACGATTTAAGAGAAACAACACTTAACTTTTACTCTATAAAATTAGATTAATGACGAGCCTTTTCTGAGTTACTGCTTGACGTGTACATTATTCACTTCACACGTTATATTAGAGAATTTAAGACCCTTAGAGAATTTAATTTTGTTATGGAATACGGAAATTAGGAACTTTTTCGACCATTTCGAATTTTAAGGCTGTATTTAATTTTTTTGAGGAGTAGTTTATTCATTGTAGATTGTAATGTCTTGTTATTAGCGACAGGAAAACCCGGCTTGAACAAGGCCTTGATTTTTCCTTTTAATTTATTATCATCTAAATCTTTTTAATATTCATAAAATGTCATAATCATTTTTACTTTCACTTACCTATATATGAAATATATAGTAAGTGGAAGTATTGCGATCGTGAAAAATTTCGACTTCCGGTTTTCAACGTAAATACACGTTTTGGGGTCCCCTGAGTCCAAATGACCAAGTCCCGCGAAATGGTCTGTGTGTGTGTGTCTGTGTGTGTGTGTGTGTGTGTGAACAGACTAGCTCAGAAACTATAAACCGTGCGAACCTGAAATTCGGTATTTAGTTTAGGTATATGCCCGCGATGTGACAGCAAAAATTTCATCAAAATTCCTCAAAGGGAGGGGGTACTTTATTTAATAACTTTTTATGTTTTTTTCGATTTTCTCAAAAACGGCTCTAACGATTTTTATTAAACTGCGTATTTGACGTATCAATATGCCTAAGATATGACAGTAAAAATTTCATCAAAATTGATTAACCGGAGGGGGTACTTTACTTAAAAACTTTCGTATCATTTTCACGTGTTTTTTTTATTTACTCTAAAACGGCTTTAACGATTTTGATCAAACTGGGTATTTGATGTATTTATAGCCCTAGATTTGACTGTAAAAATTTCATTAAAATTGATTAACGGGAGGGGGGACTTTACTTAATAAATTTCGTACATTTTCACGTGTTTTTTTTTATTTACTGAAAAACTGCTTTAACGATTTTGATCAAACTGGGTATTTGATGTATTTATATGCCCGCGACATGACTGTAAACATTTCATCAAAATTGATTAACGGGAGGGGGGACTTTACTTAATAAATTTTGTATCATTTGCACGTGTTTTTTTAATTACTCAAAAATGGCTTTAACGATTTTGATCAAACTGGGTATTTGACGTATGTATATGTTAAAGATGTGATAGCCCGCATTTCATCAAAATTGCTCAAACGGGGGGGGGGCACTTTATTTCTTAACTATTTTTGCAATTTTTACCTTTTTTTCGATTTTCTCAGAATTTTGCTTTAATGATTTTCATCAAATTCGTCTTGTTTAATGAAAATTAGGTGTTCATTAATATCAGGTAAGCTTCATCATTATTAAAATGTTCTGAGGGAGCTTTTTTTTTGGGGGGGGGGCCTTTTTTGTTTGTTTGTTTCCTATAAAGTACCTTTGTTTATGTTTATATGGAGAAATTAACTGTCTCTCATTACGCCTAAAAATAAAAAATGGGTAAATATGAGATATGATAAAAACCAAGTAAAAACATATAGAGGAGAAAAAAAGAAAAATATTAAGTCAACTCATAAAACACGTTGAGCCGACGCAGGACGCTTTTAATGACAGACCATTGTTCATAATTAATGCCCTTCTGTTTATTTAATGGAAATGATTTGTTTCATGGGAAATAAATGAAATATTCAACAAGTACATAGAGAATTATAAAATCAGTCCACTTGGAGTATTGTGCTTGCATTGCCGAATTATCTCAAGTAAAAACTTTTATTTAATAATAAAAGAATTTAGTGCTTGTTATAGAGCAAATGAAAACAAAAATAAGAAATGATGTGGAAAAATGTGTAACTGAGTGAGAAGTGGAATTAACACAACGCATTAATTTCTATTCTAAGTTGGTAAGTGAAAGTTGTGTGTTGCGCGCACGCACCAGATTTTTTCTTTGATAGCGCCATTGCTTTATATATTCTTATGGTGCAAGCTTTTTATTCCTATTCTTTATCCCTCCAATTATTAATTGTATTCTATATTTACTTTCACTTTTGATAGTGCGAGGCAAAACATATGATTTTATTTGCATGTAATAATGAACTTCTTACATTTAAAAAATAAAATTTTGCCAATTATGGCTAATTAGAGATACGAAACATAAATTTCGGAAAAGCTGCCCGAGTGTAATATTACATACATCTAGCTAAGAGTTGTAGCATTGTGCGTTTTTTAACAATGTTTACCAGTTCTCCTGGATTACTGTTTACAGAGATGCTTTGCTTATTTTATGAGACACTTTATCTAACACTTGTTGGATATTAATTTTTTTTATTATATTTTTTCTGTTAGTGTTGGTATCGAGAAAGTTTCGTATAAGAGTTTGAAAATTTTTATTTGTGCTATAATTATGATCCTTATCTGTATGAAGTCGTATGTGAGGGCATTAATAGTTATTCCGATTTCACATAAATTTTGATCTCTCGCTGACGACCTAGTTTCTGTTACCTATGAGTGTACGACAAGGTTTCTCAGAATGACGAGTAAACAATTTTTCTACGATTTTTTCCTCTTCAGACAACCATAATGGATTTCCTTTTTTACAGAGTTCCTCTATTTCCCCAAGTGTCGCACCATTGCCGCAGTCACCCATCGATGATGTTCTGATTCATAGTCACGTTGCGTTCTGCACGTAGTTCCTTCCGCGTCTACGTGACTCATTTAAGGCTGAGTAGTCGAGGAAATGCCGCAGTCTGTTGTCGCTGTGTGGTCCTATTTTAAATATCTGAAAACAAATTTAACTTTGTAGAGTTTTATTTATTTTGTTTCGGTGAGGTACTTAATCAACTTACACATCTTTCGTGTAAAACTAAATTAATGGATTCGGTATGAATACGTTCACGTTTTAACGTATTATAATTGATTTAATCATTTATTTGAAGAAAAACCAGAACATAAAATTGGTTGTGATTATGCGCAGCTGCAACTTTGGGTAAAACTATTTTATGTTATTCTGGACGTGGCCTGTTTTGGGAGGTTATTTATTATATATGTATCATATATAGGCTTATATATGATGTAAGCTTAATCCAATCATGTCCTTTTCAGTTAAAATGGGCTTGATCAGCTTTATTAGTTCCCAGTTATCGACTCCCGCTTGCAACCCTCAATTTTGAGGCGTAAATTAACCCTCAAAAAGATCTTTTTGAGTTGAGATTGGGGCTTCACTAAACGCACGATACTCTTCACTCCTAGCATTAACATAGCGATACTAGTTCCAAATTTTATGAATATAGTAATTCAAAATATAGTTCCGGCGGAGCATGGGTGAAAGATAAGCCACAGTTCATTTAGTCCTGTAATGTTACTTGTCATGAAAAGGGGTCTAAGTTGCATCAAGTGGTGATAGTAGGTTTCTTTCTTTTCTTCTTTTTTTTCTTATATGGGATATGAATATGATGCAAAAGCCAAGTTTCTGACCTTGGCAGCTCCACGGATCACTTTTCTCGTTTTTTTCCCGTTTTGTCTATGAAGAAATTTTTTTCTTCTCTACAATGTTAAATTATTATTATAGATTGACTTCCCTACACTGGTAGACCAAAACTAGCGCAGTAGACAAAATAACTCCTGCGATACAGATTTTCAAAAGCTGGGCCAATTTCCCATAATTTTTATGCTGGTTTCAATGTTTCATCATACGGGATTTTTTTTTATTTCTTCAGTAACCTGTCTGATGTGAGTCAGTGAAGTTAGCGTTTATTAAATTTACCATATGGAAGGGAGGGGTGTAGGTCACTGTACACAACCTGCTGACATAGTGCTGCATCTTACTTGGTTAAAACTGGTCGGAAACCTATTAAAAAAAACCGAAATCCATTACCACCACTTGATGCAATTTTACTGGATGTATATACAAGGTTAATGAACTAATTATTCTTTAGGTAGATTGGAGCTGGTTGCTTTTCTTCAGGTGGGATGGTAAAGAATAAAAAAAAATCTCGTAATATGTAACTAACGTAATGTGTAACTGTTCTGAAATTTTTGCTCTGTAGCTCTGTTAAATACGTATGTGTTTTCTGGCTCTTTACACTCAAACATTCGAATCATTAAATACATTAAAATATATTTTTGTTCAACAACGAATGTTACTTTTTGGAAGTATCGAAGTCATTTATAAGACATCAATTTTGAAAAGCTAAGTTACCTCAATTACTTCAATCAGCTTCCTTTTTATGTGAAACAATCGCGAAGTTAAATGCTTTGGTGACACTTTTATTCCTCTTTATTTATTTTTAATGAAAGGACATTGCGTTGGGGACAAAACTACCTGTGCATCCAGCTCCTCAATAATTTAAATTTACAAAAAATACCCAAACTTTCAACTAGAAGTAACTTTAGTTCAAAAAACCTTAGTTTTGTGCTTATGCTCACTCCGCTGAACTCAAAGTTTCTAAACTAGTTAAATAAAAAAAAAATAATAAAAAAAAACTTTTTACTAGGTTATATAAAGTTCGTTTATTAAACATTTTTCAGGTTATTTGAGATAAGACTTATTTGTCCTTTATTATTTATTTTTTATAGTAAACAAAACGACACGTGTAGATTGCGTGGCTTTGTTTATTACTTTTTTGATAATTGTTTGCTGATTACACATTTGTTTTAATACGTGTTTAAACTGCGATTAACTTAAGGATCCCTTTCCAAAGTACCTCCTCGTTCATATCAGTGAGAAAAGAGCAAAATATTTCAATCCTCTATCAGGATTTGTTAGGACAGTTTCTGAAAATGAAAAGAGTGAGTGGTTTCGTCCCTGACTTCAGCTGCAACAGGGGTGGAATAATAATTAACACGTTTACGCCGGCGTGTACTACCGGTGGCCCTCATTAGACTGCCGTATCGGAGACTTTAATCATTCACAAAACTTTCCACGACGATGTAAAATGAGGTACAATTGTATTATAGCTGGATTGTCAATACTGCATAATGCCCCTGAATAGCTCCCGTCCGATAGAGTGAAAAACATTAAGCTCAGCCACCAATGGGCGAGGAGCATGACTTACAGTCCCGGCGTAAAGGTGTTAAATATTAGAAATAAAACAAAATGGGGTAGAGTCTGAGTAAACAATTTGAAATTATATTTCAGTGAAATTTCTCACTTCAGTGAAAGTAGGTACAGAATAATGTTGATGTGACCTCCAGTTCATATTTATTTATGGTTTAATGTTTATAATTACTTAGATTTCTTTAATGTGGTTAAAAAATGTAGGCGAAGGATTTCGTACTGAAGGTTTGTTTTTTATGTGGGAGCAAGGCGCTGAATTTTTTTTCCCCCGTTAATTTTTTATATCAATCATATTAAATGTGATGTATGTTTAACGCATTTTTTTAAAAAATCGTTTTTTACTTTCACTTACCTATACATGAAATATATAGTAAGTGGAAGTATTGCGATCGTGAAAAACGTTTTGGGGTCCCCAGAGTCCAATTAACCAAGTCCCACGATATGGTCTTTGTGTGTATGTGTGTGTGTGTGTGTGTAAAAATTTCATCAAAATTGATCAACCGGAGGGGGGACTTTACTTGATAAATTTTGTATCATTTTCACGTGTTTTTTTTTTTTTTTTTTTTATTTACTCAAAAACTGTTTTAACGATTTTGATCAAACTGGGTATTTGATGTATGTATATGCCAAAGATGCGATAGCCAACATTACATCAAAATTGATCAACCGGAGGGGGGACTTTACTTAATAGATTTTGTAGCATTTTCACGTGTTTTTTTTTTATTTACTCAAAAAAGGCTTTAAAGATTTTGATCAAACTGGGTATTTGATGTATGGATATATCAAATATGTGATAGCCAACATTTCATTAAAATTGGTCAAACGGAGCGGGAACTTTATTTCATATTTTCTTTTCCAATTTTTACCTTTTTTTCGATTATCTCAAAAACGGCTTTAACGATTTTGATCAAATTCGTCATGTTTAATGAAAATTAGGTGTTCTTTAATATCAGGTAAGCTTTAACATTATTAAAATGTTCTGAGGGGGCTTTTTTTTGGGGGGGGGGTTAGGGCCTTTTTTGTTTATTTGTTTCCTATAAAGTACCTTTGTTTTTGTTTATATGGAGAAATTAACTGTCTCTCGTTACGCCTAAAAATAAGAAATGGCTAAATATGAGATATGATAAAAATAAACAAAACATAAACAGGAGAAAAAAAGAAAAATATTCAGTCAACTCATAAAACTCGTTGAGCCCACGCATGCGGAGTACGCCTTTAATGACAGACCATTGTTCATAATTAAAGCCGTTCTGTTCATTTGAGAAGTGGCAATTTACAAAACGCATTAATTTCTAATCTAGGTAAGTTGGAAAGTGAAAGTTGTGTGTTGCGCGCACGCACCAGATTTTTTTTTATTAAAATCGTTCTTTTTTTTAAATATTTCAATTTAATTCAATTTGAAGGAATAAAGTACTTGGGTCTACTCGATGAGTGTATGATAAATAATATCGATTTAATAATGTAATAATACACAAAAACAAAATCAAGGTTTTAGATAAAATAATATTTATCTATCGACTCATCACATTTTTTTTTGTAGATTTTTTTAATTTGTAATTCTTTCTTTGTATCATTTAGTTTTGATTGGTTTTTAATTGTTAATTTAACCCTAGACCGGGCGCGCCAAATGGTTTTACACTACCGGGCGCGTGGTTGACTCTGGACACCATTACTCATATTTACTTAAAATTAAGTATAGGTGTATTAATAATTTAAAATTATTTATAAATGTTGTATTATTATGTTTTTCTACAAATAAAACAAGAAAATAATAATAAAAATCAATTTGAATATTTAAAAATAAATTAAATATCTTGAAAAATCTAAAAACAACTATTTGAAATTATTAAAAACTATTTGATCTATAATATTTAAATCAATTATTTGAGTAAAACATTCAATTTTTGAAAAATCATTTTTTGCGTCCCTCTTAGGGCCGAGAAATGTTTTTACAATATTTTTCGACTTCGTTCTGGAATTAGGTTTCGAAAAATCTTTCGTTGACCACATTGTTTCACCGTCCTTTCCAAAAACGAATTCCCTATCAACATCATCCGACTCATATTCATCATTCGGACTCCGGAGTCTGGATTCTGAGTCACAGTAGTGCTCTTGGTCAGAATAATTTATGGCTTCATCTTCCCCATCAGAAAAATCCGACTCCGATTCTTAGAAGATCCCTTCTTTCTCCTCATCATACAACTCCCTTAAAATCCTTGGAATGTTTCCATATTTTATAATATTGCCCCTTAAAGAGAATAAGTTTCTGATATTTAACAAAAAAAAAAAATCCGAAAATATTATAACAAAAAGAAGAACTTTATAACTTACATGTCCGGGCGCGTGGTTGCTTTCGGACACCACCCGTGGTTTTCAATGATAAACACGCAATAACTGGTCACTTGTCACTCGAACAAAAGCCGGTGTGAGACTTATCTAGGGAGGAGGAGTCCAGGGAAAGGTACTAAGGGGGGGAAGGGGTAATTCAAATTGCTACTTTCAGGACTGGCCTTTTATGAGAATTGGTGTCCAAAGTCAACCACCGCGCCCGGTTTAGGGTTAAATAATAATTTAAAAGTTTGGTTATACCTAAACGTGGAACATAGATAAATCACAAAATTGTAATTTTATAGTTTTCAATACAGTTATTCTCCTAAATATGACTAGCACTTTGTGCTAGAGTGTCACATTAGCTAAAAATTTTGAGGACTTTTGCACTTTTTTTTTTTCTGCATTGTTCAGGGATTAAGCTCTGGTCACACATAAACGCACCGCAGCACGGACCTGTATCGGATCTGATTCATTTACTAAGGATAAATAGTAACCGGTCACACATACTCGAGACCGGGTCAACCGACCCTTTACTATCTATCCTTCGTATTTTAATCAGATCAGACCTTTACTGAGAAAAAGGGTCATTAATTCGTATATCTTTCGAGTCATAGAGTTCATTTATGGTTGTGGTAATCGTTCAACTGATCAGTTCCTCCTGTGTTAAATAAGGTAGGTAGATGCATCGAAGACATCCCAAAGTTGTTGGATTTCAAGCTGAAACATGTTTTTATAAATAAACGAGCCGACCCAGTCACGCGTTGCTGTGGCTCAGTAGCTGTAAAGCATTGAACTAGTTATATCCTATTTTTTTAATAAAGTCAAATCAAAAGTCACTGATAAAGATAAGAAAGTTTCAGCTAATCTAAAAACCATTGAGATTTAAAATAGAACTTTAAGCTAAGTTTAAAATTTTTTGGTAAAGAATTTAGAAAGGTTAAAGTTATTATTTTTTACATCTCATATTTGACTATAGTAAGTATTAATGATCCATTCATTTAGCAGTTAACAAATGACAGATTAATTAACAATAATACAAATGTAAAAGGAACTGATAAAGAATATAATCGGAATAGGGTTTAGTACAATCACAATAGTTAAATCTTTTGCCACAATACATATTTATATAAATTCAGAATATAACACATGATGATATGGGATTAGACATCGTATCGGTAGGTTCTACATGAACGGTTTATCAAAATGTCTTTTGCTAAAACAAACAGATTCGATGGTTTCCCCACTCGTGAAAAGGCGACACATAATTGCCCGTGGGAAAAACACGAATTTTCCCAGACCAAGCCGGAATAAATAGATTTGGCTACTGGATGCTTACCCCTGCTAAATATCGAAAGAAAATAAGGTGTTGTGTTTATAAATCAACTTACTCTGCTACCTGTTGGAAATTTATAGAACTTAAAATAATCACACTCAAATGTCGTAAAATAAGCATTTAATTCGAAATGAAAGAAATATTGGGGTCAATAATCTAAATAAAAACTATCCTATCTTTTAAGTTGGACAAAACTACACACAATGAGCCAAATTTCATCAAAATCGGTTGGTTAGTTTCAGATTTTACCTCCGACAAACATCGGGACACGAGATTTTTATATACATAAAGGTAAATGTTTACATAAGTGAATATTACGTTAATAATTACCTAAAAAAGTGATGGAATTGGAAAAATCTCCCTGCACTTCTTGCTTCTTCGGTTTGGCTTAGCAATCTCTTGCTCTAACAATGAATTCCCTCTGTATTATTATAAGTACTCTTTTGCTCAAACATTTTTGAGGATTCTTAGCAAGTTCTCTGCCCGGGTGGAGTACTTTATGAGATTTGTCTTTCTAGATTCGGTTTTAATAAGTTTATTATATTTGAAAGAGTACCAACTTCCATTTTTATCGTTTGGTTTATTACATCTGCAATTGCTGATAAATATACTTTGCTGATAGATGCTTCACATGTTTCTGCTAATTGAAGCGTGGAAATGCATTCAGGTATAAGTGCCTTAAGAAATTTTTACAGAAAGGATGTGAGTTATACCCTCTAGGGTGAATTATGTTCAGGGCTTACACCCATGCCATCTTTCATAGGTTCAATGAACTCTTTTCTAACAACAAAACATTACTTATATCCATTTCTGAAGAATGGCTTTGGCACATATAACAATTTGGACTTAGACCCAATGCATTTCAACGCTTCAATTACTTTTGCACGGGAATGATGGTGATTGTGACCATAAATGTTTCAAGATATTTGTTTTAATTGTGGAGGAGTCCAATAATTCTGTAGTGATGCTGATGGTGCATCAGCATCTGGTCAACCAATGAAATTATCTTTCTCTGCAAATAAATTTATCTTTCTTTATTATTTTAGTTTAATTCAGAATGTTCCATAAATTTATAACGAATGAATGAATGAGTTATAAAACGTTTGTATTGGGGTTTTTCCATGGACAGTGTTGACACATTAGGTCAAAAGTGCATACCGCCCCTTTCATTTGGTTGTAAAACTTAATTATTTGTTGTGTGTGTGCCATTTAAACCTCAACTACATAAATTATTTTACTTTTTCGTATAGAAATTCTAGCATTGTGGTGAAATTTTTAGAAATATAACGCGTCAATCAAAAACGGTGGAGTGGGGTCGAAATGAGAACATAAAGCGTACTTCCTCTTATTTTAATATTACTCTCAGCAATTCATAATGTTTACGATGCTTACCTTTCCAGAGTTTAAGGACGATGTAATCTCCCCACCACTCGAGTTGTTTGCTTGATAATACCTTATCAGGGAAGAGTTATTGGGTCTAGTTGTTAGAAATTATCTTTAGCAGTTCTTAAGTGTTTGTGCAAAAACGTTTCGCAAGAGGTTCTTCTTTTTTCTTTCTTATTTTGTTTGCCGTATTTTTAACTGAAAACCCCGTGCTGTTATCTTCTTAATTAGCCTCTTTTGGTCGATACGCAGATATTTCTATAGTGTTCTTCCGACATGTTTACGATCACGATCGATTCTAAACAAATTTCCTAAATAAAGGCAATGCTTGATCAGACTAGTACATAATTAGGTATTTGCAATAGTGTTTGATTCAAGTTATGCTTTCCTTTTTTTCTCTTTCTCCATCTAATCCAATTTATTGCTTTGGGTCATATATTTGTTTCTGAACAAAGAAAAAACATTTAAATTTGCTAAAACATAAATTATTTAAAACATTAGAAAACTAATTAGTACAGAAACAAGATTTTGAACTAATTTCTAAGTTTTCAAACCTCGTCATTTTCTGGATATTAAGCTAAGTCCGAATTTTTTTTCTTTAGTTTAAGTTCAATGTATAGATCGTAATAAGAAAATAAAATTTGAAGATCTGAAATTGTGACGGTAAAGCTATTACTATGCTTCTGGGGGTGGCTAACTTATATAAGCTCACTTCCATCACGTTCTTTTCAGTTAAAAAGTGTCGTGATCAGCTTTATTGTATCGAGCTCGATACCTCCCCCCCCAAAAAAAGGTCCTTTTTAATTTAAGATTGGGATCTCTCTAAATGGCATCGCATTTGCCTTGCCTAGAAGTCGCATAGTGATACTTGTACCATTCTGACTTCACCAAGTTGATATTTAATGATTTAAATAGAAAAAGGAAAAGGAAAATGTCAACTATAGAAGTCTTCTAAGAACATGATATTAAAAATGTATATATAAAAAAAAAATTGGGTTTTGTATATTTGCTTCCTTCAGTACCATTGATTGCGTGAAGGGAATTCCCCTGATCAAAGTTATATTACATATTAATATCAATTATCATATCATTCGAGGTAAAAGTTTTTATCTTTTAAATGAAAAATCCTCGTGAATTGTGAGTTGATTATCTTTATATTTTAAAGATCAAATATTTGCTTGATAATTTACTATATTAAGATCGCTAACTAATCTGAGTATTATTTGTCTAATTAATTTAGTGATAAGGTTTTTTTGTTTTTTGACTGGTTACTAATCAATGATAAAACTTACCCAGATCTTCTTGCTTTTTATTTGTTTTAAGGTTTCCCCTCCCTTCATCCTAAGACCAATAGCGCTTAATTCCTTCCCTCCCTTGCAACGTTATTTTCTTAAAAAAGGTGCAAGGTAAAAGTAGAATTATAATCTTTAAACTATTTAATTAGAAGATAAAAGATTCGACCACGGCCGGGAACCCAGGTCCTCTGCATCTACGTTGCAGCTCTCTTACCACTGAGCTAACCGTGGGGACGTACCAGACTCAGTGCGTACCAGCCGTGGTCGAATCTTTCTCTTCTGTGATCCCTCCAACCTCATACAACTATATATTTTTTAGTTAATTTACAATTGCATTTGATTTGGAATATTTTTTGACAAAGGTGTTTTCCTTGTTCCCTGCTACGAACAATTCCCTCATTACGTCATGTAAAAAACTTATGACGCAGCTTGCGTGATCCTTTTTAATTTATTGTTAGCAATATATTCTTCTCCTATGTTGATGAAGCTCGAAATATCGATAGATTTAGACAAATCCAATTTCTATTTCGAAAACTATCGATATACATGAAACATATCGTTCATCTTAAGACATGAATCAACTCTAATTCTCCAATGATTTATTTCGTTATCTAATAAAATGATCGATTACAAATCATCTTTTTTTCGAAAATAGATAGTAATTTTTTTGCACAAGAAACTCTAATACTTAAATCGAGAGTCCGTAGCCTCGATTCAATCCGAGATAATGCTCTAAGACGAAAGAAAAGGAAAAAGGCACTTGACCTATTTTATTAGATTAGGCATTGTTAATGCTAGCAATAAACTGCTTGTACTTTACCAGACCAAGCATAATAATTACAATGAACTCCTATTCAAGATATTTTTAATGTAGGAATTTCAATGATGTGGCTGTTAAAAAAAGAAATGAAATTACCCTTTGACAAGCATCTGAAAAATAAAAACATCTGGTGTAATATAAGCTGCACTTTTTGTTTAAAAACTTTATATTACCCAGCTTCCCTTTAGTAAGATCTGATTAAAGTTACCTTGCAACCTTGGGCTTATCGGGCTTTTTGATATTTAACTAAAGTCTGTTCAATGTGATTTGACCCAGTCTGCGCTTTAGAGTGATTTTTATAGTTACCTTTTTTTATATAAACATCACTTTTTTCAGTTGTGCAATAAGTATGAATATCCGGCTGCAGATGCTTCCTTAATAAAATCATTTTAAAAAATAGCAATTTCTTCTTAATAAATTCTAGTAAGTAGTGTCCGGATCTAACTGGGACAGTGTATTGAGTCAGGCACTTCTAGACCAGGCTTTAGCCTTGAGTGTGTTATTAGTGGAAGGTCCCAGACTTCCTTCCCTTGTTGAACTGAAAACCAACAAACAGTCTATAAAATACAATAATGCACACGGTGCTCCCTAAAAAGGTGTTAACCTAATTTCAGCTCGCCGGATTAACCGGGGGTAGCATTGAAACAAAAAAAATCTTTTCAGCAGCAATTATAACTTTGCACTGGCAGTATATTTAATTTTTATTATAGTAAGGTCCGATAAATTAAAAAATCTGGTGCGTGCGCGCAACACACAACTTTCACTTACCAACTTACTTAGAATAGAAATCAATGCTTTTTGTTAATGCCACTTCTCAAAGTTACACATTTTTCCACATTCATTTCTTATTTTTGTTTTCATTTGCTCTATAAAAAACACTTATTTCTTTTATATTTAAAAGTTTTTAGTCGTGATAATCCGGCAATGCAAGCATAATACTCGAAGTCGTCTGATTTTATAATTCTCTATGTACCTACTTGTTTTAAATTTCATTTAGTTACCATGAAACAAATAATTTCTATTAAATGAACAGAACAGAATGGTCTGTCATTAAAGGCATACTCCGCATGCGTGGGCTCAACTTTTTTTATGAGTTGACGAAATATTTTCACATCTTTGGCATATACATACATCTATTATAACTTTGACATATAATACCCAGTTTGATCAAATTCGTTAAAGCTGTTTTTGAGAAAATAAAAAAAAATAAAAAAAACACGTGAAAATGATCCAAAAATTATTAAGTGCCCCCTCCAATTGATCAATTTTGATGAAATTTAGACTGTCACATCGCGGGCATATACATACACCAAATACCGAGTTTGGTCAGAATGGTTAAAGCCGTTTTTGAGTAAATAAAATAAATACGTGATAATGAGACAACATTTATTAAGTAAAGTGCCCCCTCCAATTGATCAATTTTGATGAAATTTAGACTGTCACATCGCGGGCATATACATACACCAAATACCGAGTTTGGTCAGAATGGTTAAAGCCGTTTTTGAGTAAATAAAATAAATACGTGATAATGAGACAACATTTATTAAGTAAAGTGCCCACTCCGTTTAACCAATCTTAATGAAATTTCGGCTGGTGCATCGCGATCATATACATACATCAAATACCAAGTTTGATCAACATCGTTACAGCCGTTTTTGAGTAAATCGAGAAAAACGTAAAAAATAGACAAAATTCTTTAAATAAAATACCCCCTCCGTTTGACCAATTATGATGAAATTTTTGCTGTCACATCGCGGGCATATACATACACCAAATACCCAATTTCAGTTTTGTACGGCCTATAGTTTTTGAGCTAGTATGTTCACACACACAGACCATTTTGCGGGACTTGGTTATTTGGACTCAGGGGACCCCAAAACGTGTATTTCCGTTGAAAACCGGAAGTCGAAATTTTTCACGATCGCAATACTTTCCTTACTTTATATTTCATATATAGGTAAGTGAAAGTAAAAAAGATTGAAATATAGGCGAATAAGTGTTTCCCCCCCCCCCCTCAATAAAACAAATCTATTGGAAGTAAAATTTGTTTTAATTCAGAGAGATGTTCAGATCTGTCAATTGCATTACGTCTGTTGTCCAATGAGTTAAAGGTTTTTATCTCTTAACTCAGAGTTCCATGGGATGAGTTGTTTATGTTGATATTTACATTACGAACAGGTGTAAGTGCTGTCTTTGTTTATTCTCATAGATGTCCTTATGCTTCTGTTTTTAAGCTTGTCATCGTCTGTGGGAAAATGAGTTTGAGTTGTTCGCCTCTATTCTCTTCACTTTTTTTTTTCTTTTTTCTTTTTTTACAATTTTACATTAGTATTAATAATAATTCGATTATTATTACCACGTTGATTTATTGTTTTTGTCTTCTCATTTTTTTCCCAGCAGTAATTCTTGTTCAGAATTAATTATGCTTAGATTTCATTTCCTTGTGAATATTTCTTATTATGATGCCTCCCCACTTTCCTAGATGTCTTTTTAATTTTTCGAATATTTATTTATTTTTTATTACATTCACCCCATTTCTGCTAGGTAATAAGGGGGTTTACGGCTGCAGAGGGATAAGAATTTAAATGGTAGACAAGTCCAAACAATTTGTTGCAATTAAAACTATTTCCCTATTTGATCTTTTAGCTGTTCTCGCAGCTTTTATAAATAAAAATAATATCAGTATTGAATTAAAAATAGAAAATTCAGAAACACAATTAAAAGTTATTCATTATAAAAGAAGGTCTGTCCATTATTATTTATTATACATTATTTTTAAAATTAATTTAATCAATATCAATATATATTATAAAGCAAAGTGTACAATGTGCGTGCCGAAAAGGCTCAAAAACGACTCAACGTACGACCTAGAATGTTATGTTATTAGTTATAGTTATAACTATTAGCTCTATAGTCCCTAACGATGAAGAAGTTTTCAGTTTTTATCTTTAGCCTGTAAAATTGAAGAGAAAAGGAACGGAATTTTAGGCCTCTCGCACAATGTAATTAGCCCACCTATTCGGGTTAATGAATGAAAAATTTAGTTCGAGCTGCAGACTTCCAGGAAGCGCTAGGGTGCGTTTCACTCAATATATATTCTTCATTCATCAGTTCGTAATGGTTATATATTTCTTCAGCTGTTATTTTTAAATTACAAAAAATTAAGCTAATATAATAAGTTTCTCCTTTGCGTTTTAAAATAAAATAATTATTTTATATATCTGAAAATCAACCAATTAATGAATTAGAAAATCAATGAAATAAAATCAATGAATTAGAAAATCAACTGGATTCCTTAAAAAAGTAATTTTAGCATAAGAAGGCTATTTATCCACACATTACGTTTAATCAATATATAATACATAAGTATATTTAATGCAATATGAGTGAAAATTTCTTAGCAATACAGAGAGCGAATAAAAAAAACATAAAAAAAAGAGATAACTTGACTAAATAAAAAAAAGAGGTTACTTGACTGAATATAAATCGAAACAAAAAGTTTTAAGTGTTCTTAGTATAATAATGAAAAAGAAGTTGGTTTGATTACTATGCATATGAACCTTCCAGTTGACAAAATGACTAACTCCAATTTAAGCATTTTTTCAATAAAATATTAATCACCCCTCAGGATAAAAAGAAATATGGTAAAAAATTGTGTCTTAATCAATTTTTACTTTCACTTACCTATATATGAAATATATAGTATGGGAAAGTATTGCGATCGTGAAAAATTTCTACTTCCGGTTTTCAACGGAAATACACGTTTTAGGATCCCCTGAGTCTCGCGAAATGGTGTGTGTGTGTGTGTGTGTGTGTGTGTGTGTGTGTGTGTGTGTGTGTGTGTGTGTGTGTGTGTGTGTGTGTGTGTGTGTGTGTGTGTGTGTGTGTGTGTGAGAGAGAGAGAGAGAACAGACTAGCTCAAAATCTATAAACCGTACGAACCTGAAATTTGGTGTATGGATATGCCCGAGATGTGACAGCAAAAATTTCATCGAAATCGGTCAAACGTAGGGGGTACTTCATTTGAAGAATTTTGTCTATTTTTTACGTTGTTTTCGATTTTCTCTAAAACGGCTCTAATGATTTTGATTAAACTTGATATTTGATGTATACATGTGACCGCGATATGACAGTCAAAATTTCATCAAATTAACAATTGGAGGGGGAACTTTACTTAATAAATTTTCTCTCACTTTCACATGTTTTTTTTTTTTATTTACTCAAAAACGGCTTTAACGATTTTGACCAAACTGGGTATTTGATGAATGTATATGCCCGCGATGCGACAGCCGAAATTACATCGAAATTGGTGAAACGGAGGGGGTACTTTATTTAATAAACTTTGTCTTATGTTCACGTGGTTTTTTTTATTTACTCAAAAACGGCTGGAATGATTTTGATCAGACAGGGTATTTGGTGTATGTATGTGACAGTCAAAATTTCATCAAAATTGGTGAAACGGAGGGGGCACTTGATTTCATAACTTTTTTCCAATCATTACCTTTTTTCGATTATCTCAAAAACGGCTTTAATGATTTTGATTAAATTCGTCATGTTTAATGAAAATCAAGTACTCTTTAATATCAGGTAAGCTTTATCATTATTAAAATGTTCTAAGGCGGCTTAAATGAGGAAAGGACCTTTTTTGTTTTCTTATAAAGTACCTTTGTATTTCTTTATATGGAGAAATTATCTGTCTCTCGTTTCGCCTAAAAGTAAAAACTGGCTAAATATGAAATATGAAAAAATCAAGTAAACCCATACAGGATAAAAAATCTGGTGCGTGCGCGCAACACACAACTTTCACTTACCAACTTACTTAGATTAGAAATTGTGTTAATGCCACATTTTTCCACATTCATTTTTACTTTCACTTACCTATATATGAAATATATAGTAAGTGGAAGTATTGCGATCGTGAAAAATTTCGACTTCCGGTTTTCAACGGAAATACACGTTTTGGGGTCCCCTGAGTCCAATTAACCAAGTCCCGCGAAATGGTCTGTGTGTGTGTGTGTGTGTGTGTGTGTGTGTGTGTGTGTGTGTGTGTGTGTGTATGTGTGTGTGTGTGTGTGTGTGTGTGTGTGTGTGTGTGTGTGTGTGTGTGAACAGACTAGCTCAAAAGCTATAAACCGTGCGAACCTGAGATTGGGTATTTGGTGTATGTATATGCCCGCGATGTGACAGCAAAAATTTCATCAAAATTTCTCAAAGGGAGGGGGTACTTTATCTAATAACTTTTAAAGTTTTTTTCGATTTTCTCAAAAACGGCTCTAACGATTTTGATTAAACTGAGTATTTGATCTATTTATATGTCCGAGATATGATTGTAAAAATTTCATCAAAATTGATCAACCTGAAGGGGGACTTTACTTAATAAATTTTGTATCATTTTCACGTGTTTTTTTTTTATTTACTCAAAAACGGCTTTCACGATTTTGATCAAACTGGATATTTGATGTATGTATATGCCAAAGATGTGATAGCCAACATTTCATCAAAATTGATCAACCGGAGGGGGGACTTTACTTAATAAATTTTGTATCATTTTCACGTGTTTTTTTTTATTTACTCAAAATCGGCTTTCACGATTTTGATCAAACTGGATATTTGATGTATGTATATGCCAAAGATGTGATAGCCAACATTTCATCAAAATTGATCAACCGGAGGGGGGACTTTACTTAATAAATTTTCTATCATTTTTACGTGTTTATTTTATTTACTCAAAAACGGTTTTAACGATTTTGATCAAACTTGGTATTTGATGTATTTATATGCCCGAAATATGACTGTAAAAATTTCATCAAAATTGATCTACGGGAGGGGGGACTTTACTTAATAAATTTTGTATCATTTTCACGGGGTTTTTTTATTTACTCAAAAACGGCTTTAACGATTTACAAAAATAAGATATGAATGTAGAAGAATGTGTGACTTTGGGAAATGATATTTAGTTATTTATTTTGAGTGTTATTTAATATCAGGTAAGCGTTTATTAAAATGTTCTGAGGGGTTTATAGAGCAAATGAAAACAAAAATAAGAAATGAATGTGGAAAATGTGTAACTTTGAGAAGTGGCATTAACAAAACGCATTAATTTCTTATCTAAGTAAGTTGGTAAGTGAAAGTTGTGTGTTGCGCGCACGCACCAGATTTTTTATTTTTGTTTTCATTTGCTCTATAACAAACACTAATTTCTTTTATTATTAAATAAAAGTTTTTACTTGAGATAATTCGGCAATGCAAGCATAATACTCCAAGTGGACTGATTTTATAATTCTCTATGTACTTGTTGAAAATTTTATTTAGTTACCATGAGACATACATGAAACATGGAAATAATTTCCATTAAATGAACAGAACGGCTTTAATTATGAACATTGGTCTGTCATTAAAGGCGTACTGTGCATGCGTCGGCTCAACGTGTTTTATGAGTTGACAGAATATTTTTCTTTTTTTCTCCTCTATATGTTTACTTGGCTACCTCATATTTAGCCATTTCTCATTTTTCTTATTAACGAGAGACAGTTAATTTCTCCATATAAACAAAAACAAAGGTACTTTATAGGAAACAAAAAAACAAAAAAGGCCCCTACCCCATTTAAGCCCCTTCAGAACATTTTAGTAATTATAAAGCTTGCCTGATATTAAAGAACACCTAATTTTCATGAAACATGACGAATTTGATGAAAATCGTTAAAGCCGTTTTTGAGATAATCGAAAAAAAATATGAAATAAAGTTCCCGCTCCGTTTGACCAATTTTAATGTAATGCTGGCTATCACAATTTTGGCATATACATACATCAAATACCTAGTTTGATCAAAATCATTAAAGCCTTTTTTGAGTAAATAAAAAAAACACGTGAAAATTATACAAAATTTATTAAGTAAAGTCCCCCCTCCGGTTGATCAATTTTGATGAAATTTTTACAGTCATATCTCGGGCATATTAATACATCAAATACTCAGTTTAATCAAAATCGTTAGAGCCGTTTTTGAGAAAATTGAAAAAAACGTAAAAAGTTATTAAATTTATTAAGTAAAGTCCCTCCTCCGGTTAATCAATTTTGATGAATTTTTTACAGTCATATTTCGGGCATATAAATAGATCAAATACTCAGTTTAATCAAAATCGTTAGAGCCGTTTTTGAGAAAATCGAAAAAAACGTAAAAAGTTATTAAGTAAAGTACCCCCTCCCTTTGAGCAATTTTGATGAAATTTTTGCTGTCACATCGCAGGCATGTAAATAGAATAATTTTCCAATTTCAGGTTCGCGCGGTTTATAGTTTTTGAGCTAGTCTGTTCAAACACACACACACACACACACACACACACACACACACACACACACACACACACACACACACACACACACACACACACACACACACACACACACAAACACACACACACACACACACACACACACACACACACACAGACCATTTCGCGGGACTTGGTTATTTCGACTCTGGGGGTCCCAAAACGTGTATTTCCGTTGAAAACCGGAAGTCGAAATTTTTACGATCGCAATACTTCCACTTACTATATATTTCATATATTGGTAAGTGAAAGTAATAATATAACTTTTACTTTTGAAAACGTACATAACTTAATGCCATTAAAGGGTCATTTATGGAAATTAATACCATATTTTTCGAACAATACAGGACATTGGACTATATGTACCCATAGAACATAGCATACAGTAGGGTATATACTCGTAGAGTATAAGCGGTAAAGTTCATACATTGTAATTGGCTCAACCCGCAATATACTTCCCCCACCCAGCACATCCTGATTCTCTAAATTTTGCTTTCCAAGCTTTAATATGATAAGACTGATTATCGACAAATAAGAGTTTTTAATTTTTTGTCTGACAAGGACATGGGAACCTCCAGTTTACGTCCTATCCGAGTGAAAGCATGGCCGAGGATTTTTTACTATCATTAAGGAATCCTAGGGCCACCGCGGTACGCAAACCAGCAACCTTTACTTATGTAGACTGCTAAGCTAGCCAATACACCACAGGTGGCCCGTATCTTGATTGATGATTTCATCTTGATAAACAGGCCTTTGTTCCCGTTGCGATTAGTAAAAATATGGTGCGATGCGTATAACACACATCTTTCACTTACGAACTTTCTTAGATTAGAAATCGACGAGCTTCGATAATATGTAAACGCCACACTTTTCCACATTTATATGCTTATATTTGTATAGCTCCATAAGTTATAATGTATCTGTAATGCAAAATTTTAGTTCCCAGTTCTCAGTAAAGTTTCGATTCATTATTGCTTATTTATTTTTTAAGGAGCCCAATTTTATCAGCAGTCGAGTTTTTTTTACTGCTTGGTTGTTTTTTTACAGCGATTTACTTTTTGTTAATATATCGTGAAGGTGAACCGATAGGAGATGTATTTAAGACTCGTAGTAAAGTTTGACTCTTTGGAAATCGAGAAAGATTAAGAATATTACTATATTACTATATAGAAAGATTAAGGTTCCTCTAAAATCACTTTATATTGCCTTCAGAAATTTATTATGGAACTAAAGTTTCTAAACTAAAATATAATTAATTAAAGATTATCTTGTACCATATTTTGTCACACCTTAAATGCTTTAAATAATTAGAGCATCACCCATTTACACTCTAAATTTATATACATTTTTTTATTGTTAAATAAAAGTTTGTATTTTCTTCAGCGATAATACGGGATATGAAATTTCGGCTGTCACATTGCGGGCATATACATGCATCAAATACCCAGTTTGATCAACATCGTTACAGCCGTTTTTGAGTAAATAAAAAAAACACGTGAAAATGAGACAAAATTTATCAAATAAAGTGCCCCCTCCAATT
Source organism: Aelia acuminata (assembly GCA_911387785.2). Taxonomy (NCBI): domain Eukaryota; kingdom Metazoa; phylum Arthropoda; class Insecta; order Hemiptera; family Pentatomidae; genus Aelia; species Aelia acuminata. Next base: position 129,693,124 of record OU426979.1, read on the forward strand.
GATCAATTTTGATGAAATTTTGACTGCCACATCGCGGGCATACACACACACTAATAATCGAGTTTGGTCAAAATTGTTAAAGCCGTTTTTGAGTAAATAAAAAAAAACGCGTGATAATGAGACAACATTTATTAAGTAAAGTCCCCCCTCAAATTGATAAATTTTGATGAAATTTTGACCGCCAACTCGCGGGCATATGCATACACCAAATACTAAGTTTGATCAAAATCGTAAAAGCCGTTTTTAAGAAAATTGAAAAGCTAATTTTAAAATAAAGCTGCTATTTATCTGCCTCCTCATTGCTATCATGAGCAGGTACCCGACAGAACTCTATGTTGATATTAATACACTTCAGGCATTCCATATTAAAATGGCCTTATTAAAATATTAAAATCGCCTTCTAATTCGGTAATATTTTTCATTTTCGTATGATCCTGTTGGGAAAATAAATGTTTTTTAATTAAATAATATTATTTCTTTATCCCAAAAAAAAAAATCTACTGATTTAAGTATAATAACTATACTATAAATATGGATGTTTTGGAAGTGCCAGGCTTTGGTTGGCAATCATTTACGATGCGGTCCAGTAATTTGTCCTTCGGAAGAAGTGCTTTGCGGAATGAAGGCAGTTTTATTGTAAAACTATCTTTTTTTTTTTAGTGAAAAAAAGACGATAATGAATATTCTTTATAGCTTCTATGGCAACACTATGACATCTACAGGTTTCCAATTTAAAAAATCTGGTGCGTGCGCGCAACACACAACTTTCACTTACCAACTTATTTAGATTAGAAATTGATGTGTTATGTTAATTGCCACTTCACAAAGTCACAAATTTTTCCACATTCATTTCTTAATTTTGCCGTTTACGAGTAAATTAAAAACACACGTGAAAATGATACAAAATTTATTAAGTAAAGTACCCCCTCCATTTGATCAATGTTGATGAAATTTTTAATGTCACATCGCGGGCACATACATACACCAAATAACAAGTTTGATCAAAATCGTTAAAGCCGTTTTTGAGTAAATAAAAGATACACGTGAAAATGAGACAACTTTTACAGTAAAGTGCCCCCTCCAATTGATCAATTTTGATGAAATTTTTACTGTTACATCGCGGGCACATACATATACTAAATACCAAGTTTGATCAAAATCGTTACATCCGTTTTTGAGTAAATAAAAAAAAACACGTAAAAGTGGAACACAATTTATTAAGTAAAGTCCCCCCTCCGGTTGATCAATTTTGATGAAATTTTTACAGTCATATCTCGGGCATATAAATAGATCAAATACTCAGTTTAATCAAAATCGTTAGAGCCGTTTTCGAGAAAATCGATAAAAACGTAAAAAGTTATGAAATAAAGTACCCCCTCTGTTTGACCAATTTTGATGAAATTTTTGCTGTCACATCGCGGTCATATACTTACACTAAATATCCAATTTCAGATTCGCACTGGTTATAGTTTTTGAGCTAGTCTGTTCACACACACACACACACAGACACACACACACACACAGACCATTTTGCGGGACTTGGTTATTTGGACTCAGGGGACCCCAAAACGTGTATTTCCGTTGAAAACCGGAAGTCGAAATTTTTCACGATCGCAATACTTCCACTTACTATATATTTCATATATAGGTAAGTGAAAGTAAAAATAGGGGATTAACTACGTGAAGATATATTATGAGTATTTGGTCAGTTGGTTATTTATTTATAACTGAAGGAGAGCAACAAATAAACTTTTTTAGAGATCAAAGTAAAGATCAAATACCCGTTTCTCTTATTTTTTTTTAAAACGTGTTTTTCCAGAAGTCCCCGGTCTGGCATTGAGGATGTGAAAGATAAATTACCACAAAGGGATAACTGTTCGGTCACTGTTGCAATTAGAATAATCGCGATACTGCAGAAACAAAGAGCCCTCTTTTCCATAAGTGGGTAAAGTCAAAAAGTTAAAATATCGAATTGTACCTACCTCTATTGGATTAAGGGTGCGATTTGCCATTGGCCTTTAGTAAGCTGATAAGTCCAGAATCGGGTATCAGTATCTTTATCGCTTACATGGATGAATTTGTTCTTCATTCTTAATTATATCAATGAGATTCAACTGTTTTTTGCTACAGTTTTTTTATTTTTTTATTTTGTACTATTGAAGATGTAAGCAATATCAAACAATCGCCGACTATGCTCCTGCAGGTTGAGAACGGAATCAGATCCTCCAAGTCCACCCCCCCTCCCCTATCGGACTAAACTTGCCCAACTGTTATTCTCAGGCAGCCTTTGGGTCTACCTTGGGAATATTATTTAAAGCATTGCCGCGCAATTCATTCCTTCATTCCTCGGGGTATGGCCATTTTTCTTAGTCTTCGGCTTCTTAAATTCCTCAAAAGTGGTAACTTACCCTTAAAGTCTTGACCGATTCGGGTTGTTAGAGCTCCTTCAATTTGGAATATGTACCCGTAGCTAGGTGAGCATCCCAAATTTGTCGCTTGTCCGTTCAAAGTCCTTGAAAGATAGGGTTATATTGGTACATTTCCACCTGGCCAAATCCCTTAACATCTAACTAGGCGAGTTTTAAATTTTAAGAAATTACATATTCGGTATGTTCAAACAAGCACTTAAAACTCGTTGACAACTCTTTCGCATTGGCAGTACGCCTTTGCTTGTAAACGATGGGACTTAAAAAGGCGTTCTGCGCATGCAAAAGAATCTTCAAAGTTTTTAACGTGAACGAAGAACTTCAAAGGTCCTTAAAGATTTTGAGCATAAAAGTTTATCCTTCCCATCGTCTGATTATCCCCGCTCTACTCTAAACATATGTATTGTCAATTTTCACTGTATGAAAACAATCTAACAGATTATCATCACTAATTAGAACGCATAGTTTTCAGAATTCGATCCGTCAGACAGAAGCAATTTCATTGTCGGATTCTACTCTGACGTCGCATTTCTTCAAAAAATAATTCTTTTTTTGAAAAATAAATTTTCATTTCCATTTTCATTCAAATGACGCCCAATGAAAATTTGTTTCCGAGTGAATAAAGTGGAACGACTTAAAAATAAGATAATTGTTATTAAGGCCCGCTTTCTCCAATATAGTTTAAACTTAGATTAACTTAAACCGGAATATCTTTAATCCGAGGTTTAAACTCTGATTCACTTTCTACAGCCTTAGTTTAGTTTAAGCTCGGTTTAAACCTAATCATGTGAAGGTTATTATGTTTTTTAAAAGGTTGGTACATATTTGTTTACATTTCGTTGTTGAAACTTCTATGGAAAGAGAAGGTAATGTAAGGGTTATGGAAAGATTATTGATACATATCAATTTGTTTTTACCAAAAAAGTAAATAAGGGGAAAGTGTTCTATAAAAATGGAGCAAAAAGAATAAAAAAAAAGTAAAAACTTTTCTAAGTGTGAAATTAATGTTCTTCTGGCTCTTGTGGAAGAGAAGGGAGACATTTTTGAAACCAAAAAAACAGATTTCGTCACTGTCAAAGGAAGGAGGATGAATGGAAGAAATTGGCGAATAAATTCAATGAAACGAGCAGTGTTGTTTTCAGAGATTTAATTTGTATGTTAATAAAATGTTCTTTATGATATGATATTATTATGCCAAGAATAATAATAACCTCTATTAAATTTCATAATTTTTTTTCAAATAATGTTGAACCTTTTTATTATTATTATCATTTTGTTTAAATAATAAATGATCTAAGTTGAGCGATATTTAATTATTAGAGCTTAATAATAATAAAATTACATCATTATGAGATATTCAAGTGAAACATAATTTACAACATAACCTTGATATTAATTATGAAACAATCACTATAAAAATAATGCACGTTAAGAAACATTTTTTTCTCATCTCAATTCTACTTCACTGATTTAACATATTCTGAAAATATTCTTGGATTAACTGATTGCGTCTATTGATGCGTCTTTTTGGCAACAAAAACACATCATAATCTTCTTCTTCCATGTCATTTAAAATTCAATTATGTATTTTTCCATTTTTGTATTCAGTCAAGTGCAAAACAATAATTCCTGAGTAACAAGAGCGAGTATTAGTATTAGCGATTATAGTTAGTATTAGTTATTAGCGAGTGTTATCTCACAAAATGTTTGTTTATATTTTGCAGTTTAAACCTAAATCAGAGTTTAAACCGGGAAAAATGAAGGATTAACTTAATCTAAGTTTAGAGGTTAAACAGACTTGAAACTCACATCTGGTTTAAACCAAGAGATAATCCGGATTAAATTTAAACTCGGTTTAAACTAACTTGTAGAAAGCGGCCCTAAGAAGTGATTAAATTGAAATTTGACGATATTGACAAAGTGTGCAATAAGACAGACGTGTAGATGGCCTATAGGGTGCAGTGACAGTTCAAAGCTAGTGTGTAGTTGCTATTCACAAAGACTGACGCTGGGGTCTGCACCGATCCCACCCAACTTTACCTTTCAAGGCAAGGAGGATTAACTGTACTATCAACGAAAGCTTCAAACTATGTGAACGGTTTAACAGAAAAAATTGGTTTTTTATTTTCTCATTTTATTTGGCTAATCCTTTTTCTTATTGCTATTAACAATTGCTGTTTATGATAAAATGGCGGATAACAGGAACCGGTTGATAATAAGGCGCGAAGCAGCCTTCCAGGCCCTGCCCTGCAGCTATCCTAGTTCTCTCCATCAATTTACCTCTTCCGCTTCCTTTTTCTCAACAATGTATTCCGGCATGTAAAGATAACCAGGTACTTCTTCTACGTTAACTCAGAAAAAATTTCTAACTTTACGAAATGTCTTTTTTTTCTTCCTTTTTTTTTATACAAATTACAAACAATCAACTCATTTATTCTTTAATGTTAAGTAACTCTTTCTTGTAATTTTATTTCTTTTGTGGAGGTGTACCGGAATGGTCTAAATTGTACTAAATGCGAGGACGAAACGGTTGGCAACATTTGCCCGCTTTTATTACCTACCTCAACGGCTAATGGACGCATCCGGTGTGCTTGTATGCATATTTACTGTCTCTTTATTTTACCCACACAAGCATGAAAAAGAGGAAATTGCTAGGTACAGTCGGGAGCTGATTTTATTTATATTTGTAATATATTGACAGCTTTAATGCGCAATCCACTTGATCTCTTCTCAGCAGTAATCCTAGGATTCGGTAGTATCAAATTGATTATTGGCATAAAATTAAGAAGTAATTTATTACTTTTATTATACCCTAACTAAAGCCTATAATCGATTCTGGTTTTTGTTTTCGTTCTTTCCCTTATTTCTGGTTCCTGCACCTCTTCATCCCAAGGTGCAAGCAACATGAAGGGCCTTATAGATGGCACGACACCTATATGCCTTGTATTTATACCGTCATCAGAATCTGTAATACTCCATTACCATTCAGTGCTGAAGTAGTGTGTTCTTTAGGCCTGCCTTTGTTGCTTGTTGTTCGTGTAACTTTCTAAAGTGTTGATTGCATACTGTGGATTAGTTAGATAGTGATAAGCCTGTATTCAATTTTCCTGAAATGGTCCTCATCTGTAACTTAAAATGTCTTAAGAATATATTCAATTTTCGGTTATGATGATTCCTAAATATAACAGTTAAGAATTTTATAACATTATTTGTCCCTTTTCTTTTATTATACAAGACTTGTAGAACTTTTTTTTTTACTTTGTCTGCGATTGTTAAGTACTGCTCAAATTTAAGGTTAAAAATTTAAAAAAAAAATATTTATATTTCCATTTTAATAGCAATATTTATTCATTGCCTATCGAAAATATATTGATTGTTTATGCATATTTTAAAGGTTCTTGTTCATAGCTGATAATGTTTATTTTTTCATTTCATAATTGGTTTACAACACTTTCATATATTGATTATTATCTGGTTTATATTATATTATATCTACCTTTCGTTGATTATTATCTGGTTGTTTATTGAATATTTTCTTATTGGTTAAGATTTACTCATACTTCGCTTGCTTCTTTGTTAATATATATTCTAACAATACCACCTACATTTCCCAGCAATCGGACTAATCTCAGTACACTTCTACTTCTTCTACTATTTGACCTAGTTGATCCTTACAGTCTCACTGAGTTATGATTTCATGTAGTGTGGATTTCTTTTTTCAATGCGTTATGAAGTTCACTGTAGGTGGTTTGGGATATCGAATCTGTTCCCCCACAACTCTTTTTCCACGGCTTCTTCCTCATCGGTTCGCCAAATGTTGTTACGGGGATAAAAAAAGACTACTTAATAATCAAAATAAAATCCTTAAACTTGTCTTATCGTTCACTTTCAGAATTCGGTCTTCCGGGACAATGCTGCCCGAGCACATTTCGATATTATTGAATTGTCAGCTTCTTTGTGGTCAGTGAGTTTTCGATGGCCTAATGAAAAAAATAAAAGTAAGCTGAAGGAAACCGGCCAAATTCCAATCGTCTTATGCGCAGTAACAATACGTTCATTGCATCGGGTTTTAAATATATTCTAAAAATGCTACTTAAATATTTTTAAAAAACACTCCTTAGCCTTTTACCTGGAAACAGGAAATTAAATGATCGTATAAAGGATGCTATGAAGGTTTTGCTATTTTATTTAAATTCTTAATTTACATTTTTCTCATCTGTAATTAACAGAGAATGATTGTGATTAAAGTCGATTGATTTGGTAATATCCGTGAGATATTTTCTCTCTGCCATAAACAGATTAAAATGATTAACAGTTGCTGTCATTAAGCTCTGTTACTTATTCTTAATATTGCTTGTTTTATTCAACTCTCCTTTATGCTATTAAGGCTAATCGGTTGATGCTATAGTGGTAGTCTTAAATTTGTCCTATTTAGGTATAATTATGGTACGGATCTTTAAAGAGTAGTATCGCACATGCTACTTGGGCCCTCCATTTTACCTCCCCTCCGAAGGAAGGCATAGCCAAGGATTTTTTAATCCATTTAAAAACCTAGGGCCACTAGGCGGGATGCAAACCCGCGACCTTTAGTATTGTAAACTGATATGCTAGCCACTACACCACAGCTGACCGATTATTCTTTACATGGTTATAGTCATATAACTATTTTTCACACACATCTCAAGTCTTAGTAGTGAAAATAAAAATATTTCTTTAGATAAATTAGCATTGTAACTCGGTTCCACCCTGTTTTCCGATCTGATGGTAAGAGTTTCTTTCTAAATACATTGTCAAATAATGGATGTTGTCATAATTTTGCTTAATATGCAATAGTCATGTACCTGCCCATTGTTCCTCTTTCGATTACATTAGATCAAAATGGAATCTTCGCGTTAGGTAACCGAAAAGTCGAAATTATAAAAGGTTATCTCATTTTTATATTGTATTGTTGTTATGTTTTTTTGTTGATCCTTGTCGATAGATTAGCTGAGGTGCAGTCTTTGTTTGTAATTTAATCGCTTGTAGAATATCTTATTGCAACACCGATGTTTAAACTCTGGTGAGAATTATGGAGATATCACATCGCCAAAAATACATTGCAATACCCCAATGTTCATTGTACACTTATCTTATATCTTTGTACATGCTAGTTTGCTGACATGCCACCTTTCATTCTCGTCTTAAAATAATAAGATTAGAATTAATGTTTTTTTAGCTCTTTAAGCCTAATTAAAATTATTTTAAAAAGCCTAAAAGTTGATGCCCTTTTGTAAAGCGATCTTTGCTTACATACGTTCTTCTACTTCACTCTTTGAGTGACCACATCTCAAAAGTCGAGGTCTGTCAGCCTTTCCTTTTATTTATTTATTTTTTAAAGGAACTTTAGCCTAACGCTTTGATTGAGCCACTTTAATACTTTAAAAAGGAAAGTTTCCAACTAACCCTGCAGTGATGTTTTAGTGGATATCAAATACATATAAGAATAAGAAATTAGGGAGAATACAGGATGATCTTAGATTTTTCTATCAAACATGAAATTTAAAACACTATATAGTCAAGAGCTTGTCTGAATGTCTGAAGGTGGATATGGGGGATCTGAAACGTCTCAGGATATAAAAAGGGTAAAGAGTTCAATAATTTTCGTATCTTTTCATCCATTGAATAAACCAAACATAAGTATAAGGTTTTGTTTTTATTATTACCAACCTTATAAAGTTCCGTGGAGGATCCAGGAATTTTATTTTATTGAGGGGGGTTGAGTTCTTTTATTTCTCCTTGATTACTATAAATACGCTAAATCAAACGTATCGTAAAATTATTTTACAAAAGTTATAGGTGTTGTTGACCGCACTACGTACTAATAATTTTATGCCTCTAAATAAAACCAATCAAGCTTATACAAAAGTGGCAAACAGAAGTGAAATCAAATTGGTACAGTGCTACAAACAGTAACTTTAAGTGACAACTTAGTGACTCAAAAGTAATCTTATACTTCGATGTTCAAAGCAAGACTAAGTCTCTAGTCCATCGCTTCTTATATTTGGTCCGAAATGGATAATCCCGGAAAGTTGTAGATCATTCCAAATCAAGTGGTCACGTACTAATAAAATAATTTAACGGTTCCAGAAGATTCTAGAATTCTTTAGGTGTAATAGAAATAATAATCTGTTTTTGTTTAACGTCGCAGTATTAATCACAATTTAATGTTTGAATAAATATATTTGTGAATTAAGAAATAATATTTTTCTAGACATTTTTCATATTTCTTGATGGGGGATACCTTCCCCCCACAGGATTCGCTGTGGTGCTGAAGTTCTGGATTTACTTTTTTCTTCTGAATATCTGAATGCCCTTGAAGACTGTCCCGTTGCTTCATTGGTGGCTGCTAAGATTTCCTTTGTAACTCTGCTCACGGGCTGAGAGGATAGATAAGTCGGATGGATGCAGAGCAGGTCCTCGTACTAATTGCCATCTTGGTCTGCGGCCAAGATTAGATCTGATGTGACCTCTCTAGTAGTCCATCTCAAATCCTTTTCCCATAAAATCAAGTCATAAATACTAACCATAACAAACGAATTCAAAAGTATTCATGGACGTTTATATCAAAAGTATCCTTACATAAAAAGTAATAAGAACGTAAGTAAAAAAGAAATAAGATTTCACTAGCAGACCCGTGCGAAGCATTCACACTCTAACCTACTTTAATCCCACTTAAAGTACACACCGTATATTTAGTATCGTATAGTGCGTATTTAGTGCGTCAGGGGCATAGGTGGGGGTTGAAGCAAAGAATATATCTGTTTAAATTGTAGATTATTTATTTTTGGAAACTCCTTTCCTATCACGTTAGAAGACGGAATACTTAAATACACGTATCGGTTTCCGCGGAAAGCGAGTACGCTGATTCAGTTGACTGAAATCACATGTTTTTACTTGTAACTCGCAAAAGACGCCGACAATCGGAAAAGTGTATATAACCACAAATGTTCGTCTCGACAAACTAAAAAAATGACACATTCGAAAAGGCCCTGCGACCATTTTGAAATTTCTGCTTAGAATTGCAGTTTTTCGCTTACAACTCGCAAAGGAAGGTGTTTATCGAAAAAATCTTTAAGACCGAAAATGTTCTCCTTGAAAACCTGAAAAGATTGAGACCATTTAAGAACTTCTATGACCATTTTTATTTTCAAGAACCGCTGTTTTGCGCTTATAACTCGCTATCAAGGCAAAATGATGTGTATATTTTTCCGGTGTAGCGGTTGAGGAAAGATTTAAAATGATGCCTCATTCATGAAATTTGATGAAGTACTAAGGAAGTTATGTTTTACCGACAAAAAAAAAGGCTTTGAGAAATAATATAGTATATGATGGAAAAAAAAAAAAAAAATCAAATAAATTTTTATAAATCCTATTAATAAAAGACAAATTCAATATTGATTGTGAACCGAGTTTACCTAAATTATTGCGCATCGAACTAAGGAAGGTGTAGTTCTTGCTCTGTGAAGTTTATTTTGCAATAGATAAATTATTTTTCATGGGTATTCTTCTGCCTAGGGGGGGGATTTACCTATTTTTAATGTGATATAGTACAAGTAAAATTTCCTTCCGAGACGCGTCAATAGATGTTTTTTCTAAAAGAAAGAAAAGAAAAAATATGATCCTCGTATTTTGCTGTTAAATTTGAGTTCTCAGTTATTTGGATTACCAAATTTTTTAAAAAAAAAACCATAAATTTCCAAAACAAAATTTTCATGAGGAGATTAAATAATAATCAATAGCCATGGAAATTACGAATGATTTTATGTAGTGCATCAAACAACAATGTGCCTGTGAGAGTGATGCCTGTTGAATACTTTATTCGTTAATAAATAAAGAAATATTTTAACAATGTTGTTGCTATCATATAATATACCTTGAAATATTGATTAGTAAAAGGACAGTTTATTAATTGATGAATAAACATTTAAAGTAATAGTTCAGTTTTGAAGTGTAGCTTATACTTTATACATCCAGTTTCTTATGGTATACATTCTTAATGATGTCCATTTCTTAATTTTGTTAAAAAGTTCCATTATTTTAAAAACTGAAGTTTTCATACACTCCATCACTCCTGTCAACTTCTACATAATTTTCTAAGCTTTTCTATTCTCTCAAAGCTTATATTTCTATTTGGTACTAGTTCCCCTAGTGTGGTCAATAAGGCACATTCATTTTGGCCCCAATCTCAACCGAAAACGACCTGTTTAGGAGTTAACACTGAGAGAGAGCGATAGTCGAGAGCTGAGATCCATTAAAGCTGATCAAGGCAATTTTTAACTGAAAAGGACGCATTTTCATAGGATAATTTCCATGTTTCTATAACCATAGAGAATAATTAGATGAGCTGAAAAATAGACCACACCAGTTATGTATTTTCTCACTATGAAAAAGTTTATAACTGAGCAGTAATCAAGAACACCTTAACATTTAGAGCTGTGAGTTATTGACTTTTTCATAGTGTACAGAAGGTTTCCAAAATGATCTCACATGCACAACTTCTGTGGATTATTTTGCAGCATACCTAGTTATTCCCTTTGACCATAGATTTGTTAGGCTATTGTATCATTGTCCTATAAATTATTTAAACAAAGCTGAGATATTGTATAAATAACTTTATTTTAATCTGTTCATAGAACACGCCTTTAAGTGGAATAGTTGAGTATATTCATAAAAATTTATTTATAATTTAATGTATGTATATTTCAGTTTTTTCCTAAGTATACGCAAAACATAATTATTAAACATTACTTTCTCTCACAGGAAAGCTTGGGAGGCAACTCACGGACATGTATGTTGGCAACGGTGAGCCCTTGTTCTACCCACCTGGACGAAACGATGTCTACCCTAAGATACGCCAGCCAAGCACGTGCGATAGTCAACAGAGTGAAGGTGAATGAGGCACCACAAGACAGAGAGATGAGGGAGCTGCGGGAAGAGCTAGAACGGTTGAGGCCAGCCGGTGAGAGGATCAACACGCTCCTTGGTGAGAAATACAGGATATTATTTGAAATAAATGTAATGATATGGGTGCCCACTTTATTTTTTAAATAGTTTTGACTTTATCTGACTGATTTGTTTGAATGTGGGAATTGATGCTAGCATATAAAAAATCTGAATAGATTTAAATCAATTGTGGTTGAAAAAGAAATCAGATTTTAGCCAGTGATTACTGCAAAATTCTGTAAAGTATTTACATTATAAACTTCGCTTGCTTATGTCTCCATAGTGTTATTCAAAAATCACTCAATAATTCTAAACTGGCGCCTGATCAGTTTAATTTATCAGATTATCATTCAAGTAGCAACACAGAAAAATTCTCAAAATAAATATATTTTTTCTACATATATTTATATCACTTTTTTTTTTCTTCTTCACTTTTGCTTTGCTTGACATTTTCTATAAAATATTATGAAGAATATCTATTCTCTAATTACTAAAATTTTCTTCATGTATGATGTTAATAACAGCCAAGCTACAATTAAGGTTATTATAAACCCTAAGGATCCAATCTCTAAAATATAAATAATGATTATAAATTTTCAGTATCATGGGCAGCTATTGTAATGATTTGGTCAGAATTAGGAACAAAGCAAAAATTTGTAGAAAAATTGTATATGGTGTGGATTTTTTTGGGAGTTAATTTAGATAACCATTGTATAATATTTACCTTAGATTAACTGTACCAATCAATTTCCAGCAGATTAAGTTGAAAACACTTTCTTTCTTTTTTTAAGCTGTTTCAAATTGAACAGACATTTAAACTTGAAAATTAAGTCTGATGCTTGAAATAATAAATAAAACCATAGGGTCTATGCCAACATTGATTGTACCTCAAAGTAATGATTTTCGACTTAGCTAGAATGTTGTCCGCTTAAGCATTCTCGAATCTAGTGGTGGCAGTTGAAATCAAACCTGTGGGATTTAAAATTTATTTTGTGTAAAAATCGAAGGCCTTTTATTTACATTAAGTTAAACCAAGAAGTTGGCCATCAATATTTCTTTTATCATAATTGGAAGAAATAAAATTTATTTAATAAAGCTTATTTCATATACTTGAACTGTTTGTGTAAAATATATTATTATTTTTAATAATCATATGTAGAAATATTGATGATTTTTAAAAGGATTAAACTTTAAAAGGAAAATTGTTCTTGCCTTATTTAGAATAAATGGGCATCATTCTTCAAAAAATTGAGTTAAATAATTTATTTTTTACATATAGATGTCAACAATTTACATTATCATTAAAAGGAAGAGATATTTTTTTATTTATTCAAATCAAGGAAGTTAAAGAAATATGATTTCATCATTTTTAATTTTTAGGTGAAAAGGAAGATCTGGAAGGACAGTTGAAGCTGAAAGAAGAAGAGACAGTACGCCTGGAAACAGAACTTGAGAAGTATAAGTCACTACTGTCTGAGCTCTCTAAGAGCAAGGAAGAATTGATGGAAACCCTCAACAAGGCTGATTGTATTAGGCAAGAACTTGCTCAAGAAAAACAACTTGTTTCACAGCTTGAACAAAAACTTAAAATCATACAACAGGAACTCAGTGATAATGAAAGATCCAAAAATGATTTGGAGAAAGAATTGAACAATAGAAGGCAAATAGAAATGGATGACAAAGACAAAATCAGTAAATTAAAAAAGGATATCAAAACACTGAAAAATGAAATCATGGTTTCTAAATCTGATCTCACAAATGCTTTAAGAAGCAAAGAAGCCCTCGAAGAACAACTTTCAGAAAAATCGTTCAGGTTCAACGAGCTCTCGGTGCATCAGGAGAGGATTTCATGCCTTGAAGAAGAATTGGAAAATCTAAAAAAGAAATATGATAAAATTGAATCCCTATTAGATGCAGCCAAGCAAAACGAGCAAGCGTTGGAGAAAAAATTAAATGAAAGCAATCTCAGGGAAGAAAAACTTTTACAAAATGCTGAACAGATTCCAGCGCTGGAAAGGGCTTTGAATGATTTAGAAAAAGAACTTCGGAAAGCAAGGTCTGAATTAGCTGAAAGCAAAAAGTGTAAAGAGGAACTTCTTAAACAATTACAAAACAGGTTTTCAAAGGAAGAAATGACACAACTTAAAGAAGAAAATTTGAAGAAAATAGATAATCTTGAAAATGATTTGCAGAAATATATATCTGAATTGGCTAAATGCAATGAAGAAAAGACTGAACTGAACAAGAAGTTGTCAGAAATAAGTTCGAGGGAAGAACTGCTTAAAATGGAAGCCGACAAAGTTCCTAACCTCGAAAGTGAATTGAGGCTTCTGGAAGCTGAATCCAGAATATCCAAAAGAGAGTTTGAAGCAGTTCAGACTGAAAAGGAGTTATTGACCAAGGAATTAAAAGAGCTCAGGGCAAGTAAGGAGGAATTCAACAAGCTCCGAGTTAAAGATTCTGCACATGAGTCTGAGCTGAAAAAAATTCTTGAGGAACTGTCCCTAAATAAAACTGAACTCCAAAGATTAAAAAAAGTCATCGAAGAATTGGGCAAAAATCTTAATGAAAGCCATAAAAAAGAAGAACAACTGTTACAAAAGCTCCAGAACTCATCTGCAGTGGAAAATGAATTAAAAAAGTTAAATGAAGAATTAATATCCTTCAAGCAAGCTGCTGAAAGCAGATTACAAAATAATTGTGAGACCGAAAAGATAGATTCTTACAAGAAACATATTGAAAATATGGAATCAGAACTTTTAAGAGTAAAAGGACAGCTTTCAGCTGAACAAAAAGCAAAGGAGGAATTGAAAAAGAAGTTAGCTGACGCTATAACAGCATCTGAAAGGATGAAATTCAAGGCGGATCAAGCTATCCGAACTGAAATAGAACTAGAGAAGGTGAAAAATGAACTAAACGAAGAAAAGAAGAACATATCAGAGCTATTGACAAAGATATCAGATTATAAATCGAGGGAGGATGTTCTGAAAGCAGAAATCTGTGCAAAGGCTCAATCCCTTGAGAATTCTCAAGCACAGATAGAGAGACAGCAGCAGCTTCAGGTTACGCTCATGGAGGAAAGGCTCACACTTCTCAAAGTTATGTGAGTATATCTTATCAACCTTTGCCTGCTTTCTGTTGTATTGCACCTCTTGTACATTTAACACATATCTATTGTGGTAATCATGGGTTATGGTGTAATAGCAGTTTTTATTATTGACTTTAACTCAACTTGAATATTTGGCTCTTCTATTGTTTGCGAAGTACATACACAAATTTGAATATTGCATTTTGAATCAATTTAAATTTTTTAATAGTCCTGGTTTTAATGATTGAATAAATTTAATTTAATAATATCGTGGAACCTCTCTATAAAGAACAGTTATGGAATGAGTTAGCTAGGTATGTTGTAAGCGACCCACATTAGCATTCTTGAGCCTACTAATGGCTCGAAAAAAATCTCGACCTTCCCACCATGGTTAGAACATATTGGTTATATCTCTCGTCACCCCCTATGCAACATATGGCCAATAAGGGGTACCGAACAGAAAGAAGAAAGCTATGGAGTAGATCATGTTTTCTCTTATACAGTGGTTTCTTTCCTTTAAGAAAGGGTGAAATAAAAAAATGGGTACATATCAAATCAGAACAAAAACTTGTCCACTTTCTAATATCATTTCCAACTTTTCTTTTATTGATAACAACTTTTTTTGTTTTCTAAGGAGGTGTTTTTCACAATTATCTTGCTTATTCCGGCTCCTGGGGGTCTTTACAACTTATCATCATTCCCCCCAGCCCAGGAAAAACACCATATAACCAAAGACTATTAGTGGAAGAAGGGAAAATCTATTAAAAGTTGTTCTGACTGATTTTTAATTTTAATTTTAAAATTAAATTCACCTGTTAATTAAATGTTTATATTGATACATATCTTTACCTAATAGGTAAACTGTCGTAACTGACACTATTAAATTTTTAAAGGAGAGCACTTTGAATTTTAAATGTTCATATTTCTTGTCGTAAAAAAATAATAATAATAGGTTATATAAAACACCATTCATCAGGAGTATAAATACGAATACCTTTCGCTAGAAATATACACCTTTACAATTCAGTTACATCAATAATTGGAAACTCGAGAATTTTGTAGTTACAACAGTTTATCTCTCAGGTACAGATATATACACCACATAAGACCATGTTCCAGTTTTTTTACTGAATTAAATACTTTTTAGATTAGATACTTCTTAGCAAACATTTAAAACATGATAGAAAACTTTTTTCTTTCCCTTTTTACTGCAAAAAACAATATAAAGACTTTTCTCCCGTCACCTAAAATAGTCATTTTCTATTAAGTCCAAGATGCACTAATTTAACCTAGACCTCATAGTGGGTTGTATTGTATACTTTAACTGTGTGAGCACTAAAAATCAGATTGGATTTTTAGCTAATATAAACTTTATACTATTTTAGGGAAAAGCAATGTTCAGCAAAGGAGACTAAACTTGCAAATGATAGCGTTTTGGAAGAGACTGCTGTTTTAAAGAAAGAAGTGGTAAGAACTACTATAGCTATTTTTGTTTTTAATTTTAATGTTTTTCAATCTTCTGAAATATGTCTTTTATTGCATATTATGTATGAGAGATATTAAGTTACATTACATTATAGATATTTGTTAATCACAGCAGATATTTGTAATTTAATCAATTAATTTAAATGTATTTGCAATAAAGAACTTTATGGGTGAAGCTTAAGCCAGAGGGAGGAAAAAATTATATTCAGATAAATACCTTTTTAACATCCACTAATTTATGAATCGATAAGTACTTTTTAAGTTTTTTTTTTTTTTTTTGGAACACAAGATAACTTTCATGGGCAATGACAAAAATTTAACCGATTATTGAATTTGATTCTTTTAAAATTTTGCTTTTCCTTTATTTTACCTATTTTTGATCCTAGAATGTTTTTACTTACCAAATTCTGTATATTGATGAATATTTCCATTCAGTGCCTGACTAATACTTTGCAAATGTATGTATGTATGAATACACGGTGACCTTCCAGTTATTAAAAATTTGTTTAAATTTAAAAAACAAGATGTCCTCTCCAGTTCAATCGCCAAAACTTGATTTAAAGTTTCCTCTTTTTGTAATTACTCCTGGTCAATACTACTGTTGTTCCAACTTGATAACTGTTTTAGGGTAATAATATAAACCTCAATTCTGTACCCATCCTCACACTTGCTATATATAAATGAGTTGCTACTTTCTTAGCGTGAATTAATGAAATCCACCTCCCATCAATGTGCTAACCTCAGTTTTCAGGCTGGAAGTCCTAAGTATGGTACCTCCAAAAATGCCCAAGACCTTAATGACTCTCAGTATTGTAAAAATGCTTAGAAAACAGTGGCAAATCATTTATTTTGGAGCTTTAGCATTATAGTTTTTCCAGTGCCTTATTGAAAAGAAATTTGTAATCTGCTAGCAACCAGGATCATGATGGCTGCTCTGAACAACAAGAAAGCTCAAGCAAGATTGATAAGGTGTCAGATAGTCAGTCATTTTATAATCGGAAAAGATAAAGTTTCAAAATTGAGGAGAACTCCACTTTAAGCATGGGCCTAATCAATAAAATCAGTGTCACTTGGTCCTAAAAATTACTACAAAACCTTTTTTTACCGAGAATGAATAATTTAAAAGATATATAATCGATTTAGTAATCTTTCTTACAAATTTTCGTGCATTCTATTGAATAACATATTTATTTCCCTATCATAAATTTATATCAGAAATAACAGGAAAATATGTTACAATAATTTTTTTATGTATAATTATAAGTAAATACAATCTAACATTTTTTTAATACATATTGATGCATCAAATTGAATTTAGTAATTATAGAACAGAAAGAAAACATGAATCATTACCAGAAAGGCAAAGTATTCTCAATGTACCTACTGATATTAAGAGTGAAGGTTTGCATACTCGAGATTAAGGTCAATTTCATTGACAAACAACTAAATTCAATGAGTTAAATAAATAAAAAATATAGATATTTTTAAGGTATATTTTTTACATCAACTTAAACAAATAAATTTTTTAAAAAAACGTTTAGTATATTGTTTCCTATTGAAGTTATAATAATAAATTCTTTTAGGCTGTTCTGAATGAAAGGTTAACAGAATCTGAAAATTTATTAAGGAGAACTATTGAATCTGAAAGGAAAAAAGAACAGGTAAATAATCTTAACATATAATAAAACTATTTAACATATAACATATTATACTAACTTAACATATAATACTAATTTAATAAAAATGTATTGAATATATAGGAATTATAAAATTTATGATTGTAATTATAGGTCTTAGCTGCAGCTTTGGAAAATCGAGATAAAGAAATGTATGAATCTATCATGGAGTCTGCTTTTCCACACCACTTAGTTTATCTAGTAAGAAAAGCGAGAACCTTCACAGAAATATATAAAATTCCTTATGTAAGTATCAAAAATTTTTGTATTTATGTTTATTAAACAGATATTATTTAACTGCAGTGTGAATGAATGAAGCATTTACTTATGGCTGATATTCAACCCACATTGTAAGTCATCATCATGTACATATGACTAAATAGTGTCTTCAAGAATTGCAGTCCCCTTAAATCTTTTCCTCAAGACACTTCAGTCTACCCTGGCCTCTGTATGGAGTCGAGTTCGATGACCACCTACATAGGTAGTGGGGAAAAAAAATCACCCATAAATAAGTAACTTTATTCATTTATGTAACCTTTGTTTTGGCTATATTCTGTTAGAAAAATCATATATTCAAACATTGACACATCTGAAATTTATCTAATATTTTTAACAGGTCATAGCATTCAAATATTTAATTTGTTTTAGGAATTCGAACTTAAAGAAAAAAACATTACAGTGAGGCATTTAATCTTAAGTGCCAAAGCTGTTTTAAATCATCTTAAACTTTCCAAGTGGATCGAGAGAATAGAGAATGAAAAAACTTGGTACAAATCAATGGATTGGGATTTACCTTGGGAAGTTGATTTCAGAGATTATTATGATATAAATGATGCTCATAAAATAATATTAGAAGACCCCAGAGACAATAAAAACTGTTCTATCAACATAGGAACAAAAGTAACAGGTATCATTTTCTCCTACTCAGATCTTAAACTTCTAAGTTACAATGCTTAATTATTCTGAGGTGTAGAAATAACAAAAATGGTAGTTCAAATCTGGGGCTTATAGTTTTTATTATCAAATTTACCTTGTTTGACTGCAACCTAGACCATCCTCTTCTGATATATATCTTTAAAAAAAAAAATTATTTTTTACTGATTGAGTTGTTCCCAAACCTCAATTTAATTATGTGAAATGTCTTTCCTAACATGTTACTGCACCTAAGACCCTTCAAGGGTTATAATGAAAGTTTTTTGTTTTTTTCCTTTTTAATCATAACTGTCTATCTAATTGAAATTGAATTATTACTAAATATTATTTTAAGGATTTAAGAAAGAACTTATTCTATTTTTGTTTCAGCTTCAGGTTGTTTAAATCCTATTCTCTGGAGGAAAACTATGATCAGGCGACATGTCATGGGGCTGAAAGAGGATTCTGACGTGTTGATAAAATATTTCAATGAAGTAGAAGATTCGAGAGTTTATTCAATCCTTAGCAGAATACAAGTTTCTGTCGCTAGATTGGAAGAAGCCACCTCAAACGTGGAAAAATAGATATTTCATTGGAAATATCATTTGTAGAATACTTTTCAACTAATAATTCTTGCCTTTAGTCATTGTGATCATTTTGCCGAGTGATTTGTATATATTGGTGTTTATAACTAATAGGACAGTGGTCCAAAGCAGCATATATACTTGTATATATGTTAATGTAAAAATATGTATATGGTGCACACAATATATAGATTGTTTTTAATTTATTGAAGTATATGTTTACTTAATTGTTACTGTCAAGCTCAAAGCTTACTCATGCACAGTAATTAATAGATCTTATATACTAACAAGTTTGTTATTCCTGACAACTTATTTTAGCTCAATGTGATTATTATTTAAATCATTTTATCTCTCGATCATTGTTATTAATTTTATTTATTATAATTCTGGACCATTTTAATTTGATTTGTCTCAAAAAATGAGAAAAACAAAAAAAATTGATCTCTTTTTGTATTTTTAATAAAATTGTTGTTTTTTTTCTAAATTTTGTGTTTTATATTAAGCCTTCATCATTAACTCAGAACTCCCTTTTTTTATTTTATCCTGGGTGCCCCACTATCAAAGTTGTTGACTGGAAGGAGGGGAAGGGTAGTTGATCCCTTTCCTGAGTGATAACTGGTGGAGGGGGAGGAGGAATCAGCTATCGTTTTTATCTTTTGAAATTTTTATTTGAGTTTTTCAATAGTTCGAAAAACTATCAATAATAATATCATTAGTTTTACATTCCTAGTTCAGATAGGTGTGGATTAAAGCAGTGGTATATGCATAGTGCCTAATCAGCAGGAATTTTATTAAAAAGTTAAACCTTGTAAGAAGACTATTATTAATCAGAGTGCAACAAATGATTTAAGCACACCTATGTTTCATTTTTAATAAAATAATTTTTCATGGGTTACCTATGGATTAGTGGTTAGCAAAGCCAACTACAAAAAACAAAGTTGTGAGTTTGTAGTCGTCCAAGTAGCCCTAGAATTTTTTAAAGGGATTAAAAAATCCTTGGCTATGCCATCCTTCGGAAAGGAACATACGAGGTGTGGCTATTAAATAACGAGACTGACGCTGCTACAGAAGAAGTGCGCATGGGCCAAATGCCAGCAACCAACAGCTGTTATCGTGAAGCCTTCTCTTTCGAATGTAGTGCCTCTCGCTTCTGTAAACAAATCAGTACAGCCGTAGCCTTCGTTCGCATTAGAGTTGTTTTTTTGTTTCGCCGGAAAAATGTTAAGTGTAACAGTAGAGCAACGAATTGTTGTGAAATTTCATGTGAAACTTGGAAAAACCGCTACTTAAACTTATAATTTATTGAAAGAAGTGTATGGCAATGAATGTTTATCACGTGCACGTGTTTTTGAGTGGTTAAAGCGTTTTCAAGATGGCCGAGAAGACAAATCAAAATTCAAAGCAATGTTGATTGTTTTTTTCGATATTCATGGGATTGTGTACCTTCACTGGGTTCCTGAAGGTCAAACGATTAATCAACATTACTACCTTCACGTTCTTGCTGAACTCCGCGAAAGAATAAGGAAAAAACGACCTGAATTGTGGAAGGACAAGTCATGGGTTCTCCACCAAGACAATGCGCCGGCTCATTCCGCATGGTCTGTTAAGAGGTTTCTAGCCAAATTCAGCATCCCAGTGTTAGACCATCCGCCTTATTCGCCGGATCTTGCGCCGTGCGACTTCTATCTGTTTCCTAAGGTGAAATCTGCATTAAAAGGAACAAGATTTGAGTCTGTTGAAGCTGTGAAAGAGAAAGCGGCACGCGTCCTGAAGGAGCTGACAGAAAAAGACTTCCAGCACTGTTTCGAACAATGGAAGATTCGCAAGGAGCGTTGTAGGGATAGAGGAGGGGTGTATATTGAAGGTGATAATAAGTAAAAATGTATGAAATAAAAATAAAATGTTTTACAGCGTCAGTCTCGCTATTTAATAGCCACACCTCGTAAAATGGAGATCCCAAGCCTTTGCGATGTCAGGTACTGGTTAAAGATCCCTACCTACCCTAACTATACCAGTATAGGCGGAATTTAGGACCCACTATAGCATGAAGTGACAATATAAACAAACAAATAATTTTTCACTATTTAATAAATAAAAATTATTTTGAGGAAGAGAATTATAAGATCTATGGTTACTCACATATACACTTGCATTATGGATAGATATAATTGCAGGTGTTAAGTAGTTTCATTATAATATTGATCTTTAATAATTGGCTAAAATTGAAATGAATGGGATAATAATGACAAAAGAATTATAAAATGTTTATTTAATCAAAATAATCCTCTATATCTATATTTGGGTCTAACAAATCTTCTCCAAATGGAGTTAAATCAAGCTGGTTTAATATTAGGTTTTCACACATTTCTTCCAAGTCAGTTTCGCCTATCAAAACTGCCCCTTGCATCCTACCATCTTTAAGGATTAATTTTATATACTCTAAACCTTTTGTAACTCTTAAAAGAATTTCATAATTATTGTCCAGTCTTTGGCCATTAAATAGCCCTAAAAGAATCACTTTAAAACCAAAAAACTTAGTGACATGAGTGAAAAGCTCAAAACAGAAATCTTGAAGAAGTTCTTCTCCTTTTAAGTTGGTAACCATGGATTTGGCAGCATACAGGCCCATCTGATGAGCTTGAGTCCAGAGACGCATCTGAAACCACTGAGGTGCAGCTTCCCATGATGTAGTGCAAACATCTCCAGCAGCGTAGACATCAGGTAGTGATGTTTCCATTTTCCAATCTACAGTAACACCTCCATCAGTTGATAAATGTATCCCAGTATCAGCTAAGAAGGATGTGTTAGGTACAACACCAGTTGCTGAAACTATGAAATCACAACCATAGACCTTTCCATTAGTTAGCTCGACAAATATTGGCCAGTCTTCATTTGTCAATTTCATCCCTTCACTTTTACTCAATATTCTCTTTACTTCAGAACTGTATTCAATCGTAACAGATGATCTACTCTGAAGCATACCTCTGAGATCTACTTTTGCATGCCAGTCTGGCCCTAAAGCTGCACCACCTTTTGACAATGTACTACTACCTTCTTCTATAGTGAACTTTAACCTTTTAGTAGAGGGATGAGTAGTGTTGTCCTCTTTGATAAGTGAAGACTGGAAGAACTCTGCTGCACCAGGGTCAATGAATGTTGCAGAAATGTGATTATCTTTGATCACCCACACAATATCCATTCCTTCTACTTCATGGACTAATTCTGTAGCTATGCCTCCATTACCAACTACTATCATTTTCTTACTTGATACTAAACGTCTTTGAAATTCTTGAACTGAATCTGTATCTCTGATTCCCATAACTAATGGGTTACTATCATCGATCAGTTTTGGACTGGCTCCACTGCAAATGCATAATTTTTCATATTTAACAGTTTCTTTAGATGTGAAAACTAGTTTATTTTTGTAATCGATACTATTGACCACTGATTGTATAATAGTAAGTGACGAACAAACTTGGACGAGAGATTCTGGACTTTTTTCTTCAACCGTAAATTCAGACAAAAGTTTGGTTAAATGTTTTAAATTGGAAACTTTTTTTATCGTTGGAGAAGAACTTATCAGTATAATGCTTTCTTCAGGAGCCAAGAAAGATATACCTTCAGCACAAGAGACTCCAGCAATGCCACCTCCAATAATGACAAATGTGGCTTGCTTCATGTTATCTAACTAAGTAGGTCTAATTTTAGTTTTTATACAAAGAATAATCGTATTCACGAAATGGTACATCAAATTTGATCAAGCCTCTATCTCTCGCTATTTCAACAGCAAGTAATAGTTCTTGATATCTTTTCTGACAAATCCCTGTTTGACTGAAACAAGAAAAAAAATTATATAAATATATATTTAAGCTGATTTTTAGTTAACAACAGTAATAAATTTAAATAAAAAATTAAACCATTTCATGTCAAAAAATCCATTTCTTTCCTGCATCTCTATACTCCATTCTGCCTTTGTCAATATAAGGATATAAAAAGTAATGTGAAATCAATTATATTCTTGCAATCAATCAGTATTAAAAATTATTACCTATGCGTACATTTAATAAAATAAAATCGCGCATCTGATCTAGATTATATGGAGATAAAGATAAACGCAGATCGGATATATGAGGTTTTACTGTATTTGTAAGTTAGGAAATTAATACATAACGCATTTATTGTTTGTAATGACTAAACAAGATTTTTCTTGATTTAATTTCCTTTTAGTTTACTTTCAAGTTATACACTAAAATTATATGACACATTGGTGCTAAGAATCAGAGGTTATTAATTTCCTCTATTAAAAAACAAATTCTTTTTATGTTACTAGCAATAGTCTGATATGTTTAACACTAACGACAGTTTTACATCACAAGGTTGTAGACATGAAAACAAAAAGACTATCTCTGATGCTTACTCCAGTCCAACAAGCGTGGGCAGGAGGGTTGGAAGAGGCCAAGGACCACCTACAGCGTGTCATCATCTAATAAAGAAGTTTGTGTCCCATCAAAACATCAAGGCGGGAGACACAGCCAAGCTTTTATAAATGCCTTAGAAGGATTCAAAAACCCATTTCCAATGCCTCTGCGATTACTCGTACTCCTTTCTTGTTTAGATTGGTACATTGCTTGATATTGTTGCGGCCGGTGAAGAAAAACACAGCGCCGTTTGAGAACAATCCGTCCATTGTTTGGCGCGGGAGTAGCGAGCGGCTTACATCAAACGGACATCCCGGCTTGTCTAGACAAGCCGGGATTGTTCTCGAACATTCTTCATAAGTCTTATAAATAGAGGGTTTGGCAAGCCTCGGCAGTGGAGAGTCAACACCCGTGGAGTGAGCTTCGTAGTGAACAGTGATAAGTTAGTGTGATAAGTGGTTAGCCTAGTTGTGATAAGTTCTTGTGGTGTAGTGTAATAGTGGCAGTAATTGCCATTGTGAGTATTTGATTAATAAATTATTGTTCTATTGTTAATTGGTAATTTTATCAAACCCGTAGCCCGTAACAACTGGTGTCAGAAGCGGGATATTTTTAGCATTTGCGTATTTATTTATTTTGTTGTAAATAATTTTTTTAGCTTGTTATTTTAGTTAATCATTGTAGTTTAGGTTATTGAAACTTTGTTTGTGTATTTTTAATATTGTTTATTTTATTTAATACTTGAGTTCTCTATTATCTTTTTGGTTTGGTTTTATAATTTAGTTTAAGTTAAGAATTTAATTTATTATTGCAATCTTTGTAACTTTGTATAAATTAGATTTCTTTTTCGTTGTTAGTTATAATTAACTTACTGTTCTTAGCCTCTAAGATTTCATTTGTTAATTTTAATTTTGATATTTGTATACCATATTCAAAATGTCAACCGGTAGCCTAAGATTGTGTGACTTGAAAGTTGCAGATTTAAAAAGGGAATTAGAAGAACGCGATTTGGATACCTCTGGGAATAAGTCAATATTACAGCAAAGGCTTAGGGAAGCTTTAGTTAGTAGTGGAGAGGATCCAGATAACGTTCTTTTTGAAACAGAATTTAGTAAATTGAAAAATGAGTTGTTAGAAAATACTACTGCCTTGAAAAACGAACTATTAGAAAAATCTGCAGCTTTAGAAAATAATTTGTTAGGAAAATATAACATGTTAGAAAATAGAATGAATGTAGTTGAGAATGAACTCCAAGAGAAATTAGGTGTGATTAGGGATCAACTAGAAGAAAAAGTAGTGAATTGTTTTGGGGTAAGAATAGAAGCCTTAGAAAAACTGATGATTCCACCTCCGAAAGCAGACTTCGTAACACCAGCAGCTGCAGTGACACACCCGACTCAGAACGTCGTTCCAGTCTTCGATGGGAAGATGCCTTGGGAAGACTTCATGACCCTCTTCGAGACGGCGGCGATGGTGCACAGGTGGTCAGAACAAACTAAGGCTTCTACCCTGTGCCTAGCTCTGCGTGGCGACGCATTGGGAGTTCTTCAGACGATGCCCTTGACCGAGCGCTCAAACTACGAAGAACTAATAAGAAGACTTGAAATGAGATTTGGTAATAAACACATGGAGCAACTGTACCGCTCACAATTAAGAAACAGAATTCAGAAGCCCAATGAGACGCTTCAAGAGTTCGAAGCGGATATCGCCCGGCTCGTCAGGAATGCGTACTCCACCGTGACAGATGAGGTCTGCGAGAGCTTGGCAGTCGACAGATTCCTCGACGGCCTCAGGGAACCCGAAACACAACTAGCTGTTAAGCTATCCCGGCCGAAAACGCTGCATGAAGCACTGACCCAAGCCTTAGAGTTTGAGACAGTCAAGCAATCAATAAGAGGCCATGCTCGAGTTAGAGCTGTCGAGGGAGAATCGGAAACAAAAATTAATGTGGAGGACATTATTAAAAAGGTCCTTGAGGCTCTAAAAACGCCCAGGAAGGAGATCCGCTGTTGGCGATGCGGTCAGCTGGGACATCCCAGAAGCAGATGCAAAGCAGCGCAACCCGAGCGGAATCAGAGATCCCAGGGAAACGAGTGAGGGTTGACGGAACGGGGCAACTGCCAACCCATGATAAGAAAGCCCCCAAGGAAGGAGCAATGGTGGCTTCTTTAGGAAACAGTTCAAACAGTTTCTACATAGATGGAATTGTAGATGAACGGCCCAGATGCCTTCTGCTGGATACCGGAGCAACCATGACAATCTTAAACCCGAAAATTGTTCCTGCTGAAAAGATTTTCGTAACGACATGGGGACTGAGGACAGCCACGGGACAGCCGGCTTGTGTCCACGGGGAGACGGATGCAAATTTCTTAATAGCTGGTCGGAACATCAGGCACCGTTCACTTGTAGCAGATATAGATGAGGATATCATCCTGGGCCTGGACCTGATGAAGAAATTTGGTTTTAAGCTGGACATGTTGAAGGAGGTAGTGACTCTCGGAAACGAAGAAGTCATCCTTCGGCGTGGAAAGGACCTTTCGGCTAGAGTCCTGTTACTAGAAGATGTTACATTGCCGCCACAAAGCCAAGTCTTAACCCAAGGAGCAGTTGATGGGAGCCTTCCTGAGGGCCAATGTGTGATCCTGGAATCGGAAAGCAATAAAGAACATCAGCTTGGGCGGGGTGTCATGGTGGCGAGGGCACTTATAAGGACGGGACAAAAGGCTCCGGTACGTTTAATGAATTTAAACAGCTTTCCCGTTACTGTGAAGAAGGGAGCCAAGGTTGGCCAGTGTACAACCGCCACTTCAGTGGTGCGACAGACACGACATCAAGTGCCACAATCTGCAACAGGAACAGTGCCACAGGAGCTGACAAAAGAACTGTTGGGCCTTGTTGAAGGTAATCTCACACCTGAGCAGCATGAAGAGGTAAAATATCTTCTGACCCGATGGCAGGACGTCTTTGAGACCGAATCGAAGTCCAGAGGAGGAACACACGTAGTCCAGCACAAAATCGACACTGGAGAAGCAAGACCTATCCGCCAGGTACCTCGAAGATTACCACTGGCTAAAAGAGAGGAGGCCGAGCGGATTATTAAGGAAATGGAGGCTGATGGTGTCATCGAGCCTTCCAATAGTCCTTGGATGTCTCCCGTCGTTCTGGTGAAAAAAAAGGACGGCTCTACCAGGTTCTGCGTGGACTATCGCCTCTTAAATAACGTCACTAAGAAGGACAGCTATCCACTTCCCAGGATTGACGACACTCTGGATACATTGGAAGGCTGTCAGCTGTTTTCGACGTTGGACCTCAGGAGCGGTTACTGGCAAATTGGTTTGGCTCCTGAAGACAAGGAAAAGACGGCGTTCTCGATCGGAACTGGACTATGGCAATTTACAGTGATGCCGTTTGGTCTTTGCAACGCTCCTGCGACGTTTGAAAGGCTCATGGAAAACGTTTTAAGGGGCCTCTCGTGGGAAATATGCCTGGTGTACCTAGACGACATCATTGTGCTAGGGAAATCCTTTGACCACCATCTACGGAATTTGGAACGTGTTTTCGAACGGCTACGTGCAGCCAATTTGAAACTGAACCCTAAGAAGTGCAACCTCTTCCAAAGGCGGGTTTGTTATCTAGGCCATGTTGTGTCAGATAAAGGCGTCTCAGTGGACCCGGAGAAGATTGCGGCCATCACAAATTGGCCAGTGCCCCGAGATAAGCACCAGGTGAGAAGTTTTCTTGGGCTCTGCACATACTATAGGAGGTATGTACAAGAATTTGCAAACATAGCGAAGCCTTTGACGAAGCTCACGGAAGAGAAACGGCCATACATCTGGGACCAAGACTGCCAGAAGGCTTTCGAGGAGCTGAAGAATAAACTGAGTAGTGCCCCGATCCTAAGTTATCCAAGACCTGAGGGCAGGTTCATTCTTGATACCGATGCCAGCAACACCGCTATTGGGAGTGTCCTTTCTCAGCTTCAGGACGGCGAAGAGAAGGTTATTGGATACTTCAGCAAAGCTTTGTCGGCGCCTGAAAGAAACTACTGTACAACAAGAAAGGAGCTGCTGGCAGTAGTTAAGTCAATCGAGCATTTTCATAAATATTTGTATGGGAGAAAATTCCTATTAAGAACGGACCATGCTGCACTCATGTGGCTCTTGCGGTTTAAGTCCCCAGAAGGCCAGGTTGCAAGGTGGATTGAGCGTCTGCAGGAATACGACTTCGATTCAACCCATCGCGCAGGATCCACTCATCGGAATGCTGACGCACTCTCAAGAAGACCATGCGATGACAACTGCAGGCATTGCGCTAACCAGGAAGAGAAGGAAGCGACGGCGAGGAGAACAACAGTTGTCACCGAAGAATGGCACGACTCGGAGATGGTAAAGGAGCAGGACAACGACCCGGACCTGAGGTACATAAGACAGTGGAAAATTTCCGGGAGAGAAAGACCGTCTTGGCAGGAGGTCGCTCCGCTATCTAAAAACGTTAAAACCTACTGGGCCCAATGGAACTCTATTACGTTAGATAACAGATTGCTGAAGCGCACCATAGAGAATGATGTCGGCGATCAAAAGAGGCTGCAGCTTATCATCCCAAAGAGCAGGGTGCCGAACGTGCTTAAGGAACTGCACGACGGGGCATCGGGAGGTCATCTTGGGGCACATCGCACATTGGAAAAGGTTCGTGAGCGGTTCTATTGGGCGAACCTTAAGGACGACGTCATGGATTGGTGCAGACGTTGTGCAACATGTGCTGCCTCTAATGGACCCACCAAGAGAAGGAGAGCCCCAATGAAGCAGTATAATGTGGGAGCCCCTTTTGAACGCATAGCTGTCGACGTCGCTGGCCCTTTCCCTGCGACGGATGCGGGAAACCGCTACATACTGGTGGCCATAGACTACTTCAGCAAGTGGGTAGAGGCCTACGCAATAAGGAATCAGGAAACCTGCACCGTTGCGGACATCCTTGTGACGGAGCTCGTCAGTCGGTTTGGTGTTCCCTTGGAAATACACTCCCACCAAGGAAGGAACTTCGAGTCTGATGTCTTCTCCAGGATGTGTGAGGTACTAGGTCTGCGCAAGACTCGGACGACTCCACTCCATCCACAATCTGATGGCATGGTGGAACGGATGAACAGGACGATGAATCGCTACCTGTCGAAAGTAGTATCAGAACATCAGAAGGACTGGGACCAGTATCTACATCTGTTCTTGCTGGCCTATCGCAGTTCCATCCATGAAACCACCGGACAGACACCTGCAAGTGTGTTATTCGGCCGAGAGCTTCGTCTACCATGCGACTTGAAGTTTGGCATTACACCAGAAGAGGACGTCGCAGGCGAAGATTACGTTGCCAGCCTTCGAAAGCGGATGGACGCTATCCACGAAAAGGTACGCTCTAACATCCTCGGAGCTAGTGACAGGATGAAGGATCGCTACGACATTAGGGCCGAAGAAGGAGGTTTTCTACCTGGGGACATGGTCTGGCTATTCAATCCCAGAAGACGTCGAGGATACTCCCCAAAACTCCAGAGCTCCTGGGAAGGACCTTACGAGGTCGAAAATAGAATAAACGACGTAGTTTACCGCATAAGGAAGCCACCCAGAGGGAAACCAAAGGTTGTCCACTTCAATCGTCTGGCACCATACAAGGGAAACCACTCGGATACAGAAGATCAACGTGTCTCGACTATCAACACCGCAGAAGCGAGCGCTAGGTATTCCGAGTCGCCAGTGGGAATAAGGGGCAGACATGGAGTGACGTTACGAAGCACATACCTGGACATCTTCCAGTTACCAGCACAAACATTTACCCAATCACGAACTGCTCTGGGACAGATCAACCTTAACACGTTAACTGCGACGAGGGGTCATTTGACCCCTTGCGGTGACTTCCATTACTGCGAGCCATTAAACGTGTATTTGTCGTTAACTGCGAAGCTTGTCACGCATGCTGTTTTAATATTTTTCAGATTTTTTATTTTTTTTTTATAATGCACTAATTAATACTAATTATATATCGAAAAAAAATGTTAGGGGTCACTTGACCCCTTGTCGCATTATAGTTTAAATGTTTTCCTTAATGCGGCAAGGGGTCAAATGACCCCTAACATTTTTTTTCGATATATAATTAGTATGCTCATTAACTTGCTCTTTTAATGCTCATTAAACTTCATCTTACTATTGTTTTGGCATATTATATAAAATATTAATGAATATGTAAATAAAAAATATTTTTTCTATTCTAAAATATATTTTTCTAATGTTTGAAAGCTGTGAAAGCGGCAGTAATTTATTGTGAATCACATTTATCTAAGGGTGAATCACAGATTCCCCTTCTTTTCTTGTTCTTTGACTGATTCTACTTAGTATTGTTGACACCTGAGCTCTGGTTTATTTGTCTCGTCTCGATTCAGTAAATAATTTCAAAGAAGGTCCGGACCACTGTGACGACTGTGCCGACAAACCGTCTCTTTGTTTGCAATGCTTCAATGATAAACATTATAAAATGTAGTTTTCACATGTTATTTCTATTTAAATAATTTAATTAGTAATATTTAAGTTTATTTTTTTAAATATATAAAAGGTACACCTATGTTCATTTATTTATAATAAAAACATACTTTTGGTTTTATTTTTTATATCTGAATTCTTCCTTTCATGAATTATATATGCTGAAAATTAAGAAAATTAAAACCATATAGCAAACATTTTATGATTAAACGTAAAAGGAAAGAAAAAAATTACTGTTAGTATAACACAGATGTAGTGGAAAAAATAAGTAATAAAAAATATATTCAGAGGCAACAGAATTCAACCCTGCTTCTGTTACGAATTCTTGTATGTCAGGTATTTGTAAAAAAAATGGATTTCACTTTAAAACATTCATCAATGTTTACAGAAAGTTAATTTTAATGTCTAAGGGACAAGGGGTCAATCAGCCCCTTGACGCAGTTTAGCGGTGTGGTAGCAAGGGGTCATTTGACCCCTCGTCGCAGTAAACGAAAATCCCAGTTTATTTGTTTCGCAGCTAACGTGTTAAGGAGGAGGTAGTGTTGCGGCCGGTGAAGAAAAACACAGCGCCGTTTGAGAACAATCCGTCCATTGTTTGGCGCGGGAGTAGCGAGCGGCTTACATCAAACGGACATCCCGGCTTGTCTAGACAAGCCGGGATTGTTCTCGAACATTCTTCATAAGTCTTATAAATAGAGGGTTTGGCAAGCCTCGGCAGTGGAGAGTCAACACCCGTGGAGTGAGCTTCGTAGTGAACAGTGATAAGTTAGTGTGATAAGTGGTTAGCCTAGTTGTGATAAGTTCTTGTGGTGTAGTGTAATAGTGGCAGTAATTGCCATTGTGAGTATTTGATTAATAAATTATTGTTCTATTGTTAATTGGTAATTTTATCAAACCCGTAGCCCGTAACAACTGGTGTCAGAAGCGGGATATTTTTAGCATTTGCGTATTTATTTATTTTGTTGTAAATAATTTTTTTAGCTTGTTATTTTAGTTAATCATTGTAGTTTAGGTTATTGAAACTTTGTTTGTGTATTTTTAATATTGTTTATTTTATTTAATACTTGAGTTCTCTATTATCTTTTTGGTTTGGTTTTATAATTTAGTTTAAGTTAAGAATTTAATTTATTATTGCAATCTTTGTAACTTTGTATAAATTAGATTTCTTTTTCGTTGTTAGTTATAATTAACTTACTGTTCTTAGCCTCTAAGATTTCATTTGTTAATTTTAATTTTGATATTTGTATACCATATTCAAAATGTCAACCGGTAGCCTAAGATTGTGTGACTTGAAAGTTGCAGATTTAAAAAGGGAATTAGAAGAACGCGATTTGGATACCTCTGGGAATAAGTCAATATTACAGCAAGTTCTTGTGGTGTAGTGTAATAGTGGCAGTAATTGCCATTGTGAGTATTTGATTAATAAATTATTGTTCTATTGTTAATTGGTAATTTTATCAAACCCGTAGCCCGTAACAATATCAATCGAATCAACCTCAGTGGTCTGACTTGGTGCATCTTCAAGAATGTATCTCAGGAACAAAAACTTAACAAACCATTTTTGAGCAGTACATTCTGTTAAGGCATCATCCGGTATACCTTACTTTTCTTTGGTGGGCCTCTGAACCCTACTTTCCTTTTTTTGAAATAAACAAGAAAAAATTGGAGTTTTTTTATTCCCTGATATATCACTGCGCTGTAGCACAAAAAAACTAATGCCAATGAAATCAACAGAACAGTTTCAAATAGAAGACTTTAACCTTTCTGATGATTCAGAGAAAAATTAAATTTAAAGTTTATGGTCACCTTGATCCATTTTCCAAAAGTTAAAATAGTTCCAAAAAACGTATTCCTTTAACCCAGATAATTGTTTACCACTGTAAAAAATTTCTAGAACCAAATAGTAGTTTAAATGCCAATGAAATAACAAAACATCATCAAACTGCTCATTGTTGGGGGAAAAATCACGATAGCCTATTGCTTATTTGTTTTTGACCTGTAAATTATTATTACTTTTTTTGGGTAAACAAACAAAACAATAATACTTTAAATAAAAAATTTATTTCTATTTCCTAATAGAAATAAATTTGTTTCTCTATTCTGTCTATTATTGTGAGGTCGATAGTTATGTTACCCGCATTGATCTTTCGGCCCCATCCCTGTATTAATTAAACTTTTATTAATCTACCGGACTCGAGTTTCATTAATGCCATGAATTGACAAAAAGCTTTTAAACAAACTTGAGTATCACTGTATTGATAATTATTGTTCTCATCTTTCACTGTAACTTTATAAACATAAGATTTATTTGGTATGGATACCTCAGAATTTGTTCAGGGACGACGACTTTGGATTGGTATAACAGTTATGAAACCGCTAAGGAAGGCGTTTTGCTCATCTCTTGAGGTCATATTATTAAAATTAGATATTTTGTTCTGGCAGATAAAGGAACGTTTTCAAAACTCTTAAATCGTTTACAAAAACAGTTTTCACCTGAGTCGTGAGTTGAAAGTATGAGTTTTTTCACGACAGACATTCGTCAGAGTTTTTTTTTGTTAATTTTATAGACTTGTATTCATCTTCACTTGAACTAAAGTCACTGTTCATTTACACTTCAACCTCAGACAAACACCACATAAATGGACTACTGTTAATCTTTCCCCGACACTCAGGACTTCAGCTGTTTTTCCCCCTTGTATCAATTTTAAACTATCGATTTTATGTGGACTATCGTTTTGTTTCTCGACTCTAACAAGTATGAAAAGAAAGTACACTTCCTATACTATCAGATGGCACAACTTGTTTCAAATCAACAAAAAATTGGACTACTGTGGTTTTTCCCCATGACCCTTCACATATTTATCAAAACACGTCAATTTCTAATCTAAGTATGTAAGTAAGTGAAAGTTGTGCATTGCGCGCATCACACCAGATTTTTTATTTACACATCCATTCAACTAAGCATAATGATTTTTTGAGATAGTACTTCAAAAAGTTAAATTCCATATTTCTTTTAATAGTTATGGTTCCATTTTCCAATTATTAACATTATATTTCCAGCACCATTTATTTACTCATTTTTATCAACATTGTTTTCTTTAGTTTAATACTTTCCATATCTTGACAAAGCAGAACCTGATCATCAATATGACAGTAAACAGATTCTAACTTGTTGGTACATATGATAAAATAAAAGGGAATTTCTCATTTTAAACCAGGACAATTTAAGCAAAATATTATGGTTATTATTAAAATACTGTACTGACTCAAGGGCAATATTATTCAGTAAAGAATGATTGTTTCTTGGTTGCATTTTTTCATGGTTGATTGTTTCATGGTTGCGCAAAGAATGATTGGCTAGTGGTTGCACAAGGTGGTGTTTTGACCACTAAAACTCACTCTGCTTATTTCATGGTACTTTAAATCTAAAATCAAAATTTGGCTTATGCCTGCATTATTTCCTGTGCCTCAAACCTAACCTGTGCCTAAAACAAACCTCTTGTAAAACATAAATAACCTACCTATAGCTCAATATTTCTCCAGTAAAAGGTGAAATGAATTGTTCAAGAAGCTTTGTATTTTTTGCATCGAGGACTAAATATTCATCCCTACAAATAGGACATGGATTTCCAGTTGATATCATACCATGCCTCTGAAACAGAATACCAGTATAATTATTATTATTGTTAAAATACATATATTAGAAAATAGTAAAAGAAGATATGCTCACAATGCATGTTTTCCTTGTCCTTAAAGGAGCTCGAGCACCCTTATGATTACGTCTGTACAGTTTCCAAACGGGATCACTACCATATGTTTCAGCATAAGCTAAAATCAAAAGAAATCATATCTCATAAGTATTGTAACGTGAAACAAAACCAAAAACATATGATTTTAAATAATTCAAGACTTGCTTGAATAGTTGGAACAAACTGGTCTAGTACATGTTTGTGACTACAATGGCCTAGAACCTTCCAGGCAGTTATTCTTATGACTAAGTATAAGTTAGTTTTGTTCCGAAGCTTAAGTCAGATGGTTATTTTTGTGTAACTGAAGTTACCAAGTGATACTTTTCATAACCTCTTCATTATTTGAGTTTTCATAGTTTGTGTGGCATTGTAAATTATTATTTTTGTTTGAATAAAAATTGCTTAAGCCATATAAGTGTTACAGTATTAATAAAAATTTGGAACGGTGCACGCATTACACAACTTCTATTAACCACTCTATATTTTTTTACAATGAACAATTTTGTTAAAATGGCATACTTAAGTGCAATCAGAGAGGTAGCAATAAACATACCTTAAATTCATCAAGAATCTAAGTATTTTTTTTTTGGACCGAAAACATTTTGAGCAACACGCTCAAATGCCTTCTCTCACAATGCATTCTTCTTTGTTCTCTCTGTTTTTCATTGTAAAACGAAATTAAAAAGGTTGTTTATAATTCTTTAAGTTTTAATTTAGTTTAAAGACAATTGCTACTGATTGCCATGGAAACTAATTGATGTCAATCGAATCAATACTTTCTGGTAATAATCTGAAAGCATAAATTATAATTCACTTGATACTCTAATATTTCATTTCAGCGGCCTTCTACAATATTATAAATAATGTATTATTATTTCTTTAATTCTAAGCTTTCTAATGATATATTATACATGAATATTACTAATAACATAACCAGAAATTGAAATCTTTGTTTTGGGAAATCATATTTTTTTTCTCTCTCTCTTTCATTTGATTATTAGATCCTTTCTTATTTTATATTTAGCCATTTCTTGTAACTAGGGATAAAAAGAGACAAGCTCTTTTTTCAACTAAGCTTAATTTTTTTTTTAACTTTAAGGTCCTTAAATAGGGCACGGATTTGTTTCGAAACAAATTCTTGAGGTTCAAAACAAATATTAATACAACAATGTAAAATGTAAGCTTCAAAATAAAAAAAAATTCTTCCAATTTTCATTGGTTTCCAATAATGAAAAAATACTCACAAAACCACCTCATTTTTTTACCAAAAACAGAAATTTAACATAAAATGGTGCCTGATTTTCAGCCTTTGGACATGAGTTCAACACACTTGAAAAAAAAAGAGAGGAGTTTGATGCAAAAAAGAGTTATTTATAAATCAATTTCAAATTGCAAAAACAATCAGGCAGTTTTTGTATAGCATACTCATTTAGAAGATATAATTGACCCACCTTTACTTTGTAAATATCTTATGCTAGTTTCAACAGGAATCACTTTAGTTCTGTCTTTGGTAGGATCTCTGATAGTCTCCTCACCTTCAGCCTTTTCTTCAGCTGCTTCTTTCAACGGATAGCTTGAGTGTAAGAGCCTATCGAGTGTTACCTAAAAAGACAAATATCTCTTCACAGTAAAATTACAATTAATTATTTTATTTGAGGTTAATTCGATATTGAAAATCTACCAACACCAAGCAGGAGCAAATAAAAATCCCCTTGACTTTAAGCCTTTATCTAGCTATTAGATCTAATCTAGCTCTTAGATCTCTATCAGATGAAAAAACATAAAATACTGTCAAAGAACCCAAATAAAAAGGAAAGAAAGCCTTCTGTTTCCATGTCACCAATTTATATGAAAACATATTTTATTTTATACACAAGTTTTTGTGGACAAAAAAGACCACGTGGGTCATGTTTGTCCTATAATTCAATGAAAAAATATAAAGTGATAAAAGGTAGAAAATAGTCCGTGGAGGCGGTCAATAAAATACAAAATAGTATAAAACTATTTTATACTATTTTGTATTTTATTGACCGCCTCCCCGGACTATTTTCTACCTAATTCTATATCCGGTCAACTATCATCTATCCTAAAGTGATAAAAGATCGCAAGTGTCTTTACAACTAGAGGATTTAGCCAAGACCATATCAATCAAACAGATTTCTACATATATCCTTATAAGTCTTTCCCCAACTCATTAATGCCTTCTAGTCGTTTAATTTACCTTTATAGATAGGAAAATCTCCAAACGTAAACAGAGAAGGACTTATTAGGGTAGCACTGCTGTTGTTACTTCTCTGAGTCATTTAGTGCGGCCCCAATCTTAACTGAAAAGAACCCATTGGGGGTTCGATCAACCCTTTTGAACAAGCAAAGCGAGCAGAAGTCAAAATCTGAGATCTAATTAAGCTATCAAGGCACTTTAAAATAGATCTTATTAATCTAATAAGGTCCCTGAAAGCGACACGATTGGAGTTTGGTAATATCACTGTCACATGACCTGTCAAAATAGGCCCCCCTCAGAACTGATACAGCATCAGTGTTAAAAGTAATTCTAATATCAGGTGATGACTGGAAGACATAGAAGAGGACCTGAGTAAGCTGAGTGTGTCTGGATGGAGAGTGAAAACTACAGAGCAAACTGTTAGGAGTCTCATCCGGAAAAAAGTAAAGGCCCACCACTGGCAGTGGAGCTATATAAGAAGTAGGGGCAAAGATACTATACAGAATATGCTATATGGAACATCACAACGGTATAGGGAAGATCACAAAGGTATAGGGAAGATCATTGCTGAAGTGGATTAAAAAGCAGAGGTGCTAGGGTATAGGCCAATGAAATTTATTTAAAGCTGATATGGTTAAAAATAATTTTAAATGCTCTGAAACATCAACAAATATGTATTGACAACAGTATAATAAAGGGAAAGTGATTGCACCCTTATATTAATTTGTACTTACTAGTTTTGCAGAAAAAATATTATCACCGTTAACACCTTTATTTAATATGCGATAATTGTTAATAAACCTGCTAAGAAACATTATTTATAACTAATATTTAACTAAACTATTATTATCAAAATACACTAACCGACCTATGCACCAAACATGGGAGGTAACGTAACTGTTACGATGATAAAAAGGAAATAGTTGAAGACAAAAAAAAAAATATTTTTTCTCATAACAAAAGTATTCATATATATTTTGTATTCTCTTCGCTAAAATGAGGTCCAAAGCTACAATGGTTTAAAAAGAATTTTCAAGTCTAGACTTTTCATTTTTCACTAGTGAAATCTTACCAGATTTTAAATTGGTTTGGAAGGACACCCATTGATCGGGGGGGGGGGGGGGGAGACTACAACAAATATGTATTCCAAATAAATATGTAATTAAATATTCTCATTCTTAATTTTCTTTATTTTGCCAAAATAATTATTAGCAGTTTTCATATTGCTAAAAGCCAAATAAATACTTATTCTGACAAAGGAAATTATTCTGGTAGTTTTTTCCAATGTTAAAAAAAATTGTTTGTGGTTATAATTATGAGTTTGGAAAAAATACTTGTAAGGTGCCTTTACACCTTACGAACTTTACCTTCGAACAACCTTCGTGAAGCCTTCACGTCGACTGTTCGGGTGTTCTAGGTACTTCATCTGTACGCCTGGGTTCGGGGGTAGCGCTAGTGTCACTTTTGATTTGGCTTTTCTTAAGTGAAAGGAGTTGTTTGTGATACTAGTGTAATTTGCGAAACGTTTAAATCGTCTCCTATTTTTTTATTTTTCAGATAATATAAAATATATTGATAATAGAGATTTTTTCTTCATCATAAGCTAGCTTTGGGTGCGTCAGCCATATTGGTTCGCTTAAGGTGCCTTTACACCTTACGAACTTTACCTTCGAACACCCTCGAACAACCTTCGTGAAGCCTTCACGTCGACTGTTCGGCTGTTCCAGGTACTTCATCTGTTCGCCTGGGTTCGGGGGTAGCGTTAGCATAGCGGGTAGAAGAGAAAGTGTGATCACTTGGTTGTTTTAGCCCTGAAACGGCGGACTCGTGAAACTACGGCGCTGGAAGCGCATCTTAGGCTACCGATTGACCGATAACGTTGCCCGGTTACATCAGTAAACAAGTTGAATTGTAAACAAAACGACTTAATAGACGCATTAAATTCAAAAATCCCAAACCAAGGTCTACGAAAAAATTCAGAACAGTACAATAAAATAATGTCCATGTATATAAAACTTACTGAAACTGATGAAAACAACAGATTCGCCTCCCAACGAACATTGGATTCTTTGCTAGTAACGCTAAAAAGTACTCTTGAATTGTCTGAATTTTTATTTGAAAGCGGTTTCTCTTACATTCTGACCGCGAAATTTAACCAAGATCCCTTGGAGAGGCACTTTGGCATAATTAGATCACTAAGCTGTGATGAACACCCTTCCACCATAGATTTTCTTCATCTGCACATGCTTCAATGCATTTATGTGCCAGCGAAAAATGTCCTATTGCGAAATTCCAATGTTTCTTTTGAGCACGATTCGCCATTGGACAATTTCGTAACGAAAATGAGAGAGCTGAGCAGAAAGTCTGAAGAGGAAAATAAACAGCTAGTAACAAATTTCCACCAATCCATTAAAGAAAAGTGTATTTTGACCGATTTTGATAGTTTAACACCCGATTTTATTGACATATCAGAAGATTCAAGAGACCCTAGAAACTGTATAGTTTATTATGTATGCGGATTTGTCGTCACCAAATTAAATAAGCTGATTCAATGTGAAAAATGTATCGAATTACTTTCTTCAAATGTTCCCCTAGAAAATTATTCCATGTTAACTTCATTGAAAGACTTTAATAGAAATCCTATCTCAATTGGTTTTCTTAAACATCCATCCACGAGTTTCTTCAACCTTATTTTGCAAATCGAAAATCAAATTGAAAATTAAATGAAATGTAATTTGTGGAGCTCAATATTTCAAAATCTGATCGAACATTTAGAATTTATTGCCATTCCCCCAAAATGCGGTTGCTGCTTAGATCACGCACTAAATTATATCCCTAAGGTAATATTTTTTTATTTAAAGTGCAGATTTTACTTTTATCTGAAATCGACGAGAAAAGAAATAAAATCGCAAAGCATATCGAAATTTTCAAGAAAAAAAGCAAAAATTTTATAAAATAACATTAAGAAGAAGACGAAGAATTGCTTATTTTCGTAAGGAGCATTTCCAATTTATACAATTTTACAAATATACAATCTTGCAAATATACAATCTGGTAAAAGAGTACAAAAATATGTACATAGTATTTGTAAAAAATAAATATATCTAATTTTAAAATGGATGATTTTTTTTTTTTTTTTTTTTTTTAAATGAAAAACAATTGGCCTTTAGCCAGAATGTGGTCAAGATCCATTTTATTTGATAGGGACCTTAGTATAAAGTAATAAAATGTTTATGTCTATAGAATCAAAATTTAACAATGAGAATATTTACAAATTTACAATTAGAAAAACGTAATAATGACATTTTTAGTGGTGACATTATTTGAAGAGCCATGTTTAAATTTCTGTTTCCTCTTCTAAATTTCCTTATTAGTGTTTTGATTTAGTTTAAAACACAAAATCTTAATCAACAGTGGTCACCAACAAAATAAAAATAAAAAGAACTCAATAACAATAATCGAAGTTGATTCCATACTGCATAATGTTGAACTACGTGACAATGAGATGGTAGCCTAAGATGCAAAAGTGGCGCTACTAGTGGCGTCCCATGCAAACTAAGCCAGTGATTACACTTTCCCTTCTACCCGCTATGGCGTTAGTGTCACTTTTGGTTTGGGTTTTTCTAAGTGACAGGAGTTGTTTGTGATACTAGTGTAATTTGTGATACGTTGTAATTCGTCTCTTATTTTTTTATTTTAGAGATAATATAAAATATATTGATAAAGGAGATTTTTTCTTTATCATAAGCTAGCTTGGGGTGCGTCAGCCATATTGGTTCGCTTAACGTCACGTAAAGTATAAACGGCTGTTCGCTTCACGTCGGTGCGGCAAGGTTCGAAGAAGAACTTGTTCGAAGGTGGGGTTCGTAAGGTGTAAAGGCACCTGTAGACTTCATATCAGAGTTGGGCAGTAGTTTACTACATTTGTAATTAACTACACAGATAATTACATGTAGTTTGTAGTTGGAAGCGCGCAACTACTATTTTTCAACTACCAGTTAAGTAGTTGTAATTTAAAACTACAACTACAGTAGTTGGGAAAAAGTAGTTGGGAATGGCAAATACAAGTAGTAAATGTAGTTTTAGAGCGGCAACTACATATGCTAAGCAACGTCTAATTAAATCACATGTTTTTGCTATTTTTATTATGTGTTTATATCAATACTTTAAAAAATAATCAATTTTAGATATTTTATTAACACTCGTTATGATAACATGGGGTACAAAAAAAAAAAATTATTTTCTGAAGAATTTTTTTTGTTAATGGTTTTAATTAACGTTTATATTGATTCTACCTCAAAATTATACACTTTCTAATTTACTTTTTTTCGTGTTCTTGAAGTAAGCGATTTGAAAACATCTATATAAGTATTATTAACCTTTTTTT
Source organism: Aelia acuminata (assembly GCA_911387785.2). Taxonomy (NCBI): domain Eukaryota; kingdom Metazoa; phylum Arthropoda; class Insecta; order Hemiptera; family Pentatomidae; genus Aelia; species Aelia acuminata. The sequence continues at coordinate 129,733,570 of OU426979.1, forward strand.
TTAAGTTGTTCCAATCCTAAACTATATTTTACTTTGTATTCACATAGGTAGCATTATTGCTTACATTCATTAAGTACATTTTATGAGATACATTATATTAAGTAAGTTGTTCTTGGTCCATTGGAAAATATGAGGAATTCTTTAATCAATGACCCCCAATAGAATTGGTTTAATGTGTGATGTAATCGGTCATCTCCATTATTTTAGCAAAATATTTTAATAATATTAAATTTTTTGATGGATTCATGTTTTCTGAGCGTCGACTCATCACTCTCATTCCAAACGAGCTTTATTCAATACCACAAGGAATTGTCTTCATAGCCGAAACCTAGCCTTCACTGCAACCTAGACCCTGGTCCACCTCGTTGTCTTACCGAATGAAAGGGGGGAGAGAGGGGGGGTGAGTGTATTACGTAGCATTGCTTCCTAAAGTTTCACTGTAGAGATTTTGTCTTGGGAGACAAGGAAGTCGTAAGGACCATTCTGCGGTTGACGTCTCTTTAAACTCCCTCCAAAACATAGCCGTTAAGCAATCTGTCAAGTTTTTGACATACAATAAAAACGATCCATTTCTCAATCGCCTGGTGATGTGTGATGACAAATCTTATATGAGACAAGAAGGCTACAACCCATCTTGCACCGGGAAAAAATTTTGGTCAGGATTTGGTGATCTACTGTCGATGTTATCCTCTATAACAGTGGTGCTCAACTTGGGGCGCGACCACCAAGAAGGCACGGCAAAGGGATCCCGAGCTGCGTTGTCACAGAGTGATCTAGGAGTTACATGCAAGAAACCGATAAAATATCAATAAATTTTGAGGATTTTATTCTACTAAGCTTAAACAATAATTTCACGTTTTGATTAGCTTCTCTACACACGAAAGAACTAATTTTCCTTTTCGCTAATTAAGGAGCTCGTTTTCTTGAGAATTCGTATTTTTAGAACATTTATATGTAAAGTTTTAAAAATGGAGTTGCCCAATAGCGGGCATTGGAACATGAGCATAATCCCTGTTTCCGCTAGAATTATTGGCACAAATTATCGTTGATTGTTAATCGGTTTTGGCGCAACAATTTAACCGATTTTAACTTTAAGCAACTCACTCATTTCATTTTAAACTGAGATGATAATGTTTGAAAATGGTAAAATTTTCCTGACAATCACTGGTGTTTGAGTTATAAGCAGAAAAGTTCGATTTCGTTTGCATATAAAAAATTGTATGCTAATCATTTAGCCGCAAAATGCGATTTTTTTACCTATGATCAGTGATCATTTTTGAACTAGATGACATAACCCTTTTGTAATATAATGAAATATTACTCAAATAGGAAATATATTCATGTTTCCCAACTTCTGTAGAACCACCTATATATTATTTCGAAACAACGACGTATCATACCAAAATCAAATATTTAACTGCCCCTACGTCATTAGATATGTAGGAATATTTATTTAATTGAATAATTATACTCTTACCCTCCTCTGAAAAAGTCAATTTCATTGATAATGCATAGTGTGTAATCGAACTGAAAGTTCGTTTTTTTTTGTTTGTTTTTTTTTCCTTGTCGAGCTTATTGTTGAATGGAAATATAGAATGTCTTTTTAAATGTGTTGATATTTAAAGACCCCCTTTAGTATATATGGAATAAATTTCGTTGATAATGATAGTGTGAAATCGTACTGAAAGTTTTTTTTTTTTTCCTTCGTCGAAAATGACATCTTCTCCCTGTTGCTAACACCCGCCTGCAATATGTAAATAAAGAATATAATATTATATTGTAATATACAATATACAGTTTCCCACCGCTCAGTGTGATAACCTGTTTGAGGGAGAACCTACGTTAGGCCATGTGTTTTATTAAATTTTAAAAGTTACATTATGGTTGATAATCTGTTTTAAAAATAGTACAATGCATTATCGTAATACAAATTTTTTCCATGATTTCCGGCAGTCAATTTTTTTTTTTAATCTAAGGCTCTCGATCAATCCCATGTTTTATATATTAGCTGCATTGCATTTTATATACTCCTTATCGATTAATCCAAGATATCGATAATTACTCGTTATCAATAAAAGTAGTTGTAGCTGCAGGCCCATAATTACAGTTGCAACTACTAGTTGCAGTTGTAAAAATGCAACTACTTTTTTGAAACTATAGTAGTTGTAGTTGTGGTCCACCAACTACAAATTACAAAAGTAGTTGTAGTTTCAACAACTTCCCAACTACTGTGTCAGTAGTTTTGTAATTTTTAGTTCAACTTCTTTTTGCCCAAGTCTGCTTCATATAGGCGGGCGCAAGCGACGGCGCTGCAGGAACTAGAGAAACGGGGATAAAAGCGGGGCCACTACCTGGGATTCATAGGTTCTTTTGGCGTTTTTAATTTATTTTTCTATAATTAAAACCTGATTGACCAAAAAATCATTTGAAAAATATCTAATAGGTATTGCTCGGTCCCTCAGTGTTCAATTAGAAAATCAAAAGACGGGTCATTCCCTTTTATTTCCAAAAAATAAAAAGCTTCTTAAAGAGTCGATTGTAAAATTAAGAATAGATAAGCCTGTTTCGAAACATATGACGATATGTAGTCTTTATTTTAAAGAAAGAGAATATATTTATCCAGGTAAATATTAGTATTTGACATTTTATTATTCCAAAATGCTAGTTTTATGCAAATAACATTGAGACCATAGTGTCATAGATTTGTTTTTCTTTTTTAATTTTCCCCATTTTTCTATTACATCCGTTGTGCTTAATTGTTCCATGTTTTCAATGCGAAGCCTGAAAGTTTTGACAAATAAATAAATTAAATGACAAAGAATCTAAGCTGTCATAACAATGATTGTGTGAATAGGTAATTAATGTTATTACTAACCGAAAAACGTCGAGTAAAGTTACAATGATGTGTTTGCATTTACCAGAACTACCAGCTTTACAAGTACAATGACAAGAAAATTGCTTATCATTATTAATAAATTTGATTTCCACTTTTATTTGATGGGGCAGTCCTTTAAGATTGCTAGTTTAAAGGCATGAGGCTTGTAAAATAACTGTTTTTTTTAATATTTTTAGATGTTGTTCCACATGTAAATATGTGGTTTGCATCAAGAATAGCCTGCCCTTCAATTAATGGTCTTTTAAAATTACCAATTATCTCTATCACATCAACTAAGTGTAACACCGTTCTTTCCGACATTTTGCAAAACTACTAGCGCACCCTATATTCGATTGCACCCGCCTATAGAGGTGCAATAAATTTTGAAAAAAACGGGTAAGATATAGTTTGAAGATATGTAGGATGAAAATTAGAACTTTATTGCGCTAAAACAAAAAAATAACGTTTTTGGAAACTCTATATAAAACCAAAATAAAGATTCCATCCGAGTTCTCCACAAATCCAACCAAGTTGAATCTTCTTTATTCGGTTTTCAATACGAAATAATATTTTTATGCTACGAAAAAAACAAACAAAAAAAAAAACTACCTCTATTATTAAAAATAAAAATAAGGGATTCATTCTTTTACCAACTATGCACGACGTTGCGACAGCGGAGATAATTCTGGAAAACCTGAAATTATACTGGATTACAATTCCACAAAAGTAGGAGTTGATGTAGTGGATCGCATGTGCAGTTTTTAGACGGTGCACATAGGGACAGATAATCAATTTACAACGACAAAAATCTAAATTGGGATTTTATTTGATATTCTTATTAAGTAATTTTATAAAAGGACTATTTTAGTACTAAAAACTTTAAAAATATCAAATAAATAATAATAATATGAATACTCTTTATTGCTTCAAAGTTTTTACACTTTGTAGCAAGGAGGTGGCCTCCATGCTCTTTCTTACAAAATATTTAAGTAAACTATAGGACAAGAGACTTAAAATGAAACAAATATGTACCTACTAAAAACAAAAACAGAAAGAAAAAAAATTTTCTTTTTAAGATACATGTTAGCAATATCTTTTGATTACATTTTTTTTTTTTTATAATACTTTTTCCTATACAGTTATATAATATGAAAACACGGTATAGTATAATGTAATATTTCTGAAATATTCTAGAATAACATAAATACTAGTAAAAAGAGCAACAAAAGATTTCTTTCAGCTAAAGTAAAAGAAAATGTTTAACTTCAGAAAATACAAATATATCAAATAAATAAGTACCTATAGAAATGGATAGTGAGAAGTGTACTCAGCCACTATTTTGAAAATAATTATCTAATAATATCTATATGCTCAGCATCCTCATCCTCATCATCCATATGATCATAAGCATTGTCATCATCTTCAACGTCTTCATCCACAACCCCATCATCATCACTATCAGACCACTGATCACCACTACACATAATTTTGACTAAAAGTTTTATTTGTCCTATAACCTGCTCTGAGATTTTAGATTTAGGAAAATATTCCTGGGGTAGTTAATCTGTCAACAATCCAAGAGCAACTGGCCTATATCAACGTGTAAAAGATAACACAACTTTAGACCTATGCCCTGGGTTAATCCTGTCGTCAACTTAAAAAATATTTATATTATCTTGTAGACTATTTAATAGAGATTGTATTGAAGTTATTTTTAACTGGTTTCAGGAAAATATTTTTTTCGATTTTTGTCGTCTTAATTTTGACATTTGTCTTTGTATGAGGTGGTTCGTAAACAATGAAGATGGACCCTGCATTGCTTTTTGGGTATTTGGATGGACATAGTAGACACAAATTCTCAAGTTTTTCTTCGATCTAAAATACCAGAGTTTTGGAATAAGGTTTATATCTCTCCATTCTCTGGCAATAGTGCTTCTCGAAAGCCACTTGAAACTCCAGTCGAATAGTTTGTCTCTTCATCCAGACATTGCGGGTTTCTTACAACTTTACATAGAAGAAACTGCCCAAGATGCAGGCCAGAGGCGTCGGCGAAAAAACGAGAATAAACGTTTGATATATTATAATTAAATGTTTATTTTTTATGTTATCAATTTTCTTTTATATGGAAAGAGCATTTTTCCTGTTTTAATTAAATGTATATTCTTAACATTCAATACTGGACTTTTTATATATTTTTCTCCTTATTTGTAAATAAAATAGTTAAGAACAATCATGAGATCAAAAAGTAGGCTTACCTGCTGAAGGGTTAATGTTTTCAGTCTTCAATATCATATTTAATTCAATGCAAGGGCGGATCCATGGGGGGGGGGGGTCATAGGGGTCATAACAAAGAAACTAAGCTGTCATGGAAATGACAGCTGCCATAACAATGATTGTATGAATGGGTAATTAATGTTATTACTAACCGAAAAACGTTCATACAATATTCATACAATCATTGTTATAGACAGCTGCCATAACAATGATTGTATGAATAGGTAATTAATGTTATTACTAACCGAAAAACGTAGAGTAAAGTTACAATGATTTACTTAGATGTTTACAATGATTTATTTAGAGTAAAGTTACAGTATTTGCATTTACCAGAACTACCAGCTTTACACGAAAATTGCTTATTATTATAAATAAATTTGATTTCCACTTTTATTTGATGGGACAGTCCTTTAAGATCGCTCGTTTGAAGGCACAAGGCTTGTAAAGGTGCCTTTACACCTTACGAACCTCACCTTCGAAGAAGTTCTCCTTCGAACCTTGTCGTACCGACTTGAAGCGAACAGCCATTTATACTTCACGTGACGTTAAGCGAACCAATATGGCTGACGCACCCAAAGCTAGCTTATGATAAAGAAAAAATCTCCATTATCAATATATTTTATATTATCTGAAAAATAAAAAAATAGGAGACGATTTACAACGTTTCACCAATTACACTAGTATCACAAACAGCTCCTGTCACTTAGGAGAAACCCAAATCGAAAGTAACACAAGCGCTACCCCCGAACCCAGGCGAACAGATGAAGTCCCTAGAACACCCGAACAGTCGACGTGAAGGCTTCACGAAGGTTGTTCGGGGGGTGGTGTTCGAAGGTAAAGTTCATAAGGTGTAATGGCACCTTAAAATAACTGTTTTTTTTACTTCTAGATATTATTCCACATGAAATTATGTGGTTTGCATCAAGGATAGCCTGCCCTTCAATTAATGGTCTTTTAAAATAACCAATTATCTCTATCACATCAACTGTGTCTATCCCCGTTCCTTCCGACATTTTGCAAAACTACTAGCGCACCCTATAGTCGATTGCGCCCGCGTCTACAAATGGAACAAGCTTTTAAAACTACATAAATACACTGTTAAGCCTGTTCAACGCATATCTAATTATGGAAAAACTGGATATGAACATTTCTTTAAGGATTAAAGTAAAAATTTATCAGGTTCTGAGAAAGAAACATAATTATGGATTTTAGAAATGTATTAGGTTTGCCAGACGTCCCGTATTTCCCGGGACGCCCCGTATTTTAGGCTTAGTTTAAAATGTCCCGGCGGGACTGATTCTGTCCCCTATTCGAACCGTGCTTTTTATTTGGTTTTTATTATTAAGACAAAAATACTCACGCACGCAACGTTCATAACTTTGCATACACATCAACTCGGATTAAGGAAGTTCGAGAGAATTTGTGGTTTAATTATTCACTTTAATTTAAAGTGACCACTGAAAATGTAAAAATATATATATCTACTAAATCTCACATGACTGTTGTTAGCAATAGATCGAGTAATTTAACACAATATTTTTCAAAGCCTGTTAAGTCTGCCTCGGACACGGAAGAAAAAATAGCTGCTGGAGAACTCGCATCGGTTTATCATACGGTAAGGCATTCCCTTAGCTACAATACACAAATTGTTACCAAATAAGGATTCAAAAATTGCTCAGAAATTTAGCTGCGGCCGGAGAAAAGCAGAATCTATTATATGCTAACTACTGGCCAAGGAATCTGTTAATATTTTAAAGACTGCACATGAGAAAAATCTATACTTTTCGATCGCGACAGATGCAAGTAATAAAAAATCTGGTGCGTGCGCGCAACACACAACTTTCACTTACCAACTTACTTAGATTAGAAATTGACGTGTTTTGCTAAATATCATTTCCCAAAGTCAGACATTTTTCTACATTCATATCTTATTTTTGTTAATCGTTAAAGCCGTTTTTGAGTAAATAAAAAAACCCCGTGAATATGATACAAAATTTAATAAGTAAAGTCCCCCCTCCCGTAGATCAATTTTGATGAAATTTTTACAGTCATATCTCGGGCATATAAATACATCAAATACCAAGTTTGATCAAAATCGTTAAAACCGTTTGAGTAAATAAAAAATCTGGTGCGATGCGCGCAACACAAAACTTTCACTTACCAACTTACTTACATTAGAAATCGACATGTTTTTTTAATTGCCATTTTTATAAATAATATAAAAAAGATGACTTATTTTGATTAAAAATGATTAATTTAATCAAAATCAATCAAGCCGTTTTTCAGATATTCCAAAAAAATGTAAAAATTGAAAAAAAAAGTTATGAAATAAAGAGCCACCTGCATTTGACCAATTTTGATGAAATGTTGTCTGTCACATTGTGAGTATATACATACACCAAATATCCAGTCTGATAAAAATCATTACAGCCGCTGTTGAGTAAATAAAAAAAACACGTGAACATAAGAAAAAGTTTATTAAATGAAGTACCCCCTCCGTTTCACCAATATTGATGAAATTTCGGCTGTCGCATCGCGGGCATATACATACATCAAATACCCAGTTTCATCAAAATCATCAAATCCGTTTTTGAGAAGAAAAAAAAAAAAAACGTAAACATTAGATAAAATTCTTTAAGTAAAGTCCCCCCTCCGGTTGATCAATTTTGATGAAATTTTTACAGTCGTATCTCGGGCATATAAATACATCATATACCCAGTTTGATCAAAATCGTTATAGCCGTTTTTGAGTAAATAAAAAAAACACGTGAAAATGATACAAAATTTACTAAGTAAAGTCCCCCCTCCGGTTAATCAATTTTGATGAAATTTTTAGTCATATCTCATGCATATAAATAGATCAAATACTCAGTTTAATCAAAATCGTTAGAGCCGTTTTTGAGAAAATCGAAAAAAACGTAAAAAGTTATTAAATAAAATACCCCCTCCCTTTGAGCAATTTAGATGAAATTTTCGCTGTCACATCGCGGGCATATACCTACACTAAATACCCAATTTCAGGTTCCTACGGTTTATAGTTTTTGAGCTAGTCTGTTCACACACACACGCACGCACGCACGCACGCACGCACGCACGCACGCACGCACGCACGCACGCACGCACGCACACACACACACACACACACACACACACACACACACACACACACACACACCATTTCGCGGGACTTGGTTATTTCGACTCAGGGGGTCCCAAAACGTGTATTTCCGTTGAAAACCGGAAGTCGAAATTTTTCACGATCGCAATACTTCCACTTACTATATATTTCATATATAGGTAAGTGAAAGTAAAAAAACAGAAAAATGTTTCCAATTTGCATACGATACTTTGACTACGATACAGGGATTCAAAACCGTCTTCTCGATTTCGTATAATGCAACCACGAATCAGCAAATGAAGTAAATAAATTATTATTAGACACACTGGAGAAAAATGGATTATTTTTAAATAGAATATCAGCATGTTATGCCCATAATAAGAATGTAAACTTCGGCAAAACCCATTCAATTTATACACTTTTGCTGTCTAAAAATAAAAACATTATTAAAGCTGGTTGCTCCGTATATATTCTTCGTAATTCTGCAAAACATAAAACCAATAAATTGGAAGTGGAAATTGAAAGTTTGATACTGAAAATTTGTTGGTCACTTTAGTAGATCTGCAAAAAAAAGAGTGGATTTGGAACTCCAATTTGAAGAGAAAGAGATGCATTGGGAAGAAATAATCAACATGTCACGACGAGAGTTTTATCTCTTGGTCCTGCCGTTGAAAGAATCATTAAAATATGGCCTGCCCTAAAATCTCATTTCCTGGAGTTCCGCAATGAATGCCCACGTTCAATGGAGAAAATAATCACAAATGAAGACGACGAGAAAAAGACTTTGGCATATTTGTCGTTTAACAATATAGCATAAGTAGCAGTGAAGAAGATTGAATCAGATACTCTGTCAGTTGTTGAAATGCATGCATGGGATTCGCGAGAAGATCGAGCAATGAAAAGTTTTTTGGCATTCAAGCGAGAGACATAATGCGTGGTTTGAGTTGACCGTTTTTAATTACGAGTATAATTGTGTTGATTTTTATAAATATGTTAAAACTGACTTCTCCTCGGACAAATAAAAAAACAAAAAAAAAGAATGTCACTATATAATTTTGTTTTTTATTTGTCCCGGGTAAAAAACTAAATTCCCGTATTTTTGATTATTTAAGCATTTGTCCCTTATAGACTGAAAAAAAATCTGGCAACCCTAAAATGTATGTTCCTTTTTTTATTCGTTCAAATGCCACGAGGTTTAACCACTGGTGCAAATTCACCTCTGCCAGATTTTTTTTTTTTTAAATTTATATGTTTAAGGACAAGTCGACCATTTAGGTCATTATCGTCCGACTCTGGAGGGATTTTGTTGTAATTTAGATTATTTTGTGATGATTGAAATTGTGATGTATGACCCCCAATAACATAAATACTTATCTACAAAATAGACAGTAGACAGGGGCATTCAAACAAAGGGAGGCCATTACAACAAATGCTTTATTTCAATAAAACTCGATCACAGCATCGTTCTATATATCTTTTGTAATATCTGTTGTATATAATTTCAGCGGTCGTGTCATTGACAACAAATGCTTCAAGCCATTTTGAATAAGCGTCTACCACCCGCAATAATAATTTCCCTTTGAATGGGCCTGCAAAATCCAGATGTATTCTGTCCCATGGTTGTCCAGAAGCTGGCCATGGTATAGATTCTACAGGTTCCTGATTTCTGTATTTGTTGCATATTTCACAGGACTTGATTTTTTCTTCAATTTCTTGGTCCAATTTAGGCCACCAAAACTTCCCACGTGCCAAGGCTTTAGACCTTACAATGCTAATGTGTGTATCATGGAGAGATGAAATCAATCGTTTTCTTAGTGTGGAAGGTACGATAACTCTGATTCCCCAAAGAATACATCCTCCATGTATTGATAATTCATTTCTGATTTTTAAGTAGGGTAGAAGTTCTTCAGAGCAATTTGCAGGCCATCCTTTCAATATGATATTTTGTATATTGAGAAGAATAGGGTCCTTGGAGGTCTCTTTGGCAATATCTTGGCTTTGAATTGGTAAGGAGTTTATATTTTCATCAAATATTTTTGAGACAACTTCCTCAAATGCAAAGTCAGTCTGTTCTAATTGAGGAATGGGCAAGCGACTTAGAGCATCAACTTTTCCAAATTTTGAAGTATTTACATATTCCTCTGTGAATGTGTAGTTCCTAAGCAAAAGGAGTCTATTTGCTGTATTTTGAGGTATGTAATTTTCTGATCCCATATACAATAGCTAGTCCCTCTCTCTCTATTTGAGAATATTTTTGTTCAGCAGAATTTAGCGTTTTAGAGCCGTACATGACTGGACATTCGGTTCCATCAGGATATCGGTGCAAAAGACTTATCCCCACCCCCTTAGAACTGGCGTCGGCAGCCAAAACTACTGGTAATCTTGGGTCATAATGAGCAAGAATGTTTTCCACATCCATCACTGGTGTTGGAAAGTTACCAAGGCCTTATTTTGTTCAGTTACTTACTTTACTGTAGATTATAAAACACATTTTAATAACATGTTTAGTTAAATAATAGGGAAACATTTTATTTTATTAGTGCATTTTATTTTTTTAATAAACCAGATTAGTGAATAAGTGAAAAATTTCAGAAGCCAGTAAGATCCTCAGCGAAGAATGCATTTCATGGTTCTCTTCTAAAAGTTGTTTTTTCAGCATTTTGCAATCTCACAAAATGTAAAAATATCTAAAAACAAAATTAATGTTTGGGAATGTCACATTATTTTGTTTTTTAAATAATTTTTTAGGCTACAACTTACTTCTTCTAATGATTTTTGCGAAATAGAATAGTCTTCAATTAAAGAGGTCAGAATCATAGCTTCCAGAAGATTAAAAGCCTTCGATAAAGACACAGTATCAACATTTACCTCAAATTTAGTTTGAGAACCATGTGTTGAGAGCTCTGTTGCAATGGGAAACATCATTAATATTCTATTTTTAACTTCTTCCATGTTCTGGATCGGAGCCCGAACAGCTAAGTTATATCCTTGACCGTATCTGAAGTATGAAAAAATGTATGGTTAATTAATTAATATTTTTTTATCAGTAATTAATGCTGAATTAAATTAGTTGGGCGAGGAGTAGCTCAGTGGTAAGACATTAAGCTACAATGCCCCAAAGCTGCAAGATTAAACAAAAGACAAAACAAGAGTAAGACAAAGCTGCAAGAAACCCTGATGGAGTAAACACAGGTTCAACTCAAAACTGGCGGTTGAGTGTGATCATGTTAAACTCACCTCTTTGCACTACCGCTGACCAAGACAGAAATTATTTTACTTCCATAGTACTAACCCAAGTTCTTTCATGATTTAAAGTGGAATAGGTTTTTTTTTTTTTCAATTATTTATCAGCAGGTTAAAGGATAAATTTATAGGATTTTCTCATCAAAAAATAAAGTAAGTCTGTATTAGGGAAATAATCAAGGCGAACCTAGGTTAAAACCCCATAGAAGATATATTGTTTATCATTATAACCTGTGGGGGGGGGGGGGGAGTGATATAGTGGTGCATTGTTGCGATTCTCGATGTTATTAATATGTTATCGATTATTGCTATCATATTTTATCGATTGTTTCGGTGTTAGAATTATTTGCATTCTGAATAAAGAATTTAACCTTGTGGGTCACAAGTATATCAATTTTATCAGACGGCTAAACGCTCTTATAAATATATCTTTCAATTTAATGTAATTAAAGTAAAAAAAATGCTTGGGCTTAAATTTTTCAATATATCAAATGCCTATATCAATTTAATGTTTAGATTTACATTAAAGCACAATCGGTCTTTCAATATCGTATATCTGACGGTCAAAATCTTATTTCTGCAGGTATTAATGATTTTTTAATGTAAGTCAGTACCAGCTTATAAAATAAACATAAATTCTTATCGTTATATTTCCATTGCTTTCGTTATAATTATTTTAAAACATCTAAACGCACGTAGCTGAAATATTGTTTGTCCTAGAAAGATGAAACTTGTACCATTTTCCAGATTTTATTGTATCAACCAGGATAATATATATATACATATATTGAATTCGATTTTTGACTGTTTATAAAATAATATTTTTGCTTCTGAAAAAAAGATAAACATCTAAGTATGTTAACAAGCATGGGCGTCACCGCCGGGGGAGAGGACGCCCCCCCCCCCCAATATTTTGGAAGTGGGCAACTACTTACACACTAACTGTACATAAATTGGCAAGTTTTTTAAATATGTTAAAAACACATGGTTGGCGAAGGAATTAAATGTCCCAACAGTTGACTTTAGGCGTTGTTATTTTAACTTTTAGCCTCTTGAATGTTCACCAATCTATAGGCGGGCGCAATCGAATATAGAGTGCGCTAGTAGTTTTGCAAAATGTCGGAAAGAAAGGTGTCAGACCTAGTTGATGTGATAGAGATAATTGGTAATTTTAAAAGACCATTAATTAATGGGCAGGCTATTCTTGATCCTAACCACATATTTACATGTGGAGTAATATCTAAAAATAAAAAAACAGTTATTTTACAAGCCTCGTGCCTTTAAACTAGCAATCTTAAAAGACTGTCCCATCAAATAAAAGTGGAAATCAAATGTATTATTAATAATAAGCAATTTTCTTGTCATTGTACATGTAAAGCTGATAGTTCTGGTAAATGCAAACACATCATTGTAACTTTACTAGACGTTTTTCGGTTAGTAATAACATTAATTACCTATTCACACAATCATTGTTATGACAGCTTAGATTCTTTGTCATATTATTTATTTATTTCTCAAAACTTTCAGGCTTCGCATTGAGAACGTGGAACAATTAAGAACAACGGATGTAATAGAAAAATGGGGAAAATTAAAAAAGAAAAACAAATCTATGACACTATGGTCTCAATGTTATTTGCATAAAACTAGCATTTTGGAATAATAAAATGTCTAATACTAATATTTACCTGGATAAATATAGTCTCTTCCTTTAAAATAAAGACTACAAATCGTCATATGTTTCGAAACAGGCTTATCTATTCTTAATTTTACAATCCACTCTTTAAGAAGCTTTTTATTTTTTGGAAATAAAAGGGAATGGCACGTCTTTTGATTTTCTAATTGAACACTGAGGGACCGAGCAATACCTATTAGATATTTTTCAAATGATTTTTTGCTCAATCGGGTTTTAATTATGGAAAAATAAATTAAAAACGCCAAAAAACCCTATGAATCCCAGGTAATGGCCCGACTTTTATCCCCGTTTCTCTAGTTCCTTTAGCACCGTCGCAGAAGCAGCACCGTCGCTTGCGCCCGCCTATACCACCTTAAAGCCCTAGCAATTCTAAAAATATAGTACAAGTTTGCTCTTTCTAGGAAAAATAGTATTTGAGCTATGTGGGCTAACATATTCCAAAATATTCCATAAAAATTGCCCTTTTTGGATTTTGATTATGAGCTGATTTTTTCTTTTTTTTCTTTTCTTACTCCTGATGAGCCCACTTATATCATGCTGGTTCTCCTCTTTAAAATGATAGCAATCATTAGCAAATCTTTTTTAAAGAATTTTGTAATATTAAGTAACAAAGAGAAAAATTACGGACTTGGTGTTGGTCAGATGTGTGAATGGAAAGTAATCAAGTGAGATTACCGGAAGTTGAATCATGTCCGGTAACGTCAGTGTTGAGGGTTAATAGTTATTTAATACTATTGTGACTATATTCTGGTTTTGTCGTTCTGATTCCAACCGTATGCATAACTCATAAATTATATATTCTTAGTTTTAAACATCTTCTTGCCATTATATTAAGGACTGCGATATGTAGGGCATAGTAACTACATACATTTTTCGATTAAGAATATAAAAGATTTAAAAAGACATAATATTTGCGGAGGGGGGAGGGGGGTCATGACCCCTGTGACCCCCCCCCCCCCCGGTCATGAGAATTTAATCCACCCCCCCCCCCCTCCCAGACGAAAATTTCATCAGCCTGTCCATCCTAGACGAAACCTTGAGGACACCCTTGGTGCGATTTTATGGGAGAAAAAAATACTGATGAAGTCAAAGGGCAGGTGACGACTAATACAATGAGTACGTATAAAGGTGCCTTTACACCTTATGAACCTCCCCTTCGAACCTTGCCGTACCGTCGTGAAGCGAACAGCCATTTATACTTTACGTGAGGTTAAGCGAAACAATATGGCTGACGCACCCAAAGCTAGCTTATGATAAAGAAAAAATCTCCATTATCAATATATTTTATATTATCTGAAAAATAAAAAAATAGGAGACGATTTACAACGTTTCACCAATTACACTAGTATCACAAACAGCTCCTGTCACTTAGGAGAAACCCAAATCGAAAGTAACACAAGCGCTACCCCCGAACCCAGGCGAACAGATGAAGTCCCTAGAACACCCGAACAGTCGACGTGAAGGCTTCACGAAGGTTGTTCGGGGGGTGGTGTTCGAAGGTAAAGTTCGTAAAAAAGATAAAATAAAATTTTTACATATACATTTATCAACAAAATAAAAATAATCAAATTTTGTGTCTGGTTAAAAAAAATATTTCCATGATGGGATATGTACATAACTTGGAATATAATATCCGGTAATCTCCGGTGGGATATGTACATAACGAAGTGGAAATCGATGCAAATGCATCAATTTAGCAGGCACTGGAAGTGACAGATTGGCTCGCAACGAATGTGGAAGGTTACTGTACAACCCTTCAAATTTTATTCACAGTTAATGTTCTGTTTTTCCGTGACATCTTAGGTTTCCAATTCCGATGGATGACGATTTCGATATATTGGCTTTAGCAATTGAAAGTGTTGAGCGAGAAACAGAACAGGATGTAATTAATGGAAAACCTTTAAGTAAATCTCTAGTTTCTCCAAAGAATTTAAATCCTAAAAAATCCCCACAAGTAACACAGAACTCTAAATCTCCGGAGGAGAGTCCCAAACCGCTAAAAGGTAGATCTCTAGTAGGGGTAGATTTGTGTTTTGAAGAAAGTGTTCCAGTTGATGTACCAGAAAAAACTGAACTTAAGAATTTATTGCCTGAGAAAAGTGTTGTTCATACAGGTGATACAGATTCATCAGATGATGAAGGAAATAAGTATTTTGAGGAAGTGAAATATGACTCTTTTGGTAAGTTTGTAAAAAATAAATTGAAGAGCCCAGGAAACCAATCCCTTGCTTCTTTTAAAAACTCTTCTTGGAAAAAGAATAAAACTGATTTGCTGTCACCACCCATTCCAGTTAGATCAGCTGTAAAGGAAAACAAAGATGTCAGTGCTGATCCTATATTTGGTATTCGAATTGTGAATCCTCTTGTGTCTTCACAAGTAATTAAAGAAAAAATGACAGGACGAACGCCTATTGGTTTCGCAAAAATTAAGTACCATGTTTCTTATGGAGACTTAAGCAATGATTGGGTTATCGCTGCTGTAGTTGTTAAGAAACTTCCACCCAGAGTTTCACAAAATGGGAATAATTATAGTTCATGGATTATCAGTGATTTAAAGAGTGACCTTAAGACTGTTTTCCTTTTTCTCTTTGGTAAAGCGCACCAAGAACTGTGGAAAACAGCAGCTGGTACTGTTTTAGCCATCTTAAATCCTTCAGTATTAAAAAATGACAATGACAAAAAATCAGAGTATGAAGCGAAACTATCAATTAAGTCTCCTGATCAGGTCATGATTTGGGGGAAGTCCAAAGATCTCGGACAGTGCAAAGTAATTAAGAAGAATGGTGAAATTTGTGGGGCTTTTGTCAATAATTACCTATGCGAAGTGTGTGTTTATCATGTCAAACAAGAGTATAATAAAAGTAACAAACCAAAAAATGGTCGTCCAGAATTCAGCTCATCCGGGAATTTAAACTTACGTAACAAGGTCCTGGGTAAAAATGAAGTTTTTTATGCAGGCAAAAGTTTTACTGCAGTAACTCCCCCATCCAGAGGTAATAAAAAAAATGCGGCTCAAGATGTTTCAAGACTCAAAGGACTTGGTACAACCATTGCAAAGGTTCCAGAAGTTGTTAGTATTCCTAATTTGCAAAGGTCCAATGAAATACTGAAACTATTACCATCAGTTAAAAACCCTTTAAATGTTACCAGGACATCTGATAAGAGCAGACTTGACCAACTTATGACCAAAAACTCAAATGAAGATTCAGTGGTGAATATTTCTGTAAAACCAAGGTCGGGCGAGACTGGAATAAAAAATAATGATAAAACATGTTCAGCAGAAAATGCTCATTCCAAGTCAACTTTACCTGTTCTAAAAGTTCCAATTCTTTCTAATCCAGAAAAAGAATTTTCTGTTAGTGGGAAAATCAATTCTAATGAAGCTAAGTCATTAAGTAGTCCAATAACTACGAAGCCATCAGAAAAGTCAGTCCGATCAGGTAAAAAAAGTAGAGCTAATTTACAGCAAAGATTTAATAGTTTGGTTGGTATTCGACCTGAAGTAAAAGAGGACAAAAATAAAGGTTCCATGAAGTTCGGGTCAGCGAGTGAGAGCATCGACAAAAGATTGGCAGCTCAACCAAAAAGCTCACTTGAAGAATCTCATATTCTAAAGGATTCAAGCAATACAGGTGTGCCATCTACTCCTCGGAGGATTGCTAATCCTAGCAATTCAACGAAAAAGAGTTTATCCCTTTCTAATGAAAATAACAAATCTAATGATTTACTTCCCGAAATAACAGTAAAGAATGATATCTCAACTTATAAAATAGAATCTCCTAGAACTTCACTTATCGTGGAATCTCAAAGCAATCCAAGTGCAAATAATCCTAATTCTAAAATGTCTAAAGCTAAAATGAAGGCATTAATGTATGTTAAAGCAAATGGACCAATTAGCAAAGAAGATGCCTCCAAAGTCAAAGCTGAGGGGAAAACTGGAATAAAAAGACCATATCCTTCAGACGACGATGAAGAAAATAAAAAATCTGTGTTATCAGAGCGTTTTATTCAACTGATGAATCAGAAATCACTTCATGAAGACTTAGTAGAACTAAGGGAATATGAGCAAGAGATGGAATATTTTGATAAAATGGAAAAAAGGGACCGTTTGGAAGAAAAAATGTTGAATACTTACAAAGTTGACTGTAAAGCTGTTAAGTGTCTAAAATGTAACTACCTCTGGTTTTCAGCTTCTGATGCTTGCAAAGCAGAAGGACACCCCCTCAAAGTAATTGATACAGTTAAACGATTTTTTAAATGTGGTAATTGTGAAAATAGAACTGTTAGTTTGACGATTATACCTTTACTTCCATGTAAAAAATGTTCTGGCACAAATTGGGTCAGAACTGCTATGATGAAAGAGAAGATTGCTAAAAATGACAGTTTAAGTATTCGGGGAGGAGAACAAAAATTTGTTAATTCTGTTATTACTAACGCTAGCTTAAATCTGTTAGTGCCTGATTGATATTAATAGGGCATTATATATCTCATTAATGACTGTCATTGTTATATGTACCTTTTTATTTTTATTTTTTTATACTACTGTTATAATTTATTGTTATTGGAAGTGATATAAACTATAGTATTTATGATTAATAAATTTATATTAAACATTTGCCTGATAATTGTTTTTGAAGAGAACCTTTTTCTAATTGGGATGTATAAGTCTTGAGGATTAAGATATAAAACTGGTGTCTTAAATCTTAATACAATAAATTTTAGTTTTTAAAGATAACTGTTAGATATCACTTATTTTAAATAAATATTACACAACTGAACTTATGAATCATAAATATTTATCCTATAGTAATATAATCATTACAATATACATGTATTATGGAACATTATCTTATTTAAATACGAAAAGTATAGGGCAGGATACCTGTTATCACCTTTTTTGGATTCAATACCAAAATTTTAATTTTAACCTTAAAAATATGAATCTTCTTGTACCATCCTCAGTCGCACTGCACTGTAACTGCTAATCTTTAACAGATTTTTGCAAAAAGAATAAGGTCTCCAAATGGAGTTAATGTAATGATGATGTGACTAGTTGGATTCATGACAGTTTTACTAAAAAAATGTAAATCAATGTGTTTATGTCATTCTTATTTTTGGACTGCACTTGCTGTAATCAATATGCAAATTCTATTGTTTTCTTAGCACCTACAAATAGACTCAGATTTTAAAGAAAAAGCGGGTCTGTGATATGGAGGGAAAACCAAGCAGTAGCTTGCTTTAGTTATTACTACCAAGAGTGATAAACACAGCACCCAGCTAAGCCTAAATGCTTTGACAAGAACTCAAATACTTGTCAATAAGAGAAAAGGGTACTTCAATGAGTAATGCACTCTACTATGCTAGGACCCTGATGTCCCACTAGCAAACTCAATATAATTGTTGATCTTTATTAAACAAGGTGATTGATCATTCCCTTATCCAGCAGTTAACCAAGAAAGAGTACTTCCTAACAGCTTTAAAAATTAAGCTCAATATATCCCATAGAATGTGTAGGTTTGGGGCAAAAAAAAAATTACTTGTCAATATGGGCTGAAAATGGTTGCAGAAGAAGAGATACATTATTGTGTTTATGATGACAGATAAAGCAATCATTGCAACAATTAATGATGCAATTTCAGTTATAAAGATGCTCGATCTCAAATCCTGAGGAAAAAGGAATTGGTCAGAACAAAGAAAACAATATATGTCAAAAGAATTTGGGTCTAATTTAAAGTCTATATTTAGGGATGATTTGGTGTAAAGGAACAAGATGATGCTGTCAAGGGAATGAGCTGGCACAATCCATTTAATAATAGCAGACCATGAAGGAAAAGGCTGAAGAAATGTATGGGGAGGGACTTGGAGTATATCTGGGAGACAGTTGAAAATCTGTTAACAAGCCAGGCAAGACTACCTACGGAACTTTTCTATTTGGAAACAATTTATACGATACTGAAGAAAAAAATATTATTTTACCTCCACCATATGTTTTATGAATCTAATGGTGCGAAAATATGAATGACAAGTTGAATAGTAAACAAGTTATAGGTCAAAACCTGAAGAAATATTCTTACGGTGGTAACACTTACTAACTGTACCAATATTTACCCTATATGCTAACTTTTTTTTAAACATTTGATAGGTATATATAAATATTTCTTTAGCTTAACTTAAATCAAAGTTTACTCATTAAATTTCTCATGCTTGCCTGAGAAGAACGTTGAAAGAGAAAAAAGTATCATAAGTAAAATTTTGGATTATAAAAGTTATTTAAATTCAGTAATAATTGACTTACATTCTCTTACACCATAAATTTATTTAATTTTAAAACTATTCCCTTTCAATATTCAGAAGTACTCTGGAGATGAGGGAACACGCATCTTGCATACCAGGAAGAGAAAAGAGGGATCCACTAAGATCAATTGGGTACTTGTGAATTAGGCCAAGGCATGAACTGCTTTATTAATAACTTTACACAAGCTGTTAACCGATACCTTCATCATATTTTTGGAAATTGAAATGCCTTAATACCTATAAATAATTGGACACAAACAAATGGAATATTAACAAAGCACTTTTATTAATTTCATTCATTTTTATGTTACGACTATTAGTATGAATCTTTGGAGCAGTTTGGTGTGGTTCCTATCTCAACTGCAAAGGACTTTTCGGAGGTTTTTTCATCTATTTCAAGTGACCAAAAGATGAAAGCTGTGAATCCAAGGGCTAACTCACAAGTACCGAATTTAAGCAAAATATTCTTACTTTATTAATATTAATAAGTTGCTCATCCATTTATTATCATATAATCTACTTATTTTTCATACTTTTGAAAATAGGTTTGATATTATTTGAAACCTCCATCACCAGATATGATAATAGTAAAACTTGTTATAATGTGTGTTCTAACACCAATGGATATCTATTGGTTTTTAAAAATTATAAAAATGAAGCTTAACTGGAACTATGAAAAATGTTAGTCCTAGTTCATTTTTCATGCGGTACAACTTTAAGGAGAGGTTATCAAAAATGGGATATTGATTACTAAGTGCCTTCTAAATCTACATGGTCAAGTAAATTTTTAAACTAATGTTTCACTTCTAAAAATATAATCAGTAATTTTAGCATGAATACAAACTTATTTTTCAAGTGCTGTGTACTCCCAAGACATCTAAATTGCCCATCCGCCATTATTGTCACTCTCGAACATAAAGATTCGCATTCACTCATACTATGTGATGTTAACACAACAGCACGGCCACTGGCTACACAATTTTTTATCCTAGACCAAAGGAATCTTCTACCTTTCGGATCCATTCCACTTGTTGGTTCATCCTAAATAAATTATAATAGTTATTCAAATGTATTAATATTCAATATAGATATTTATAATCACAGAAGAGATTGGGATCACGAACCAAATGTAATTCACATTGAAATATCATCGGTCCAATGGTAAAGTACCATTTCTGCAAATGTTACTGCTTTTTAATTAGTCACTTTTTGCTATTATTTTTTTAAAATCACTGTGTGAGTGAGGCAAACTGGATTTAGCATGATTTTAAATAAGAATTTAGACATAGCTGAAATTAGACATAATTACAGATTTAGACTTTAGCATTGGATTAATGAAATATTTACCAGCATTTTAACACTAGACATAACATTTAGTTACAGATAATAACTGAATTTTTATCTGAATGTCCAATTTACATTTTGAAAGTTTCCTTACTCCATATTATAGGCTTAATGAATGTGGGGTTGCTATGATGGACATTAGCAGATTTAACAAATTCTATGGAGGTCAACCACAAGTAACTCCGCCTGTGAGGCAGTGGTACCTAGTGCCCCGACCCACGGCCTGTCCCATGCCAGGATCAAGGAGGAGGGATCGAGGAGTAACACCTCGTTAAAAAACCTGGGTCCAGCTGGCTCCGGTTGGTAGCACCCTGTAAGGGCTCCTGTCTAAGGGTTACTAGGCCAGGGAGTCCGAGCCCTGTGAGGAGGCAGCCCCTCCATCAGACTATAGGCAGATAGGCTGATAACTTGTCTGCCCGAATCTCTAACTATTCAAGAAACCGAAGGAAATGATAGCCGGACTGATTTATCGGTGAAGACATTTGGCACGAAACGGACAACTCGTATTGGTTTTTGGAATGTGAGGACACTACGTGAAAGTGGAAAGCTAAAGCAGGTCGTCAAAGAAATGAAGAACTGCAGATTGGACATTCTAGGAATAAGCGAAACAAGATGGAATGGTTTCGGAGAAACATATTGTGACAATGTTACAATGCTGTACTCAGGTGTTGATGAAGATGCCCCTGAAAGAAGAGATGGTGTAGGATTGCTGATATCTCAGGCAACTAGAAAGAGTCTGATGGAGTGGAAGCCAATATCGGAAAGGTTAATAATGGCTCGATTCCGCACGAAGGTACGAAATGTTACATTATTTCTGTGCTATGCACCAACTGAACCTTCTGCTGTAGAGGTGAAAGAGGAATTTTACGCTCTCCTAAATGAAGAATTACAGAAGGCTAAAAAGCGTGATCTGTTAGTAGTTATGGGAGACCTAAACGCGAAAGTTGGGAGCGACAACGAGGGAATTGAGCACATTATGGGTCGCCATGGATTGGGGACAGTTAATGACAATGGAGAGCGATTCATTGACCTCTGTGCCCAACACGACCTTATAATTGGAGGAACGATTTTCCCACACTGGACATGTCATAAAGAAACATGGGTCTCACCCGATCATGCAACGCGAAACCAAATTGATCACATTGCCATTTCAAGAAAGTTCCGCAGTTCATTGTGTGATGTAAGAAACAAACGTGGTGCTGATATCGGAAGTGATCACCACTTGGTCGTAGCGAACATTCGAATGAAGATTGTTGCAGCCACAAGGAAGTTTAATCGACAGGATAAGCGCTTCGATATAGGCGAATTGAAACAAAAAGAACTTCAAGCCGCTCTAAGAAATCGCTTTGAATCTCTCACTATGCTGGATGAAGAAACTGCCGAAGACAAATGGAGGAAAGTAAAGGACATCTTTACCGAAGAAAGTGAGAAGGTCCTTGGATTTCGAAAAAAGGATAAGAAGGAGTGGATGTCCGACGAAACATGGCACCTGGTAGAAATGAGAAAAGAAGCCAAGAAGAAATGCAACCAGTGCTGCTCCCAAACGGACATAGTCCAAAGTCATGAAGAATATTCTCGGCTTAATAAACTGGTCAAACGGAGTGCTCGCAGAGATAAAAGAAAATGGGCAGAAGATCTTGCAAATCAGGCCCAAGAGGCTGCAGAGAGAGGTGACCTGAAGGAGTTATACCATTTAACTAAAATTCTTTCAGGGAAAAACCGAGTATCCAGCAAACCAGTGAGAAGTAAGGACGGAAGAATGCTGACAATGCAGGAAGAGCAACTGGCTAGATGGGAGGAATACTTCTCAGAGCTGT
Organism: Aelia acuminata; assembly: GCA_911387785.2. Taxonomy (NCBI): domain Eukaryota; kingdom Metazoa; phylum Arthropoda; class Insecta; order Hemiptera; family Pentatomidae; genus Aelia; species Aelia acuminata. The sequence goes on from OU426979.1 coordinate 129,756,228, forward strand.
TTCAAAATGGGAACCAAGCTTCAGCTGCAGAAAGTCCAAACAGGGTCATGATCAGTAATCAATCGACCTGCTCAACCTACAGGGATGATCCAGATTTTGTTCCGCTGACCGGCAAACCAACCATAGGTGAGATCTCCGCAGCTATTTCTCGACTCAAGAATGGGAAATCCCCAGGACTTGACAATATTGCACCAGAACTTCTGAAGGCAGACGTGCAGACTTCGGCAGAACTTCTGTCCGGACTGTTTTCCAAGGTATGGGATACAGAAGATGTCCCCCAAGATTGGAAACGAGGACTAATTGTTAAGTTGCCTAAGAAAGGAGATAGAACTCTGTGCAATAACTGGAGAGGAATTACGCTCCTGTCAGTACCTTGCAAGGTATTCTGTAGGGTCATATTAGACAGAATCGCAGAGAGTGTGGAGAGGAAGCTTCGCAAAGAACAGGCCGGGTTCAGAAGGAACAGAGGTTGTGTCGACCTCATAAATACCCTCCGAATTATAATCGAGCAAAGCACGGAGTGGAGGAGTCCTCTCTACATAACATTTGTTGACTTCGAAAAGGCGTTTGATTCGGATTGATTGATTGATTGATTATGGAGTGCCAAATAAAATAGTAACCATAATCAAGAGCCTATATAATGGATACAACTGCAGTGTTCTACATAATGGTCGGGTGTCGAAGGAGTTCAGAGTGGACAAGGGTGTGAGGCAGGGATGCGTACTTTCACCCACCCTTTTTATCCTAGTATTGGACCGCATCATGTGCTCAACTCTGGGAGGAAGAAAAAGGGGAATCCAGTGGGGTTTAAACAGAAGATTGGAAGACCTCGATTTTGCTGACGACGTCTGTCTCCTTGCACACCGCTACACAGACATGAAGGCCAAGTTGGAGAACCTGGAAGCAGTAGGAAAACAGGCAGGGCTCAAAATAAACGCCGAGAAGACCAAAGAAATGAGACTTAATGCGCTGTCCCAAGAGGTCCTTCAAGTGGGTGGTCTCATTGTAGAACAGGTTAAATCATACACGTACCTTGGGAGCATTGTTGAAAAAGAAGGTGGCGTGGAAGAAGAAGTGAAAATTCGATTAGGGAAAGCAAATGCAGCCTTCGTTCAACTGTACGCCGTTTGGAAAAGTAAAAACATTACTCGGTCCACAAAGATGAAAATCTTCAAATCAAATGTAAAGGCTGTTTAACTCTACGGCTGTGAAACATGGAAAAACACTGTGAAAATCAAGAAGCAGCTCCAAGTTTTCATCAATCGATGCATAAGACGTATCCTTGGAGTTAGTTGGCAGGATAGGGTCGGAAACAAGGTACTGTGGAGCATTGCCGAACAGCAGCCTATAGAGGAAGAAATAAGAAAAAGGAAATGGAGGTGGATCGGCCACACGCTCCGAAAAGAAGATGGGGCCATAGAGAAGACGGCGCTGGACTGGAATCCCCAAGGATCAAGGAAACGAGGGCGACCGAGGCTGACCTGGCGAAGGAATGTGGAGGAGGAATGCAGAGCGGCTGGCAAATCTTGGCAGGAGGTCAAGGCGCTCAGCCGGGATCGGGATGGATGGCGAAAATTTACTTCGGCCCTATGCCCCCGCAGTGGTGGCAACAGGAAATAAGTCAAGTAAGTCAAGTCAACCACAAGTAAAACACTTCAGTCTGTTATAATAGTAACAATAAATAAATTAAAAAATATATTTAATACAGATCATGATAAATTTCTAAGAACATTATATAAGAACGATTCACGACAAGTACACCACCCTTTACTGTTCGACTCACAATCATTCAAAGCCACTTGTCTCTTCCTTTGTTTCTCCAGTTTCACTGTTGACGTAAATTAAAAAGGTATTGGCTGAGAGATCCGCTCCAAAAATTATAAATACATATATAAGTTAATCACTGATAATAAATGTGCAACTGTACACATGCAAAGGTCACAAAATATAAATAAAACTTTACCAGAAATACAAGACGGGTATTCCCAAGCATAGCAATAGCTGTTGAAAGTTTTCTCTTGTTGCCTCCAGAAAGGTACTGAGTACACACATCCTTGAATTTTAATAAATCAAACTTTTTCAATGATGCCTGCACTACCTATAAATAGAAAAAAAAATATATAGAAAAAATAACTATTTCAATAACTCTAGACAATGAGTAAATCTTGAAATGTTTTCATAATAAAAAAAGCACAGAGGTCAACTGTGGTGTAGTGGCTAGCATAGTCTACAATACTAAAGACATAAAATGGCCTGTGCGATGTCTGGTACTTCTTAAAGATCCCTGTCCTAATTATACCTGAATAGGCAAAATTTAGGACTCCCATTGTAGCATCGTCCGATTAGCCTTAGTAACATAAAGGGACATTAAACAAACAAACAAGAGGGGTGGATATGTTAGCTGTATTTATCATTAATAGTTCTATTTAAATAGTAACCACATTGCAACTTTTAAAGTAGAAAGTTCAAATCATGAACTGTATGATCGAGCCTCTATGATATCAGGTACTAGTTAAAGATCCCTTTCCAAATTATACCTGGATAGGCAAAATTTAGGACTCCTACTGTAGTATCGTCCGATCAGCCTTAGTGGCATAAAGTGACGTTAATTAAAGAAACAAACCAAAAAACACGTTAAATACTCTTAAAAAATCATGTTATTTTATTTAAAAGTAGAAACACATGTAAATAAATATAAAAAAGAAACATTACCTCATCAACTTCTGAAAGTGGAATATTCCGTAAATGTGAATAGAATTCAAGATGTTCTTCAGGTGTTAGTCTACTATGTAAAGCATCGAACTGTGGACAATATCCAATCAGAGATTTCACGTACTGTAATTTATTCCGTATGCTGTAGCCAAGAATATGGGCATCTCCAAAAGTTATAGTGATGTCCCCAGTGAGCATCTGAAGTAATATTAACAATACAAGTAGTAGTAATTGTTTAAATATAGTAAATAATAATAAATAGTAACTAATAGGTTACAGTAGTCTCCCTTTAACAATACAACAAAACTTTGTACTTTCGTCGTATAAATAAATTAAAAAAATAAAATTTGCAAAGGATTTTGAAGGTGTTTTATTTGTTGTGAAGATATGGATAGGAATGAGAGATAATATTAAAAAGGTAGTAAATTCACTAATTGAAAATAAGGATTGTCTAAATATGACAGAAAAAAGGGAAAACCCTACATTAAAAGCTCTAAATAATCCTGGTCAAACCAACATTGCTCACTTTCTTGTATCAAAGAAAAAAACAACTATATGCTCTAAACTAAAAATGTGAATATTTTGAAAACAAAATAAAATAAATAGATACTAATTAAATGCAAAATAACATTAGAGTCATTTCCAAAGGTATAAACAGAATACATAAATGTTTAGGACCCAATGTGACAGGAATCAGAAATGAAATTAAAAATTCCTTGGTTAATCAGTTAGGCACATTAAGTAAGTCTACATAATACCTTTGATTAGCCAAGCCTTTATTTATTAATCTCTAATTATTAATACAATTTGATGTCAATGAAAGCAAGAATAAAAAAGAAAATACACTCACCTTGAAAGTTGTTGTTTTACCTGCACCATTCAGGCCTAGCAATCCGAAACATTCCCCCTTCTTCACTCCTAAACATAACTGGTTCACTGCTACTTGTTTATTTGCTGAATATATCTTGATTATGTAATAAAAACCTTAACAATTAATTTTCCCTGTTGAAGTTTATAAATCAAAGCAATTAATAAAAATCAACATACCTTTGTTAAACATCTCAAAACTAAAACATCATCAGTTTCAGAGTTAAGTACCCTATTTCTTTCCGCTATAACATCATCATCATCTAGTAAAGGTGGGTCCAACGTTACCTTTTGAAGATCATATTATGTTCAATAGAAATTAAATGTTACATTTATTTGGATTAATAAAATATACCTAACAAATAAAAACAGAGTATATAAGGGTACATGTAAATTTTGATGGCATATATATATATATATATATATATATATATATATATATATACAAAGCGATATGACTGCAAAATAAACCAGCGCATAAGAAGACCGATAAATGTTTATTACCAACTCAGAAATGCCATAATTGGAAAAAGAGGAGTTGAACTGAAGACTAGGATGACTATAAGAACAAGTATATATACTTATGTTGGCCTAAGCTTAAGAAATTTAAGAGCAGTATTCAAGCCAAAGAGATGAAATTCTGACTGGTTAGGAACCGCTAATGGAAAATATTGATGTGTTTCGGTCATGTACAAGGGATGCCTATAACAGAATTCCCTAAAAGTGTATGGGAAGCTAGGACAGAGGAGAAGGGACCACGAAGAAAACCAAGAAATGAGTGGGAGGACTTCATATCGGATTTGGCAAGGAAAAGAGAATTCACTCCGGGTGAGGTCAATCCTCACCTTAATTAAGAAGCTGGATCCTGACAAGAGATTTACAAGAATTGGATAAATGCTGCCCCGACCATGAGGTATAAGGTTTGTTTAAAAAAGAAGACATGGGCTGCTGAGAGTTCCACTGGACTAGACCTTTGCAGATAAGGACATACGAGGAAAAGCAAAGAGAGATAGAAAACAAAGAATTTATATTTAAATTCAGATCAATGAAGAACACAAAGACAGAAATAGCGATGTCTCAACTAGCTCAATTGAACCTTACTTCCTCATAATAAGAAAATGTAAATAAAAAATATAAGGAGGAATTTTCAAAATAAAATTATATTAAAATCATGAATATCTAAAATATTTTATAAATTAATCATAATATTTACCGTCATTTCTGAAAAAAATCTATGATAATGACCTCTTTCAATTAATAATACGAGAGCAAAAAACAATATTCCAGCAGCAAATAATGATAAGAAATTTTTTCCCAGGAAATCTATGGACAGTAAATCAGTCTCCAATTGTACACCTGTAAAAGAAAAAGAAAGCTATAAGAATAAACTGAGAAATAAAAGCAGAATAAACATTACACCAAAGGTATAAGATATGAGCAAGCAATTTTTATTTACCATATACAGATGACAGAGTGGTGATCACGACATGCATCTCAGCGATCTTTAAGATTCCTTCTCCCAAGCAGTAGTGCGGGAATAATACAAAAACATTTCTTAAAATTCGTTCAATTTCTGTAAGATACTGAAATATAAATTATGTTTCAGCTTTTATAACATTATAATTAAACACATGAGAAACAAATTTTTTGAATAGATATTTTCTTTGTGTGTTATCTTAGCCTAGAAACATGAACAATGCAAGGTTCTCGGTCAATTTATGCTTTATAGTGGATTAGATGGATCATATCTTACAAAAGTAAATTTTAAAAAATATCTTTACACATATTTTTATCAAAAATTAATATAACTAACATAACACCTTCAACCTTTCATGTTTCGGGGTATAAATACGGATGTGTTGTCTTAAAAATGTTTGAATATATACTTGGAGATTAGGCAAATAATGAATATTACCTAAAACAAATTATTGATAACAATTATGATTAAACCAAGTAAAATTACCTCATCATTAAAAACTTTTAAAACATAAGTAGATGCAGTTGTTGTTACACCTAAGACAATGTTTAAACAGGCCAAGGAAACAAATGCTGAGCTTGGAACATCAAAGATAAAGCTGGCAGGATACATTAATGGTATGACTGCCCATCTAAAATAAATTTTATAATTAATCATAAAAATAATAATGGTTCTTGTCAAGTTCCTGTCTGCAGCGACCATTATGCCTGACATCACATTCGCTGATAACACGAAAAACTGTTTAGTGTGGCCTGATCACAACTAAAAAGGCTCATTGGGGCTTCATTATCATTTTTTAGCTTGCTGAAGTCTAAAGCTGTGATCTAATAAAGATAATTATGTTCCTGAAAATAACTTGGCAGATATGGTAAAAAGGCTCAATAACAGGATGTTATGCTCGGGACAGGAACAAGACAAGTGCCAAAATAACTTTTAAAATACAATGTATGCATAGTTGATGAATGATTTTTGTTAGCAATAGGTTATATTTATTTAGACATATAGGTTTTTTTTATTGCTCCTCCCCTTCCTCGGGGTTTCCCGGGCCAGGGGAGAGGGTGGGGAATTGATGCCAAGTATTATTAAATGTCCCCTGGCTCCGGGTTTTGAACTTGCTATCTTTCGGTTCTTAATCATACGTTGCCATGGGCAACGTGTATTTTCTAACGTGTTTGCCCACTTGGCCATCCCGCCACACTTACCTATGTATGGAATGAATGGTAAGGGGAAATATTGAGATGATGAAAAATTTCAACTGTGGCTTTTCAACAGATATACACATTTCTGGGTACCCTGAGTCCAAATTACCAAGCCACATACAATGGAGTGTCAACAGGACATGTATGACAGGTGAAAAGTTTTATCACTATGAGCTTTGGATACTGAGAAACTATTAAAACAGCTATTATGCATCATATTGGATGCGTTTAGTGGCATCACTGGTCACCAAGCTGCTTGTGAGAACATAATGGAGAAAGGATGATAGTTCACAAATACTGAAGGAAAAAAAGAGAAGAAGTAGGGGTCTTCGGTGGCTGAAGCTGAGAACAAAGCTTTGTTAGTAATAATGATCTGAAATTCTTAAAAAAATAGATAAGAATTTATTGGTCTAATGAGCATAATAACAGAAGTGAATAGTGACCTTTGCTATTATCTTAGTATTACTCTTCTCTTCAACGTGATACTAATTAGAAGCAGACATTTTACTGTAGAAGATGATTATTAAGGGTCCAAAGTCTCTTGAAAATTTAAGGAGAAACTATTCAACAGAAAATTAAAAACCATTTCTAGCAAAGCCTATGCTAAATATGCCAACAGATCATTGACAACCATGATGATAGGGATTGCTTCATCATATGAAATTCATAGTTTCAAAGGACGGCTCTGCTGCGGGTTACGAAATCGTATCGGACCGTGTCCCATGAGGCGGTGCAGGTCCTAGCAGGTGGGGTTCCTCTCGAAACTTATCCTGCGGGAAAACAAATTAAAACGGGATTTCAAAACTCAAGGCTCAGCTGGTCTTCCGGAAAATAGCCGGGCAAGGGTAGAAGAAGACACTGGAAAATGGAAGATCATCCGGGATGATACTACCGCAGAGTGGAACCAGCGTTGGGCAGCAACCACGAAAGGGTCTACCTTGAAAAGGTACTTTCCTACTTTGCGGGCACGTCTGGAAGCAAAGTGGGTCCTCCCGGACTATTGGATTTCGCAATACCTCACTGGGCATGGGGCCTTTCGTGCTAAACTCCATAGCTTTGGAAAGGATATAGATCCCCTGTGCCCAGCATGCGGGGTACCAAAGACGGCTGAGCATGTCGTTTTGACCTTTGAGGCACTGGGGTCCAAGCTCCTCAGGGATACTGGGCTGTACGTCCTGGGGGAGAACCAGTTCCCTGAGTTAATGACAGAGCGGAACTTCCCGTACTACAAACAGTTTGTTTACGGGTGGAAAGAAGCCGTCGGGCTGGACGTTTTCAATCTTGGAAGAAGGGGACCACCACCTGGAAGACCACCTGACAGAGGGCAAGGATAGACCAGACAGAAGTACCGTTGGATAGAAGGCAGCATTCTTCAAACGTATGAAGATCCTGAATTGAGAGGAAAATCAATATAAAGTTTTTTAGGCAAGATAAAAACACTAGTTATATCTTGCCAAAACCCATGTTGCTGAAAGGCAAGGTAGGGAGGACATAAAAATAAAAAATAAATAGAAACAGATAACTGTTGATTCGAGTGACATGAGAAAAAAATCTCTTTTAAGTTGTCCTGTGATTTCATTAGAGAATTTTACAATCCAGAGGACTGTAAATGAAATATTTAATTTTATGTTAGTAGCAAAAATGATGCTACATCATGATTTTTCTCTATCTAGAGAATTTTTATATGAGGCCTCGAAAATTGTCTAGAAGTTCTTTAATACTACCTCTGCAATGAAGCATTGGTAGGCCCAATACCATAATAAAAAATAAATCATCAATTTTTTTAAGAAATAGAATGAAAGCGGGGCAACCTTACTTCATCTCCTCATCATGAATTATTTATTAATAACTATTACTTACCCATATAATATAAGAAGTAATGCCAGACCTGGTAGGCTCTTGGGATTAATGTATGCTTCAGCTTTAAATATCATCAATGATAATATACAAAGCACAATTGAAAGAATGTAGCAGGCCTGCAACATAAAGATAAATGGATTAAGAGAAAACAGGTTTGACATAATAATTTTACTTATCTCTTTAAAAAGACAAATAAGAGGATGTAATACAATGGGTGAAACATTTTGAATTTTCAATGCGAACATGTTTAAGGAATCAAATAATAACCAAATCTCACAAAATGATCTGCCTGCGTATAAGAAACAAATAGACATATCACATGTATTAATCCTAAAATCGACTTATTGGAAGTACCTCATTGTATCATTAATTTAACACTTTTTTGAAAAAAAATTTGGACATGTCAACACGAGAATTTATTCATATTTACACCATTTAGTCTATTTTACCAATCTCCTAGACACTCCTCATTAAGTAATAATCTTCCAGACGATGCCTGTCCAAAAGTCTGCTTTGAAATCAAGATACTAGGCATGCATATCTGAAGTACTTCTCATAGTTTTTCAAACACCTGTTTAAGGATATAGGTCTGGTCCAGAAATCTGGCTTACAGTTTAAGCATTAGCTGAAGAAACTGGAAAGAGTGCTTAATTGAGAAGCTGCTGGAGAGGTATCAAGTAAATTCCATTGTCTTTTCATATTGTACCATCAGATTGGGATCCAATTTTATTTATTATATATTATCTTGAATGAAGCTGAGATGCCTCTTATCTAACAGTACAAGATCAATCTGATTTTCCAACAATAATGGCCTCAATAGCGATTTTTGACCAATATTGGATTGCCTTTTACAACCTATATATTAAATTAATTTATATTCAAAGAAAGGTGATAAGTGAAATAAGATGCCCACCCCAGATTATTTACATAGCAAAATAAGTATCACCAGTAACTATTGAGGTTAATTTTTATGACTGTAAAACTTTTAAATAGTATATTAAAAAAAAAAAATTCAAAACAAATATGTACCATATCCCATGTTAAAGCTTCAACCCAATACAAAACCCAATGAACGCCTGACATGAATTGCAAATGTTTTGAATTAGAAACTCTTTCTTCAATAAGATATATAACAAAAGAAGCAGGAATGAAACTGAGTGCAAAAATAAGAGCAATAGAATGAAGAAGTGCTGAAGCTGCCTTGTACCTGGAAGTAAATAAAAGCCATTAATTTTTATATATAAACAGTTAAAAATTATTATAATTACAAATAATAATTTAAATGATGAATCATTAATCATAAAAAATATATAAATTTACAGTTTTGCTAAATTACTGACATTTTATGTATACTAGGTGGACCCGTGCGAAGCACTTCGCACGGAGATTTGTATCAGATTTTACTTCTAGTTTAACATAACTATGAAATGAACTTTTTTTTTTGCCTGTTCATCCCCCTCCCCAACCCCCCGGGCCTTAAGGTGAAATTATTTTTCTACAGCAAGGAAGATTAAATTATTTTTCTTTTAATAGTTAAGGAAGAACTTCATTTTCTGAAGTTTTTCTCTACAAAACAGTTTCCTGTAATCTTCCTGGAATATATGAAATCACTAAGAATCTTGCATAGTCTTGGAAATTAACGTTTCTGCATTCTGATTTTAACTACCCTTCTTATTTTGTTTTTTTCAAAATCAGTTCATAAGATGTTTTTTACGGTTATCTTTCTGACAATGGAGAGGAGAGGTAGTCTTTTAAGTGATAAGAACGACATGAAATAGGTTTCTATCCATGAAGAAGCAACAAAAATAAGTAGCCCGTGAAACTGAGGGGCCCTAATCCATGCCTTTACATAAAAACAATAAGTTTTAGAGATTTAAAACGCCTGGCCCATATACGTGAAACCTGTATGGGTCATAAAGGCCGCAAAGAAACCATTGAAATGCATTTTTCTTATTTCGATAATTTAGTTATCTGAAATTCCCGCTATAAAAAAGATAAATTAATAAACCCAAAGTTGTTCCACCGTGATCTAATGAATCACCATTAATAGATTTTATTTATTTTATAAATATTTTGGGCTACAGTCATGGGCGGATCCAGCCGATTGTAAAGGGGAGGCTGCAGGCCCACAGCCCTTTATTCATCTGCCGATCAGATTTTTCACCTTCCCACAACTAAAATTCTATCTGTTCTGCACATTTTCATTCTTTAATTTGCTTCCTTACTTTAAGGAAAGTCAAATTCTATCTTTAAATGACAAAATTTTTTCCAATGGGAGAGGCTCCAGCCCCCACAGCAGCCCTCCCCCGGATCCACCAATGACTACAGGAGACTCCCACTTATCCGTCCTCGTCGGAACGGATACATTACCGTTTAAGCGAGAGAGCCGGTCATTCCGGAAAAGCGTAAAAAAAAACCAAAAAAAAAAAAACCACAAAATATATTATTATAACTTCTATATTGCGATAAAACCCAAATACAACTCAATACCTATTTTACAAAGGCTATAAAGATATTATTTAAAGACAACTTTTTTAGGCCAATTTTATTTAGCAATTTACGAAAATTTACGCTATCAATCTATTCAGTTTTCAATCAAATCTTTTATTTTTTTTTCGTTTAAACGCACCTTAATTTCATTTCGTCGGTCTTGTCGAAATATAGGAAGCTATTTCTTCTTAATTTCTTTTTTAATTTTTTTAATGAAATGAATGGAGGATAGGGATTTCATTTCAAAATCAATTTAACTTCGAAGAGATTTGTTTTACTGGAGTTCGGTCAAAAAATAAAAGACAAAAGCCTTTTTGCCTACATTTTAATTTATTTAAGATCTATCGAACCACAACCTAATACAATTTTTAACAACATTTTTGACCAGTAATTGAGAATATGACAAAGTTATAAATGCTTTTATTGATTTTAAAAAGAATATTTTATCTTTTACAGCGTCCGTCGGTTTATCCGAAGAATCGATTAATCAGGAACCGGTTCAGTGGGAGTATAGGCGGGCGCAAGCGACGGTGCTGCCTCTTTTCAGGAACTAGAGAAACGGGGATAAAAGCCATTACCTGGGATTCATAGGGTTTTTAATTTATTTTTCCATAATTAAAACCCGATTGAGCAAAAAATCATTTGAAAAATGTTTATTAGGTATTGCTCGGTCCCTCAGTGTTCAATTAAAAAATCAAACGACGTGTCATTCCATTTATTTCCAAAAATTAAAAAGCTTCTTAAAGAGTGTATTGTAAAATTAAGAATAGATAAGCCTGTTTCGAAACGTATGACGATATGTAGTCTTTATTTTAAAGAAAGTGACTATATTTATCCAGGTAAATATTAGTATTTGACATTTTATTATTCCAAAATGTTAGTTTTATGCAAATAACATTGGAACCATAGTGTCATATTTGTTTTTCTTTTTTAATTTTCCCCATTTTTGTCTTACATCCGTTGTGCTGAATTGTTCCAAGTTTTCAATGCGAAGCCTGAAAGTTTTGACAAATAAATAAATAATATGACAAAGAATCTAAGCTGCCATAACAATGATTGTATGAGTAGGTAATTAATTAATGTTATTACTAACCGAAAAACGTAGAGTAAAGTTACAATGATGTGTTTGCATTTACCAGAACTACCAGCTTTACACGTACAATGACAAGAAAATTGTTTATTGTAATTAATAAATTTGATTTCCACTTTTATTTGATGGGGCAGTCCTTTAAGATTGCTAGTTTGAAGGCACAAGGCTTGTAAAATAACTGTTTTTTTACTTCTAGATATTATTCCACATGTAATTATGTGGTTTGCATCAAGGATAGCCTGCCCTTCAATTAATGGTCTTTTAAAATTACCAATTATCTCTATCACATCAACTATGTCTATCCCCGTTCTTTCCGACATTTTGCAAAACTACTAGCGCACCCTATAGTCGATTGCGCCCGCCTATACTTTAACTGCTAATTGTGAGAGTGCAATTTTCCAACGCTAAACTTAAGTCTAAATCAGACGAAACAACATTTATAGAACCTAAGCACAACAGGACCTAACATTTGCTGTAACGTAATACAATAAGTAGTTGACCACGTGTGGCGGAGGGCCCTAACCCAGGTGTTATCTCAAAAATGGTAGGTTTTAGGGCTTTAAAACACCAACCCCAGAACTAAACTGAATCTTAATGCTCGTATCGCAATTTATAAAACCCAATTTGATTCGTTTCGATCCGTTGAATCAGTACGTTTAGGTCGATATTTTATTTTGGACCAAAAAATGAACACTGAGAATGCAATTCGCAAAAGCTCCGTGAAATTCTGAATCCAACGATACCACATTCGTGACATTTGGGCACGACAGGACCTTATAATTCATGAAAAACCGATTTTTACGCTTTGTGAAATAATATATGTGGGATTATTATATATATATACTAGCAGACCCGGCCACGCGTTGCTGTGGCTCAGTAGTCATATCCTAATATTTTTAAACAAATACAGTAATACCAATATTCATTGATAAAGATGAAAACCTTTCAGCTAATCAAAATCCAACGTGATTGAGAATAGAGCATTACACCATTTAAAAGTATTTGGTAAAGAATATAGGAAAGTTTTTATTTTTTACATCTCATATTTCAATATAGTTTGATTAAAAAGGAGCTGATTGTGTTTACGACTCACAGAGCTGCCAACACTATCGCCTTTTTTTTATGGTTCGGTATAAACTAACTCGAAATGGCTATATTTTTCCACTAATTTTAAAAGGGATGACTGAAGGAAGTTTTGATAACCTCAGCCATTGATCTATTGATTATTGGCCTAACACTACTTCAACTTGGTATTGTTAGTTTAACAACGGGTTTAATTTTGCTCAGGATCATGCCAATCTTGGTTAACGCGTCATATATGTCCTTTTGATAGGCGTTTTTCTCAATTTCGAGACCTCGATTTCCCAACCCTTCGGCTAATGAGTGTTCGGTAGGAGGGTGGTGTGTTGAAGCTTTTAATTTAGCAATATATTCGAGTGATAATAAATCTCTTCTTAAAGAGGTTTTTACATAATACAATTAAGAATTTTTATTTATTCAAGTACTAATTTGTTCAAAATGTTTTGGGTTAACCTGTTTTTTTTTTTTTAAAACAAACCAAAGATTTGATGGTTCCCACACACGTGAGCAGGTGATACCCATTCCCCACGTGAGTTATGCCATTGCCCAAGGGAAAAACACGGATTTTCAAAGTCCAAGTGGACATTGTTTGCCCTTGGGATTTGTTTATGGTCATGGCAAAAGCCAAACGAATAGGATATTGAAGCCTTTTAAATTTTATTGAAAATTCTGTCGGTTCCAGGGGAATAGGTGGCAACAGGGCGATATCTCCTGTAAACTTTCCAGGCAACATTTTTCCTTCAATAACATTTCCTGTGATCCTTTTAATGACTAAACGTGTACCGTTGCACAATTGAGGTGGATGTAAGTTTCGAAGAAGAATGATCGGTGAGCCAATCTTCAACTGGAGATTGTTTGGGTGTATATCCAGGGAATTAAAAAATTCAGATGGGAAATTTACGGCTTCGTTTACATCTAGAACATTGTCAATAGATTTTGGAAGTTTATTTCATCGAAATCAACATTTTTTGCTGCCAAAATAGCACGACTACCCAGCCAATTACAGTCCAAATAATTGTTCAAAATATCAGGAAAGACACTTTATATTTCGTAGACAGTTCATTTCATTTCATTTCATCTCTACAACAGTTCAGAAATTTTCTGTTAATTTGATAAATTTTGAATTTCGATGCAGCTCTATTTCACCGTTTCCAATATAGAGCAATTGTTTAAAAAATATATTTGCCGATGGATTATTTTGCAGTAGTACTCTCATATTTATGGCGGATAAATCTGAAACTTGAGGTTACCCAAATAACAATTATTCCTGTTCAGTAGAGGTGTAATAATCATTAAATGTAAAATTTAAAAAATGCCGCGATTTGTAATCCTTTCTTAATCAACAATCATTTAAAGATAAGTAAAAAATTGTATTCTGGTGAAATTAACAACTAAATATCATTCCCAATAATAGCCTACTTTAAATTAAAGAAAGGATTAAAATCTTCGCTAACATTTCTTAAATTTTACATTTAAAGATAATTACAACTCTGCTGAACAGGAAGTAACAGCCTCTATTCGATTGGGATTAAATTTTCTCAACTTTAAATTATTGTTGATAAAGGAGGAATTACAAATCTTCACTGACATTTTTTAAATTTTAGATCTCGGGATAAAAATGATAAAAAGGTTTGGTAAAATAAAAAAAACACTGTATTTAAATAATAATAACAAAACGAATAATGAAAATAAAGAAACTTCTGTTAAATAAATCAACTGAAAATATAATATTAAAGTCTTAATTATGCAGTTCTTTAGCAAATCACAAAGTATCCCACAACACCTAATCAAACACACTCTTTTTGTGAGGGAGTTTTTAGGACTGGTTATCCGCAGTGTAGCCAGCTTACTAATTTTCACTAATTTTTGGCAACACTGACTCCCCAAGTCAGGTTTCTATTAAGTTAGAATTAGAGTATTATTTCAAATGATAGCCTAATTTAAATTATTAAAATGAATTTACTTTACTAAAAGTTGATATCAGGGTGGGCCACAGCAAAGCGTTTCAGCGCTTAGCTAGTAATTTAATTTAAATACAAATAAAAAAGGAAAAGGAAGAAAAAGTACCTACGCATTTGAGAATTTATTGTAACCTTTTCTTGATTTATTTATTTTTTAATGAAAATTAACAATAAATACAAATTTGTATTACTATTTGTCTGTGGAAAAAAATAATATAGGAACAAATAACTGCACTCACATAACGCAATACAAAATTATAATAATGATAACCTGTATTACAATAGCATGCTTATAAACAAAAACATTATGAAATCGACATAAGACCCCATGTTAATAAATCGAAACACGACCTACTGTATTTGCAATAATTCGCTATATAAGAATTATTTTGATCACTAATCAAGTTAAAAACTATCCGGTCCGGTAAGTTGGCCAAAACTATATACATTGAGCCAAATTTCATTAATATCGGTTGAGTGGTTTCTGAGAAATAGAGAGACAAACATCGGGACACGAGATTTTTATATATATAAAGGATATATATATATATATATATATATATATATATATATATATATATATATATATATATATATATATATATATTTGATGCCTAAAAAGGTTTTTAGGTTTAACAAGAATGTTTTAGACACACTGAACTTTCAGGCCTGATTTGAAGTAAGAACGAAAAATTTTAAAATCTATCCAAATCGACAGATTTTCAATCTGATGATGGCTAACTAGACAGTTGTAAAATCTGTGTGGAGTTCATAACATCTCTATAAAAAGGGAGAAACTTTCTGGTGGCATACATAAGAGACTGGATAACCATTTGAGTATAAATACACTACAATGATTGAAGCTCAAACTCTTGAAGGCTGGGCAGAGCCACAATAATAATAAGAGCAACTTTTTCTTGAGGCTTTTGCTCAATAAAATAAACCTTCATAAAAATGACACACAAGACCATGATTAAAAAATATATGGCATTCATCCTAAGAATTTGAATAATGGGAAAGTCCGCAAAGCCTTCTACTAGCGAAAATTTGACTCACCCAAGATAAAGTTAAAGGTAGGATGTAGTCATTTAAAAAAAAATAATTTGTATCTTTTAGCAAACTATATGATTCATTAATTTATAATAACTATTAAAAAAATTATAATTAAATTTTAAATTCTTTTGAAAATCTACAGAACTCTTGAATTACTTATGTTTGATTAATTTTTCAATATCTTTTAAGGCCTGTTTAGATGAGAGGACTAGACTTAAAAATCTCAAGTTGCTTGTCCAATTCAAGATTTAATGTTTTTGACAAATTTCTGCCCGGTCCAATGTTGTGAACAGGTATTTGCTGTTTGATTTAGTCTGCTTCAGACTTAATCAGTGCGGTAGGTTAGAATTGCAACCGACAAATTTTTTCTGGCTCAATCATCTAAACAGTTCTTTCCCAGCAGATTTGGTCCCATGTGGACTTGATTTGGTCGGGTTCACTAGGTAATGCGGTCCACTGAAATTTCCTTTTCCAATTAATTAATTCAATTTTTACTTAGTATATTGTACCCTGGACTTCTATATCTGTATAAGGAGCTGACTCTTGAGGGGGGGTCATTGGGATTCTACCCCCTTCCAAATTTCGTAGGCATATTAATGGAATAAATTTATGCAGACAATTTTTTTTTACAAGTCTGGTGTGTCTATGTGAGTATATTGCATTTCCAAATCAAATTCACCCTTATATAAGTAAGCCCAAGTCCAATGTATTGATTAACAATAATATTTCTTTTTAGGATCGACTGCGGTGGAGGGGGCTCCTCGATATTAAAAAATAATAATCTTTTTAGATTTTTTGATGTGAGAGTCTATTATTAAGCTCTTGGGGAATGTGGTTTTTAAAAAAAATTCTATTTCAAATTTTTAGTGAAGGAGAGATCTCACATATTTAAAATATAAACTTTACCCTTATATCAAGGAAATAAACCAAATGGTTTATATTTTTTGATATTTAGGTGACCCTTCCAATGAAATTCAAAATGGATATATTAAAAAAAAAAAAAAAAAACCTTACTCGATAACATAATATTAGATCCTCATGTCAAAGAAATCCAAAAAGGTTAACATTTTCAATATTAGAGCCCACTTAAATTCAAAATGGATATTTTTTCAAAAACACCAGCCTCAATAGCATAATATAATACCCTCATATCAAAGAAATCTAAAAGGTAAACTTTGGAATATTTTTGGAGCCCCCTCCCCCTTAACAGTTCTTTAAATCAATTTTTATAGTTAATAAATACGTCACCTTGATGTAATGTGCTTCGGTAGGAGTGTTAGACTGGGTAAACATGAAGAAGTGGTTGGATTTGACTTGGAAAAGGTTGAAATTGAAATGGTAGAATTTGACTTGAGAAAGTTTAAGATTGAAATGGAAAAGGTAGATTTTACTTGAAAAAGTTTAAAATTGAAATGGAAAAGGGTCAACAAATGCTATATTGTTCTTTTATTTTATAATGATTAATAAAAACTTAATAGCACTAGGTGAATGGTCGAGTTGTCTAATAAATGAAGCGCATTTACTAGTATAGGGGGTACCAAGATCAAGACCACAGAGGACATCTGAAGCTCAGTAGGGGATTTTCAAAGTCCGGTCGCATCATCTAAATGTTCGTTTACAACACCGGACCATTTATGTGAATATGTACAGAGTGGACAGAGAATTGCGGATTTTTAAGTTTGTTTCTCTCGTCTAAATGGGCCTTAATTGTTACTTTTAAATATGACAAGGAAGAAAGGTATAATAAAATAAAATATTTTGTTTTTGCTAAGTAAATTGTACTGCTAAATAAAAGTTAGTCTTACCTGTATTCATAATCATATTGTTTTCTTGTATAATTCATGGGATGAATAAAAAGTTTGATACCATAATAGTTAGAAATATTTGGAGGAAGAGAAGCTCTGAGGATAACATTGTTAATATTGTTTAAATACACAACAGGTGACATTTTCCATCTATTATCAAACCATATCTGTAATTAAATTTTACAAATTTTGTCAGGTAAGATATTGAATCATCCAACAGTTGAAAACATTAAGGATTATGTGTACCTTAATGTTATCGTTCTGTGAGTAATTATACTTGCTCTCTGTTTCATTCACTATTTTTGGATCTTTCTTTTTCAATAAATTTAATTCTTTTCTGGGGATATCAATTCCAAATGTATAGCCACCACGTCTTAAATATTTATGGATAAATCATTATAATGAATAATCAATCAATAATCTATTGATAAATAAATTACTGATATGGAATATAGGAAGTATATAAATATTTCGCAGGACAGCAATCCTTTCGTTTAGAAACATTTTCATTAGCACTAAAATAGGATCTAATTTGGACAAGGAAAGGATCCGTAGAACAGTAATAATAAAAAATTAGTCTTGCTAAAAAACAAGAAAATTGATTATGCAATTAGAAATAACATAGATTCGTAGAATAAGTCATATCGAAAAGGGTTTATCTACTTTTTTTTCCCACAAAAATGACTTTTTGTTAGATTCTTGTTCTCTGAGTGCCAAGAGCCTTGTGACTCTGAAAGGGGCCTCTTTTTTTTTATGAAATCAATAAATTGACCTTGAGAGAGAACAAATCCACCAAAAAGCTAATTTGTAAAAAAAAATGGAAATTACACCTGTTCGAAAAAAATGAGATATTCAAATAAAATAAAACATGAATGAGATAAAGTTATCTTTTATAAACCTTATTCTATCATAACAATGCCAAGTATCCATTATCCACTGAGAAGTGTTTTTTCCAGTTATATTCACGAATTCTTTACCAGTGGAAACCTAACAACATTAAAAATGCACAAAATTAGTGTTTTATTAAAACAAAGTGAAATTGATTAAAATTTCATGATGAGTGTTTTACAATTATCTTTTGTGGTTTAGGATATGCGTGGCAGGGTGGACAGATGTAAGATCCTTGATTCGAGCAATAGCACTCTTCTAAATCTTTTAACACTTTACTGCTATTCCTATAACCTGGTTTATCACAGCTAAAAGGAAAACTGTAACAATAAAAAGATAAATTTGTTTATAACATCAAAGTTAATGAAATTAATAAATGAAATAATGAAACATTAAATGAGAAAAACTATTTGGATAAGTTAATAAAAAGCACAATTATTTGTTACACTAACATTTCCTTTATCAAAATAACTATTACTGTCATAGGGGAACGATCACAAAAGTGCCATTCACAAGAGGCATTGTAAATCATAAAAAGATTGAGGAAGAGTTATCTTTTCAAAAGAAGTAAAATTTAATCGGAAATATTTAGATGAGCATTAACTTATAAGCTCAGAAGAGAAGTATATCTCCATGCAGTATGCTTTATAGTTCCTCAGGAGGCAATTCATCATAACTGTTATATGTGAGACATGAACATGAACGTGAGACCAGTCTGAAATTCTTTCTTTTATCAATAACTCGATTTGTTTCTTAAAATAATGTAATAGATAATAATATTTTAAATGATTTATTTTGAAAACTGAATCTATTTTTGTTGTGAAAAATATAAATAAACTTGGAGTAAATGAATAAATAAAATATAAAACAATATACAAGACAAGCAGTAATAAAAATTAACAGAAAAAAACTAACTTAAAGCAATAAATAATACAGAGTAACCTCTCCATAAAGGACAGCTATGGGGTATATAATTTTACTTCCACTTACCTATATATGAAATATATATTTAAGGAAAGTATTGAGACTGTGAAAAATTTTGACTGATTCCAAATAACCAAGTCCCCTGAAATGGCCTGTGTGCGCGCGTGTGTGTGAACAGACTAGCTCAAAAACTATAAACCGTACGAATCTGAAATTGGATATTTTGAGTAGGTATATTCCCGCGGTAAGACAGCAAAAATTTCATCAAAATTGGTCAAACGGAGGGGGTACTTTATTTAATAATTTTGTCTCATTTTATGTTTTTTTCAATTTTCTCAAAAATGGCTCAAAGGATTTTGATCAAACTGGGTAATTCATGTATATATAAGCCTGTGACGCCAAAATTGATCAATTGGTGGGGCACTTTATTTAATAAATTTTGTCTAATTTTTTCCGTTAGACAGAGGTGTCTGATAAGAAGGAGTAAATACAAAAATTTATATACATCAAAGTAGAACAAAAATAAAAAATTACTTTTCTAAAATCAAATGTTTCATTTTTTAAACAATTTTATAAGGAGAGAAAGGTTTATTTTATTTGAAGAAGAATTAGACTAAAATATATCCAAAGTTTTTTAGAAGATACAATAAGAAAACAATAACTACATAAATATATATGTACAATATCAAAATGCAAATTGGTATATAAAGAATTCTGTTATTTTTGTTTGTTATTTAATTAAAAAGAACTCATTTCTAGTTCGAAGTGCATTATGAGTTTATTCATCAAACCCTTTTCATCATTTTTTCTTCTCATAAAACTCGGAAGGAATACCTGGCTAAACTACTGAAACGCCTGTTTGGTCTATCATTTCTCCTGGTCCACTTCTAATAAACCAACACATCCAATCACTTGTAGTGTTTTTGTGAAACAAAATTAAAATTTCATTTCTGTTTTTATCTTTTATCAGATATATGAGTCAATACAACTTTAAATTTAGCCACTAAGCTCCGAACCAATTCCTTTTTTGGAGGTAAAAAAGGCCATAACTTTCAAGGGAGATTTTCTATTAAGGGAAAAGAAAGGAAAAAAAAAAAATAGACAACTAAAAGTTCAAGGATATTTTAGGACCTATATCCTCCAACAAATGAGGTACTACTTCCCCTATTCCCCTGCTGGCTTTGACAGCTGATAAGCACGCTGCCATCTGTTGGTAACCATGCAAACTACTAGCACCGCCATCTTTCCCCTATTGCCCCTCCTGTTTGAAAAATAACCGCCTTACCTCAGTATTACGTCATTTTTACGTCACACACTATCTCACCTCATCTGAAAGGAACACATCGATTTTGTGCCAGTCGATATAATTATCTAACTTTTAAAAACCCGCGTCTCCCCTCCATTTACTCCATCATACTTTACTTTCTATCTATTTCTCCAAATATTTCGAAGAATCGGGATTTCGAACTATATTCGGAGTCGCTGAATAATTCAAACCTATACCATAACCTACTTTTTCATTAAACTTTCATTTTTAAAAACCATTTCGATCAGTTTTTTAATAATAAACTCTAGACGTTCTATGAAAATGAAAGATGGGAAAAATTCATATTAAGTAATGATCAATGTATTCTACTTTATTAATGTAAATAATCGACTGAGTTTTATTTTACCCTGAAAAACCTAATACAAATAGCCCTGAAAACCTAATACAAATAATCGACTGAGTTATATTTCACCCTGAAAAACCTAATACATTCTTTTGACATATACACATTAAGTGGATAAATTGTTAATAAAAAAGTGGATTGGTAAGGAACTTATAGGCATAACGAATAGTTACATAAATACTTGTATTCGGAACGGTATAGGTACAATATCAATATTTTTCAGGGACTCTAAAATAATAATAATTCAAAAAATGATAATGTTTCAATGAAGAGTAATGTTCTTTAGATGCAAGGGTGGGGAGACGCGGTATTTTCAAAATTAATCGTATGTACAGAAAGTACGATTAATCGATGTTTATTTGTCAGGAATAGGTGAAGTTGTTTAGAGTTGAGATGACGTCACGGTCTCATACTCCTAAAAAAAGGCGCATAATATAATTCTAACCTAGCCCTAAAATCGGCCTTTAACAGCTAAGAAGAGAGGTGGTGGGGATGGTGGTTCCCATGGTGACCTACAGATAGCAGCGTGGTTCTCAGCTGTCAAAGCCAGCAGGGGAATAGGGGAAGTAGTACCACAAATGATTCTATTATTTATGTTTTAAAATTAAGAATTCTGTTCACTCACTTTGCACTTATGATATGAAATGAAATTTACCAATGTATTATATATTTAAATTGTCCTAATAAATATTATGATGATATAAGATATGAAAGTTGTGTTATGATCAACGATAAAATAAAGTATATTTTAAGGGTCAGGAAACGTAATAAATATTCTAATCTGTAATAATGATGTCTACTGGGGAATTTAATTTATGTCTATGTCTGGAATGGAGTGGTTTCATTACAAATGGGTTGTGGAATGCATTAAATTTGTAACTCATTGGCCAGGAGTTGGATAAAATTGTCAGATAAGAAGGGTGTCCACTATCGAGAGGTGACTCTTAAGAGAATTTTTACTAACATTTTAGTTTAATTTTATCTTTAAGGTTAGAATTTTTATTTTTATCACCTTGCTTTCTTTTTCCAAACACATTTAGATCCGAATCCAGCAGGATTTGAAAATTCTTTAATATATTTGTCAGTCCAAAATCCTGAAGTATTTTCAACATTTATGAAACCTGCAAGACATTCTGGACAAATCGAATGATCAGCATAAATTGCTCTTGGTTGTTCCAAAGGAGGCAACTTGTAAGTGATCCACATACATAAACAAACAAAGAAGACTGGAAGTAGGAGCTGAAAACAAGCATAATTACACTACAAAATAATTTATGATTATAGGAATGAATTAATAAATATTGTAACAATTTGTGGACTGCAATAATTTTTATTGAACAAAATTAAAACTTTATAATGCCACACAAACTATGAAAACAAACAAATTAAACAGGTTACAAAAAGTATCAATCACTTTGTAACTACACAGTAACATAAAAATAACCATATGACTTGAGCTTCAGGACAAGACTAACTCTGCTGTCCATCGCTCCTTATATTTAGCCTGAAGAAGAACGGTCTGGAAGGTTTCGAGGCCAGCGTAGATGGTAATCGAACATCGTAGTCACAAACATGTACTAGGACAGTTTGTTTCAACTGTTAGTTCGTTCCACCAACAAGCTTAGAACTTTTTTAATTCATAGGTTTTTTGTGTTTAGTTTTGTCTTACGCTACAATATTATAGAAAAAATAAGGACATCAATGCCTTATCAAAGACAAATTTTGATATATAATTTTATTTTCATATATGTATTATAAAATATTTACAAGACATTGATGCTATTTTGAGTAAAAAATAAACAAATTATAACATATCATATTTTAATAATATTTATATTAATTCATGATAATTACCTGCAGACCCAGTGCAATAATGTTTCTTTTACTATGTCGCACTCTTTTAGTATGCAATGCTTTGAAATGTCTGAAGTAATCTACTCTTTTTTTTTCTAGCACAGCTTCACTTTTGATGAACTCTAAAAAAAAAAAAAAAAAAAAAAAAAATAATAATAATAATAAATAAATAAATAAAATAATAATATTAATAATAAATAAAAAAGGAAAAAATAAAAAAGAAGTTTTAAAAATGGTGCTGCTAATTGATACTATGATGAAAAGGAAATTAGATTTCAATGCAACTAACCAACTGGTTATTCTATGCTCAAACTCATTTAGTACTAAATGAGTTCAACTCTGCTCTTTATTCCTTTGTAGTTACTCTGGTCTTTTGGGACTATTGTGGTTCCTTTTGCAAACACTACAGGGTAATTCCATGTCAATTCGACACAGTCTTGAGCCTCACCATTTCAGATTTTCTTGAAATTTGGTATATGTGTACTACTTGTACCTACTAGAACAATTGTGAAATATTACTGAGAAATGTTTACCCGTTTTTGAATTATTGGTCTCTAGAGCCCTCAAAAAAAGGTCCAGAAACAGAAATAATCATGATTAAAAATAGCTGTAGATGTTTTCCAAATTCAACTAGGACTATTAGATTGGTATTGTTTAACAGCACATTCCATGCCATTTCATATGATATACAACAATGTATAGGTTGGTACTAAAGAAATTTTCTTAAAACTAAATTTAAAATTTTAATTTCAATTTTCTCAAAAAGGGCATTTTTAAATTTTTTTATATTTTTTGAAAAATAGGTAGTATTGTATCTAATACGATATAAAATGTATTATGCAACAAAATATAAAAGTGGGATGAAAATTTCTTCATTACTAAAAAAATTAAAAAGTAGTGATAAAATTTCATAAATATAGCATTTTATGAATAAAAATAGATGTAGTGTGATGTAGATAATACTACTAGGTTTTTTTCTTCACTTAGTGAGGAAGAGTGCTTCAATATATAGGATTTTTTTAATGAAGGGGTCTCTTCCATATTTAAAAGTTTATTTGTGTCCCAACGTTTCGAGCTGTTGGCTCATCCTCTGGGGTTATCTTATCCTGTGTGACTTCTTTTTCCACGTTAGCCATATGTCATCTTATATATATTTTAAAACAGTATATAATACTTATGTCTATCCTAATTTCTTATTACATTTTTATGGCATATTACACATTTTCAAGTCTTTTTAATTCATTGTCACATTTTTAATGGTGCTAATCTAATTACTGGTAGCTAATTAGCACCAGTAAAAATGTGACAGTGAATTAAAAAGACTAGAAAATGTGTAATATGCCATAAAAATGTAATAAGAAATTAGGATAGACATAAGTATTATATACTGTTTTAAAATATATATAAGATGACATATGGCTAACGTAGAAAAAGAAGTCACATAGGATAAGATAACCCTAGAGGATGAGCCAATAGCTCGAAACGTTGGAACACAAATAAACTTTTAAATACGGAAGAGACTCCTTCATTAAAAAAATCCTATATAATACTACCTATTTTTAAAAAAAAATACAAAAATTTTTAAAAATGCCCTTTTGAGAAAATTGAAATTAAAATGAATAAATTTTAAGAAATTAAAAAAAAAAGTTCAGGTTCACCCTGAATCATTTAACCTACCTGCTGTAGCCTTTGAGCGCATTAAAACATACAAAATTAGCTATTGTTAGACTGCTATCTAGATCATTCAAGTTTTTAATTGATGGTGGTTTCATTAGGTCTCTTCTCCTCAGATGATATTCTTCTTCAGTAGTATTGTCTTCCTTTCGAGGTTGTCTTTTTTTTTTTCAGATTCTTGAAACTACCATTGGTCAATAATCATACTAAAGGTTCTCTATAGTTGTAAAGTAATGCCTGAATTGGAGCCAGCCCTCACAACATCTATCACGTGACCTCTAATTCTCTCGATTCAGGGAATGGACTATAGAAAAATTATTTATACCTCTTGTTCAGTCTCAGGTTTTGTTTGATTTAAAGCTATAGACATTTCCCGCCATCCAATGCTTTCTCAATTTACTGTAGTACCAGATAGGTTAAGTTCGTCAAGCGAGATATTGTAGGCATTTCCGCGCCCCCCACTCCTGGGCTACTCTTCAAGCGGACCAACCTCACTCTCTCATCAACCTTGGCGCCGTGCACTTCTGACATCCTCACACTGTCACCAGCTGCCATACATATATCAAGACGCAGGTGCTTTTACCACTCTGAGTTCATTACGTCACATAAGTAAGATCTTAGTTTATTCAAACCCCCTTTTAAAGGGATTGGCTCAGATAAGAAGAGAGACCAGATTAGAGGATTGTTCAACCTACAGTATATATGAGGTTTAGTTCGCCGGAATGTTTATTTAATGGAAAGTGGTTATCTCGTCAAGGAGATATTTCGCCGGAATTCCTTGTTTGGTTCAGTTCGCCGTATTAACAGACAATCAGTCATTCAATATTTCATCGTTGTGATCACATGTTACAGAGCTCTTTAATCTTTCATATTTAATGATTATATATTTAAAGGCTTTAATCTATTGTCAATCTAATAGTTTTACATCTAAGTTTAATTTTCTTTGTTCGCTTTTCTTTATTAATCTATGTAAATATCTTATATTGTATTCATTATTTGCTTCAGCTTTACTTTACTTTCTTTTCTCATCGTAGTAGTTCATTATTTGTTATTATCTTTAACAATAAATTTCCTTTTATGTATGTCTATCAGCCACGAGTAATTTCACCCCTATTATTATTTCTATCCCTTCCCTTTAATATTCTTTTGTTTTCTTTAACATTTATGCCCTTATGAACACCTCTTATGACCAAAACTCATCTTATCTCCCTTAGTTTTGTATACATACATTTGGATTTTATGTCTATATTCAATTAGATTTTGTTTTTTTGTACTTGCCAAATATTAGGAAGTGGTCATAGGAAAAATTTTCAGTTACAAAATCTGAAACAGTTTTTCAGATTTTGCAAAAACCCCAAAATTTTCATTTACATTTCAATTGGAATGGTCATTTTTAAAAAAACTGTGATGTGACTATTCGACTTAGTTTCCAATTTTACATATGAATCAATCAAAACAATAGTTTCTTTGATTTCGGCATTGGTTGCTCGAAACCAGGCCAAAATTGTTTGATTTTTCGAGGACCAGACACAGCTTTTTATTTTTATGTCCTTCATATAGGTTGGGTATATCCCATACAAATCAAATCCCATCAAACACAAAATCATATCCATGCTAGGCTGATTTAAAACCAAAACTGAAGTACAGCCTTAATAATCTTATAAAAAGTTAAGTATTAGAATAATAATTTTTCTAAATGTTAGAATTAATATCCATTACAGTATTGTAATGTTAAATCGTTGAATAAAAACATATGGTTTAATGTCCCAGACCTTTGGCTGGAACGAACTAACTGTCGGAGCGAATTGCCTTCATATCACGTGTTTGTGCCATCGATGTTCGAGCACCATCCACGCCGTTACACGAGGTTCTTGACCATCTCCTTATGAATATATATAAGGAGCGATTGACTGGATAGTCTTAGTCTTAGTTGTGAAGCTTATTACCATATGATTATTTGTGTTACAAAGTGATAATTGTTGTAACTTGTTCGAATATTTGGGTTTTTATAATTTGTGTGGCATTGACTATTTTTCTTTTTCTTTAAATAAAAAATCTGGTGCGTGCGCGCAACACACAACTTTTACTTACCAACTTACTTAGATTAGAAATTGACGTGTTTTGCTAAATATCATTTCCCAAAGTCACACATTTTTCTACATCCATATCTTATTTTTGTTAATCGTTAAAGCCGTTTTTGAGTAAATAAAAAAACCCGTGAAAATGATACAAAATTTATTAGTAAAGTCCCCCCTTCGGTTGATCAATTTTGATGAAATGTTGGCTATCACATATTTGGCATATACATACATCAAATACCCAGTTTGATCAAAATCGTTAAAGCCAATTTAGAGTAAATAAAAAAAACACGTGAAAATGATACAAAATTTATTAAGTAAAGTCCCCCCTCCGGTTAATCAATTTTGATGAAATTTTTACAGTCATATCTCGGGCATATAAGTAGATCAAATACTCAGTTTAATCAAAATCGTTAGAGCCGTTTTTGAGAAAATCGAAAAAAACGTAAAAAGTTATTAAGTAAAGTACCCCCTCCCTTTGAGCAATTTTGATGAAATGTTCGCTGTCACATCGCGGGCATATACATACACTAAATATCTAATTTCAGGTTCGTACTGTTAATAGTTTTGGAGCTAGTCTGTTCACACACACACACAGACACACAGACACACACACACACACACACACACAGACCATTTCGCGGGACTTGGTCATTTCGACTCAGGGGACCCCAAAACGTGTATTTCCGTTGAAAACCGGAAGTCGAATTTTTTCACGATCGCAATACTTCCACTTACTATATATTTCATATATAGGTAAGTGAAAGTAATAAAAATTGTTAACCCACAGAAGTGTTACAGTATTTTGAAAACTTACCTTTATCTTCTCCCTCAAAATCTTTGATATCTTGCAATTTCTCACCAACATTATCATCTTCGTCAACAACTTTTAAAAAAATCTAAAAGTGCAGATTGATATAAATTAAATACTGAAAAACTGATACAAAAAAAAATAAAATAAAATAAAATAAAATTGTGCAAGATAAATTCAAACTGAATGTGGAACAAAGACATTTTGTTTTCATGAAATTGATTATACTAATTTATAAATAAAATACTTTTAGCATTAATTTTAAATACAGCTTTTTGTGAACCTGAAATGATATTATCTTAACACATCAAAAATGAAGAAAAAGGACTAATGTGAACGAACAATAAAATCAAATATACCTAAAAATATGATGTTAACTTTAGTCAATTTCAGATACAGTACAATCTTGATAATTCAAAATCGATAATTTAAATGTGAATCACAAATTGTTGGACTATCAAATATTCCAAATTATCGAGGATCTCATTTAAAAAGGCAAAGCTAAGATTGATTTATTAATATATCTTTATGATGATACAACGAACATGTTGTGACAGGATATCAACCACCTTCCTTCTACTACTATCACTATGACTTGCTAAAATAATCTTTCCTAAGATAAACACGAGCTTGTCAGAATATTGAATGAGTAGGATTAACACATGTTGGACTAACAAGATTACGCTGGTATTCTATTCTAAACATACAAAGATATATGCATTACAATGTGTTTCAAAATACTTTAATAATTTGAATCATCAAACTTTTTTCTTCACATCTCTATAATTCATATAAGCTTAAATTCTTATAGAAAAAGAAAAGAAAATTGCAAAGAAGAAGAATTGGAATGATTGAACTACTTTGAAAAATTGCACTAACTTTTTGAGTAAGTTGTTTCAATGTTTTAAAAGTTATCACAACATGACTTACATTAAAGAAGCATTCCCTTAATTAATGTCAACTTCCCAAGAAAATGTGGGCAATCACTCTTAGTTCCATCTTCCCATATATTCTTTAACTGTCACTATAATTAAAGGGATGGGACACACTCTTAGGCAGAGTTTCTTAACAGCAGATTAGCAATAAAGTCCAAAGTCAAAGTCATTAAACAGTCCCAAAGGAATTTGTCAAATAGGACTCATAGTTCCTGAGATTTTCTCAATAGCTTCATAATATACAATAGATTGAGTCAGAAACTACCAAAACAGAAAAAAGGTACTACTTCGGACAACAGGTATTGGATGAAGTCTACTTCGAGAGGTTATATGACTGTGTTATTATCAAACTCCCATCGCCTCCTTTTCAGTTAAAAAAGGCCTTGATTGACTTTATTTAATCCCAGCTTTTGAATCCTGCTCACTAGGCTCGCCCATTAAGAGATAAACAAATACCCAAAATTTTCAGTAGAAATCGGGGCACACTAAATAGCGCCAAAATAGGCCATGCCCGGGAGCCACATTCCAAAGTTCCGCCTAAAAAAAAAGTTATAAAAAGAAAAAATTCTTTTGCCATTACTGCCCCATTCTAAATTTTGAACCAACTAAGTTCAATTAAGCCTAAAAAAATTTAGTTTTCAATTTGGTCAGCTAGTTCTTGTAGTAAAATTAACAAAAGGTTTAAACCAACAAACTCCACAACTTTAAGTGTTTGTATATGTTTATATTAAATATAATTATTTGGTTTGATTCCTATCAATAATAAGTGAACAAAAGATTTCATTGTACTCTCTAGTCCTTCCGAGCAATGAAACAGTTGGAAAAAGACTACTGTATAATACAATTTAGGAAATATTTTTGAATGTTGAATAAATTTTATTATGGAAATAAAAATTACAGGCAAATACCTCTTCCAATGTAGTGTCTGAAATACCAAATGAATTTATTCCTAAACTGGTTCTGTTTTCTTCTAAATAATGAAAAAGTTTTTGGTATTTATAAACGTTTCCTCCCAATTTGGGCAAGTTATATTTTATTTCTGTTCCAAATTTTTCAGATACTTCTGCCTTCGGTACGTAATTTTTAACTTCCTTTGTGATGTCTAGGAATAAAATGTATTGAAATGTTATAAAATATAATATAGCTATATATAAAATATTATTCAAAAAGTAATCCCTGTTTCTCAGACAAAGGAAGAAAGAAAAAAACGACAACAAGAAAACCTAAGGATATCCTTAATACAAAGGAAAAAAAATATTATTTTGCACATTAATAATACTAAAGTATTCTTACTTGCAATCTTTTCATCTTCCAACTCTTCGTTTACATCCTGATATAGAAAAGATATATTAATATTTTTTTTCCAAAATAGATTGATATTTATCTATTACAAGCATCTGAAACTACCTCAGATTTATAGTCGATTGTCAAAACATAGCCACTACCAAATCTGGATTTTAAGAAGGTTGGTGAACCATAGCAAAGGAGGTGACCATTGGTAAATATTGCTATTCTATCACCCAATAATTCAGCTTCAGACATAATGTGTGTTGTCATGATAATTGTTCTTCCTACATCAATAAATAGTATCATTAATGAGATTGGTAATTGCCCAAAACAAATACTGAAAAATTATAGACTGTTTTTTAGAAAACTAATCAATCGTTGTTTATAATACTTAAAGGGTGTAGAAAACTATCAAAACTTGCTAATTCATTGTTGATGCTGTAGATTATAGGAAAAGAAAGAAAATTGAAGTCAAATAAGTTCTCACAAAAAATTTTATATAAATTTTTAAAACCATTCATTCATCAATGGCAAATGTTGGGGAAGTGGGGTACATTCGTAACTGGATAGGTTAGAAATTTTTGATACAATTTTTTTTTTGTATTGGAAGAATACTGTGGGCTGGCCTATGGTAAGGATTTAGAACACTCAGATTCCCTAGAAGATTCCCACCGGAGGATGTCAGCTGCACGGAGAGAAGGGAAACCAAACAGGGGTGGCTGGAGATGGACGTTAACCTTCTAAATGCTAGAAGCAGGAGGGCTGCTGTGCTTGAGGTGGCCCAGACTCAATGAGGTAAAGAATTGCTGTGCCGGAACATAAGTTTTTTTTTTTTTAACTGATAATATATTTAAGGGTTACAGAAACACAAAATGTTAAGATGTATCAAATTGGAAATATTAGGATCATCATCCAACAAAAATGATTACGAGAAAGATAATAATAATCTCATTAGTAATAATTTTTAAAAAGTGAAAATATTCTACCAAAAAAGCTAATTATACCTTTGCGGTGCTTTTGAAGGAGATTCCATATTCCTATCCTTGAATAGGGATCAACACCAGCTGTAGGCTCATCAAGTATCACAGTTCTAAAATAAATTAAAACATTTATTCATACTACAAAATATATGTAAACAGGCAATTATAAAATGGAAGTATTTGGGTTATTTTGCTAAAAAAAGTGAATCCTTGTTCCCTCTCTTTTATAGCTTCTATGGCTGTGGAATAAGTTAGACATTTTTTCATTAATTAGAGTAAGATTATTAAAGTAATTATTAAAAATAGAAAATGAAATCATTATATAGATTTCGGGGGAAAAAAATGGTTACATCAAATTTAGCATTCAACCACCATGTCTTAAACCAGGTAGTGAAAATTAAAAATATTCCCAAGGTATGATGGATAATATTCTATTTCAATGTTAAAATAAAATAAATGTCTTAAACCAGGGTGTGAAAATTAACCTTTTGCACTCGAGGTCTTCGGAGCGGAGGCATTTGAAATTTGTCTTTAAACTCGAGGGCTCTGCTACGGAGACAATGAAAATAATTTTCAGTTTTTAACATATTAGGACATAAACAAATCGTAAAAACTATTTATAGGATATTTCGCTTTTGGTGATAAATGACAGTCGCGGCTCGTGGTGTTTTTCATTATTTTTTTGTAGTACGTTAATCTTTAACATCGGCTATATTTTGTGGTTTTAATTCATCTTTTATTTCCTCAATTGTACAATAATTTAGTTTGGGGCACCAAATAATCCCTATACTTTGATTCAGTTTCCCATTTGCTTCTACTTTAACAGGAAAGTTATTAAGTAGATTTTCACATTTTAGGAGCTTTTCTGATTGGATATCTGAAGGAAACTTCAACTACAAGGGTCCCATCTCATGATTTTTTAACTGTTTTTACTTCTCCGATTAGATTTTTATGCTTTTATATATAAGAAACAGCGAAACCTTTGTGAAATCTAAGGGATTTCCATCGTTAACAGCTCCGGTTCTCTTAATTATCAAAAATTTTACACAAATTTTAGGTCTATTTTCGGTATTCCCAAAAAAAGTCACTTTAAATTTCGATTTTATTTTTAATAAAATTAGAAAAAAATATATAAAATTTAAATTTTTTTTTTTGAAATTAATATGAAATTTAAAAAAAATTTTTTTTGTAACTATGTGTTCTTAAAGCTTCTCAAATACATATAACCAAAATTTCATTACAATTCCTTACTTGGTTCTAAAATTTTAATGTATAATATTACGTTTTCAGGGTGTACGTTTTTGCTAATAAGTTGCGTCGAGTTGCAGGTAGGTAACATCCGAAACAGTGCCGAGTGCAAAGGGTTAAAAATATTTCCAAGGTACGATGGATAATGTTTTATTTCAGTGTTACATTATACAAGCATTAAATTGTATCTCTACAGAAATGAAATTGAACAGATTAGACCTAAAACCCATTTTGTGTTTAAATTTTCTCATATTTCTTTTTATCCCCTAAGGCTTTAATGATTTTTCTTTATATCACATTTTAATTGTTTTAGAACGTTTTAAATATAAGAATGGAGATGTAAATAATAACTCTTTTATCACTTTGAAAATTTTATTTCCTAAACAATTTATTGAATAAATTATACATTGATTGGTAAAAAGTTCATAAAGTAATTTATGTTTTCATAACAAAAAAAAAAAAAAAAATTGACCCGAAAGTTCGGAGATAAAATTTGAAACAATAAAATGAAAAATATGGGTTTTTAAAATTTAAATTTAAATAAATAAAATTTAAAAAAAAAACCTTTAACATCTTCATTTCATCATGGAAGACTTTTGTTTGTTTATTTCTCATTCAATAATTATGCAGTCGAGTTGCGGGTACATATATTTGCTATTTAAAATACAAAGGAACTTTGTGAATGGTTTTTGTAAAAATAACTGTAAGTTTTTGTACAGTAAGTTCATGTAAAATTTCAGAACTGTAATTGATTGGCCCTTTCTGCTGAAATGACCCATTTACTAAATACAAACCAAAGTATAAATAGCATAAACAATTTCTCCTAAGATACTGAAATAAATTATCAGTATAGATCATTGCCTACTTTAGTGTGCTCAACTGGTTCTGATCCCGCCTGGAAGGTTTAAATTGATTTCATATCTGCCGAACAGAATGAGCCTCCACCTTCACACTCTGGTTAGAATAGATTGGTTATACTTCTGAAACCCCCATCCCCCCATATTCCATAAATAGTCAAAAAATATGGTAAAGATTTTTGTAAGATTGGAAGACTGTAAAGAATAACAATACTGATTTGGACTTCAATAGTGTAGTTATACAAAATTATGAAATCTTGATAAAAAACAAAAATGGAACATAATTTTTTCAATATAGATACAAAAATTAAAAATACCAAACTTACCGAGAACCACCAATGAATGCAATAGCAATACTTAATTTTCTCTTCAACCCGCCAGACAAATAGATGGGAAGAGAATTTTTTTTTTCAAAGAGATTAAGATCAGTAAGAATTTGTTGAATTTCTACTTGGACTTTACCAGGATCATGGCCTTTAAGTCTTCCAAAAAACCATAAATGTTCTTCAACTGTAAAACTAAAAACATAATTTGAAATATTAATAAATGAATGAGAGATTCATATTTAAGAGAGGATAAAAAACAAGAAAAAAGAAAATGTAAAAAATACCTTTGAGGCTCACTGAACCATACAATGTTTTGAGCTGATTTTTATAACTGATTCTTCTTGATAATCATTGATAAAAATTTTGATGGGTTTTTAAGACTATATTGGTACTTGTCATAAGTACTCAATTATTATTAATTTTATTATTTATACTCAGGAATTGCCTAATTGTATTTATTTTCTTTATTATTAGCAATGATGACACTTGACTAGTGGTTGATATGTACTAGAAATTTACTATTCCTCCAATATTTGGAGGTCAATCCATTTCAATTGGTCAACATTCAATCTTCGCAGATCCGTACCTGATTGTATTTTGCTCACAAATGCAGGCTGCTATTTTTGTATTAGGTTTTAAAATTTGCAGAATGTGGTTTTCAAAATTACTAAATGAGGGTGGTCAAACCCTCAAACTCCCCACTTCAACGAGTGATAAGAATGATGGCTGGAAGGATGGAGCTGTGGGGGGGGGGGGGTTAGTATGGTCCCTCCTTATAATAGGTTATGAAGTTGGTGGGCCAACCACTCGGTGGTCTATTATCACAGAGATAAACAACCCCTCCATTTACCCTAGTTATTTTATAGTCTTATATATTATTTAGAGGAGAAAAAGTAAGTATAAAATACAAGTAGAACAGAAGTAATTGTATCTGGAATTAAAAGTTGTTAGCATCCATACTTTTTGAATAAAATGTTATGTTGGGGACACACTCCAAGGCTTCTTCTTATCCTGCTCATTTCATGGCGAATATCGTGTCCATAAATCAAAGCAGTTCCATCAGAAGGAGGAAAAAGACCCATGAGGATGGATCTAAAATAATAAAAAGAACTTAATATTTTCAATGAAATTACTTCAAAAAGATAATTTACATTATTTCCTCTTTAATATACTAGCTAACAGGTGCGAAGCATTCGCACTCTAAACTACTTAAATTCCACTTAATTAAAGGACACACCATATCTTTAGTATTGTATAGAGCGTATTTAGTGCCTCATGGGAATAGGTGACGGTTGAAGTAAAGAATAGATGTGTTTAAATTGTAGATTATTTATTTATTGAAACATAATTTTAAGGTTTTCACATATTTACATAGTATTTATGTTTTTACAGGACCTCTCTGAACACTATGTTTGAAGTTACTATATGGTCATGTGTGATTGTTTTTGGTGGGTTTCTTTTACACAAACATAGATATCACTGAAAGAGGGCACCCTGGAAAATGCCACATACCTAAATACACGTATCGGTTTCGCGGAAAGCGAGTGCGCTAATATTACTGACTTAATTCGCATGTTTTTGCTTGTAACTCGCAAACGACGGTGGCAAACAGAAAAGTGTATATAACCAAAAATGTTCGTCTCGACGAACTTAAAAAAGTGACACCTTCGAAAAAGCCCTGCAACCATTTTTGCTGAGAATCGCAGTATTTCTCTTACAACTCAAAAACGAAGGGGTTAATCGAAAAAATGTATTAGACTGAAAATGTTCTCCTTGAAAATCTGAAAAGATTGACACCATTTAGAAACCTCTACAACCATTTTCTCGAAAGAAAAAAAAAAAACGCGGTTTTGCGCCTTTAAGTCGCAATCGAAGGCGAAATGAGTCATTTGCATATTTTTCCGGTGTAGCGGTTAAGGAAGGCTTTAAAATGATGCCTCATTCATGAAATTTGATAAAGTATTACGGAAGTTATGGCATACCGACAAAAAAAGGGCTTTGAGAAATAATATATGTGATGATTGTAGAGCAATAAGAGATTACTTTTGAAAAATGTTTTTAAGAAACATGTAGCATAACTAATCATGGAGGATTATGGGTTCAGTAATAAATGAGGGTTGTAGCTTCAAACCAGCTTCCTCCAAATTAAAAAAAAAAATCAGGAGAGCAAAACAACTTCCCATTGACATACCAATCAGTTTTGGTTATTTGTATCAAAGGAAAGATCAGTACAAGACAATTTAAATTCAAAAACGAAAATTTGAAAAATTTTGACTGTTTTTTTTTTTTAAATATAAAGAAACCTAACAGCCAAAGGAGGAAATTTGGATGAAGCTGGTTTTACAAAAAAGGCATCACTTTAAATGCAATTTCCACAGTAAAGGAGCAGATTCAGCCTCCATGCCTCTTGGCAGTATGGTGTAATGTACTGAAAACATAGGGAAAGTAGAAAAAAAGGCACTTAAGAATAATTTCGAAGGAGTTGGTTTTGAAGCTTCACTCAAACATTTTCTAAAGGGGTCTCCTGACCCCAGGGCCAATCTGCAGAAGGAAATTACCCTGATTCCAACAAAATACCTGGAGCATAGTAGTTCAGTGTTTACCCAATGAGCCACCTCCACTTCATTTTATTAAAAAATGCGTATTTTCTAGGTTCTTAGTGAGAGAATGAATAAAAAAATGACATGATTCTAAAACTATTTAAAACAGTTTACATGGACAAAAAAAACATACTGTACAAGTTATTGAACTTCTTTATATTATGCCCAGTAATAAGAAACGGCTAAATATGAAACATTTTGATTAACACAAACAGGAGAAAAAAAAGAAAAATGTTTCCCTATGATGAAAAGTTCGAATCCTGTTAATGAGGTCAGCAATATATATTTGTAATATATTGCTGGAATGCTGGGAATTTAAAAAAGAATAGTATTCAGTTTATATAAAGTCTTAAAATTTATACATACACAAAAAATTAATAATTTTCACTTTTATATTATTTGACGGATATTAATTGTTCTATTGGAACTAAACGATGTTTTCATAACTAAAAAGAGACTTATAAAATTATAAGCTAATGAGTATTATGTTTTGCAATGCCAAACTGTCACAGATAACAATAAAAACAATTTTAAAGCTCGGCAAAACAAGATAAACTTAAATACTGTAAAACGAGGTGACTTTGTGACTAATGGGGTGACTTTGTGACAAGCCTATTTTTCTACAGTTTTTGAATTTTCCTCCTTAAAAAGAATCAGGTTAGGCAATTCAGTGTACTTGTCAGTTGGTCAGTAATGTGCTGGAACCTACTGGCCACTTATAACTTCTTTCATTCCATTTATCATGGTGCTTTATTTCAAATTTTCAAGTAAATGAAAACAATCAAGCATATATGAAAGAAAGCACCATGATAAATGGAATGAAAGAAGTTATATGTGGCCAGTAGGTTGCAGCAAATTACTGACCGACTGACAAGTACACTGAATTGCCTAACATGATTCTTTTTAAGGAGGAAAATTCAAAAACTATAGAAAAATAGGCTTGTCGCAAAGTCACCCCATTAGTCACAAAGTCACCTCGTTTTACGGTAATTATTTTTTAGTTTATAAAATTTAGTTCCATTATTGATTGCTTAATGAAATACAATGTGGTCTCACTATAACAGTGTTTGTTATTTTGAGGTAAGGCATCAGAGACATATCTACTCCCGTCTATGACATGGCAACCAAAAACGGGGAAATATATATTCGAATATTGATAAAATAAGGAATTATTTTTGAGACCCTTTAAATAAGAAATAAATAATGTTAAAAAGAAAAGTACTGATGAATGTAAAGTTTCGCAATACTAATAAAACTCTAGGCTTCATAGAAAATAACAAACAAAATTAAGTAGGTAAATATGTAAAAAGCTGTTTCTATGGAATTGCTAAATAGCATTTGCACATTTAACAAATCTCATTGATTTCTACTCCAAGTAGGTTGGTAAGTGACAGTTGTGAGTTGCACGCATTGCATCAGATTTTTTAAAGTAAAAATTACAATTTCTTAGATTTAAAGAATAATTACTAAGTCTTTATAAAAGTCCCTGAGCATGAACATAGCTTTTAATTCCAACACTTATAATAGATCCTACTATTTAATCAGTTTTTCAATTTGTCTAAACCTTAAATTCCTCGTGATCTGAGTCGGCTTTATGAGGGTCATTACTCCAGTTAGTCCACAATTGGAAATCCTCACTAACTCTATGCCGGAGGGTGTCAGCTCCTCAATAGGAGTCACAAAAATTCACTGAATTTCATACATGTTTAATTAAATAAAAAAGTAATATATAGCAGCTTAAGACATTAATTTTAAAATATTATTTTTTAGATGTAAGGGGCACTCATTAATTAATCAAAATATCTATCAGGTTGAAACTGCAGTGCCTCATGAGGAAATTAACATATTTCAGTTACTTCTAATTACATGGTTGTTGTTTTCCCTGCTCCATTTCTTCCTAAAAATGCTGTAATCTGATTTTCATAGAAATTGACATTGAGGTTTGAGATAGCCTGTTTTCCATTACTGTAAGTTTTTGAAAGATTAATGATTTCAACACCCTTCGTGAGATCAGTTGGTTCTGGTTCATTTGTATAGGTGACCTTTTGTTCTCCTAAACATTTTAAAACAAGAAATTAGTAGGTAATAATATATATTAACGAGCCCTATAAACAATGTTTTTACTATCATAAAGTTAGGTCATAAGGCTATTTGGTGCTTTATGAAACAAAAACAAAATTCTCAGAGGTTAATCAACAATAGAATTCTGTATTTTATAGTTATAGACAACAGCACTAATTAAATATTTTTTTAAGATGATTAATCTATAAGCAAAGCTCCCCTACAAGGAGCTATTGCTGAAATCAGTATCAAATTCATTAACAGATATCTCACATCTAACAACTACTCAATTAAAAATTTCATTATCTAATTTATTTATTTTAATTTTCATTTATTTACTAAAATTAGATAACAAAGTCTTTAACCCTTTAACCGGGTGGGATGTATAAATGCGTCCTTGAAATAAATGTTGTACCCTGGAACTGGTGGGACTTCTATTTTCCTACAACAGAGGTATTAGTCATAGATACATGTATATATATAAATAATAATAAAAAAAAAAAATTTCAGGACGTCTATGTACGTCCCGCCCAGTTGAAGGGTTAGTAATTTTATAAAGAGCACAAATATGGGATTTCTTTACCTGCTTCGTACTCTACTCTTAGAATATCCCTACTTCTGATCCAGTAATTTCTGACAAAAGGAAAATACCACGGTTTTGGCAAACCTATGTTACCTACAAATAAATAATCAATATAGAAACAAATGCTACAGAACGTTACAAAAAACAAATAACATTGTAAAGGTTTCAGGTTTTATTTTTTAGACTTTCAGTCATAAACCTACATATGTAAAGCAAGTTATAATAAATAATGAAACTATGTTCAGGTATTTTATTTATTTAAAAAAAAAGATACAAAACCAAAGGTATTATGGGTAGGCTAATTGTAAATGGTGGATTATATCGTGATATGAATTACAAATATATTTTTTAATAAAATCTCTATTGCAATAAATAATTTGGTATTTTCCTCTAAGCTGCACCGTGCATAACCTACGCCAACGGGTCCTTTTCAGTCAATTTAAAAACAGACAGAAACTTAGAAAAATAATCAGACCAAACCTGCTGCTGTTGTTTAGATATTTGACTAAAAGAGTGAGCAAGTAATCACATAACGTTTTTCACATGAGTTGAATTCAATATGATGATAATATTAACTTATTGAGAATAGAGTACTTTTCTTGAGAAGCTATAGTTCATCCAAAAAATTAATGAATAGATAATGTAGTTGGTTTTTAATTGGCTATTGAGATTGCAACATCCATCACAGTCACCCATCAAATAACTTACCACGACTTCATATGCCTTTAAGATTTATACATAATAGTTTCAATTGGCCACATTGACCCAGTTATACTTTAATCTGCTATAAGATAATTATATACACTTAATTAATTCAATAATACCTGGAAATACTCGTTCAATATACAATGCAAGTAAGAAATAAAGGACAGAATCAATTAAAAGAATGACCATGATAAGTGCTAACGTTATTCGCTTCTCCAATAGAGGACTGTAGGTCCAATTTTCCCAAGTAGAACCAACCCCTTCCAATTCTTGGAGAGCTAAAATTTTCGAACCGAGTCCAAGTGCAACGTTTGATGACAAACACTGAAACGAAGAAAACATGTTTAGATAGCAAGGATAATAATTTATAAACTGAGAAAAGATATACAAAACTTACCGAAAAGATTTTAATTGATCCAGAAAGATAATAATCCCAATATTCAATAAAGGGAAAGGGTAAATATGTAACAAAAAATATTATACCACCACACGTGGCTGCAACATTTGCTTTTGAAAAAAATACAGATAAAAGAAAGCATTGGGATATAATAGCAAAAGTATAAAACAGTAAAAAAGTCATTACTAGGGTCATGTCAGCATTGGCTAATATCCTCCCTTTCTGGAAAAAAATAAAGCAAAAAAAATATTAATAAGTTAAAAGAGAAATACAAATATACATTTCTTGAACAGGTTAATAATATAAACCTTTAAAATAATAAATAATATATTGAAACAGAATAGAGGATCATCTAACATAATTTACTTTACATAAGGTAAATCAATTAAAAAGTTAAGTTTTTTTTTTTTTTTTTTTTTTTTTTTAAACTCGTAAATGTGCTATTGTTCTGTTTTCAAGATTCCTAAAACATAACCCTTTTACTGCATATGCTATAAGATATTGTTAGTTGTAATTAAGTATTTCATTAATAATATTTAATTAAATACTTAATTAAATTAATGTAAACTAAGAGAAAGTGCAATGATTTTTTTAGGAGATGTTTGCAATGTTTGTCTGAAAAGCTATAGGAAACTACAGTTTGAAATTCATTAACTGTGGAGAAAATGGTAGGGGGTACAGTCACAAAGTTTTTTTTTGTTACTGCCCTTCCAAACCTCTTTATTCTACAATTATTAACAACCAATCAATATTCAACCAATCTTCCAACGTTAAAATTAATAGAACTAGTTACAATCAACTACATTAAATTACTCAAAACACATCAGCAAAAAAAAAAAAATTTTATATAATATATCCATTTACCTTACATCTACAGTCTTTTTACTATAACAAGAAATAGTTTTGCATTTCTAATATAGTTCAATAAATCAATTTAAAATAATTATCAACTATTTAAATTGAAGCACTGGATCCGCAAAGCAAATGTAGCCTTTGTCCAGCTATATCCTGTATGGCGTAACAAGAATATATCCTGCAATACTAAGTTAAAACTGTACAGCTCCAACGTAAAATCCGTCCTCCTCTGTGGCTGTGAAACTTGGAAAATCTCCAAAAAGGTTCTGAGCCAGCTCCAAGTTTTTGCCAATCGCTGCCTTAAGAGGATTCTCTCGATCAGGTGGGACAATAAAATCTCAAATGAGAGGCTGGCTCAATCGTCTAGACAGAAGCCATTGGGGGAGCAGATTGCCACGAGAAAGTGGAAGTGGATTGGACATAACCTTCGTAAAAGGGATGGAGCCATTGAGAAGACGGCTCTTGATTAGAACCCCCAAGGATCAAGAAGTCGGGGGAGACCCAAGCTGACCTGGCGAAGAACAGTAGAGAAAGAGGTCATTAGAGCTGGAA
The DNA here is from genome assembly GCA_911387785.2 of Aelia acuminata. Classification (NCBI taxonomy): domain Eukaryota; kingdom Metazoa; phylum Arthropoda; class Insecta; order Hemiptera; family Pentatomidae; genus Aelia; species Aelia acuminata. The sequence goes on from OU426979.1 coordinate 129,797,107, forward strand.
AACATGGAGAGAGATCAAGGCCCTAAGCGGGGATAGAGATGGATGGCGAGTTTTTACTTCAGCCCTTTGCTCCTACTATGGCAGCCATAGGACATAAGAAGAAGAAGATTTAAATTGAAGAAGTAACTCTTAGTTAATTTTAAATAATAAACAATATAAAAAAATATTAAATAAATAAATGCCAATCTCCCTATGAAATAAATAATTTAGAACTGAACAGTTTTACATATAAAATAATTCTATACTTAATTAAATTGTATGACATGGGATAGAAAGTTATGTTAGTTTTATTCATTTATTTATGTTAAAGAAAAAAAAAAACTTCAAATAAAAGATATTTGGCCTTGGAAATGAAACAATAAGAAAAAGAAGAAAATATTAGCAAGTGAAAAATAATGACATTACGATTAAGCTTAAAATAGAATAGCAAATTATTATACCTACCACTAACAATATGGATAAAAAGAAAGCTGTGATGCTCATTGGTACAAAGCTATCGATGAACCAACTACACCAATGTACAGCATTGTTCAAGCCTAACACGTGCATTATTTCCTTCAGTTTTTCTTCTTTTTCATGCACAATACTCTTGATCGTCATAGAAGAAGTATAAACCCATGATAAAACCATAAATAATGGAAACATATGAGCTAGAGAAGACATAAACCTAAAAATATTATCAGTTATAAAACATGCCTATTAGATATTCCAATTATTTTACTGATACAAAACGTCATTATCCTTACCAGTCTTCAGTGTGACAGGGGTATGGGAACTGTTTTAATATATATCCAGGTGTATCAGTTCTTCCGGTCAATTCAGTTATAATACTTTTTTCGATAATATCTTGAATGTAAACAAAGCCAAAAGTAATGAAATGTAAATCTTCAATAGGATCAAAGTTAGCACCAACTTTGGATGAATATGAATTAATTTCTCCACTTTTTGGAAGTCTATTACTGTTCATCCTACATTCAAAATATAAATCGTTAGACTTACTATTAGAAATTGAGGGATTTGAGAACTAAAAATATTTTAATACAGATAAATAACAATTACAGTACCCCTGCATATATATTTTGGCATATCATCGATATATCATAGACACTTAATTAGATGATGAGAAAAATCAAACATAAATAATATAGCTGAACATCTTAATGAACATTTGAACACAACTACATTCCTACAGGCTCATTTGTTTTTTTGATTCAGCCACGAACAATGCAAAGCCAATACTTTTCATCTTAAAACTAAATGGAATAAATAAACAGTTGAAAAAAAAAAAGCTCGTAAATGTGGAAGCTGCTTAAAACATAAGTGAATTGGAGGAGGATGTGAATGGAGCAACATTGGTTTGGACAATTAAACATCGGCAACAACATCCTTGAAACTGAACCATGTTATGAGCACCCTTCGTGAGTGGAACTTAAAGACAATAATAAAATGAATTTTTTTTTTATTCCCATTTGGTTTCAGCTGCACCGAATGTTTATGACATAGTGAAAAATAAATATAAATTTGAAAAGTTTAAAAAATCAGTCGCAGGTGAACTGCGTATGCTTGTATTTTAAACAACATGTATTTTAACTTGTAATTTACAAATTGATTTTTTATTTGGATATTATTTTTTTTTAATAAAGACTTACCAATAAAACTATCTTAGTTTTACATTATTTGACCATAATCCCTTATTTAGCATTTTTAATAGTACTCTTGGTAATCTAGAATATATGATAATCATTACATTATCTTTTCTTAATAAAGACTTATCAACATCTTCGTTATTACCATACACTAAACTTCGCTGATTTATTACCATATTTGTTTTTACTTTCACTTACCTATATATGAAATATATAGTAAGTGGAAGTATTGCGATCGTGAAAAATTTCGACTTCCGGTTTTCAACGGAAATACACGTTTTGGGGTCCTCTGAGTCGAAATGACCAAGTCCCGCGAAATGGTCTGTGTGTGTGTCTGTGTGTCTGTGTGTCTGTGTGTCTGTGTGTGAACAGACTAGCTCAAAAACTATAAACCGTGCGATCCTGAAATTGGGTATTTAGTGTAAGTATATGCCCGCGATGTGACAGCATAAATTTCATCAAAATTACTTAAAGGGAGGGGGTACTTTACTTAATAACTTTTTAGGTTTTTTTCGATTTTCTCAAAAACGGCTCTAACGATTTTGATTAAACTGAGTATTTGATCTATTTATATGCCCGAGATATGACTGTAAAAATTTCATCAAAATTGATTAACCGGAGGGGGGACTTTACTTAATAAATTTTTTAACATTTTCACGTGTTTTTTTTATTTACTCAAAAAAGGCTTCAACGATTTTGATCAAACTGGGTATTTGATGTATGCATAAGCCAAAGATGTGATAGCCAACATTTCATCAAAATTGATTAACCGGAGGGGGGACTTTACTTAATAAATTTTGTAACATTTTCAAGTGTTTTTTTTATTTACTCAAAGAAGGCTTTCACGATTTTGATCAAACTGGGTATTTGATGTATGCATAAGCCAAAGATGTGATAGCCAACATTTCACCAAAATTGACCAACCGGAGGGGGGACTTTACTTAATAAATTTTGTATCTTTTTCACGTGTGTTTTTTTTTTATTCAAAAACGGCTTTAACTATTTTGATCAAACTGGGTATTTGATGTATTTATATGCCAAAGATGTGATAGCCAATATTTCATCAAAATTGGTCTAACGAAGGGGACCACAACAACGCATTAATTTCTAATCTAAGTAAGTTGGTAAGTGAAAGTTGTGTGTTGCGCGCACGCACCAGATTTTTTTGTTTCCATTTTACCTCAAACTAAACTATCACTACACTTTATAACCTTGTTACCTGCAAGATGAATTGTCAATTTGAATGAATTAAAATTTTTAACTTAATTAAATATTAATAACTTTAATAAATATTTAAAGTACCTGAGTTTGTATTCTGTTAAAGGATTTAATTCAGTTTCATTCACATTCAGAAAGCTGATTTGGACTAACAATTCATCATTTTCACAAAGAAAATGGCTTCTCAATTCTGCCTCTTTTTCTGTTCGATATCCTTCAAATTGAATAGAACTGTAACACTATAATGTTTAGATAAAAAAATCTTTTATCATATCACAAAGCAAATCAGTGAAGTATTAAATATATTTTAAACCTTCAACATTTCAGCTAAAGATATTCTATTTTCTTGGAAAGTTTCTTTCTTTAATTTTTCAATTTTCTCATATGATTTATGTAACCTAAAAGCAGACATCAATGCAAGAAAAAAATAATTTACATTTTGGATAACAATAACAATGGAAACAAACTTACTGATTTTGGAGATCTAATGATTTCAATATTGTTTCCTTCAATGTGCTATCAACCATTTTCTTCAGAGCATCTTCATTTTTATAATTATCAATGAAATTCTAAAAGCATTGTTATCAAATAAATGTATTGATAATTAGATAGATAGATAAAATTACTTTTATTAACAAAATAATATAAATACAATTTTTACAAGGATTTGCTTTTTTAACTTACAAATTTACCTTTTCTTATATATTAAAATTAAGCAAGCTAATTTAATAATAATAATAAGATAATTAAATTTGGGCATAAATTCTACTCAAATCTAACCTTTAAAAATTTAATATTTTCATTAGCCTTGCTGTACAAACTGAAGTCTATTTTAGGTAAATAAGAAACAATATCATGCTCAGGGAACTGTGGCACCATATTTTCCTTCATCCTTTCAATAATTCTAACAACAGTTGTCGTATTTGGACTAAATATTACCTTCCCTCTGAAAATTTAATGTCAATTAGTTAATTAATTAATAATAGTCTTATAAAAAAAAATTGTTGAGCTAAATTTGCGACTTCTTACTTAGCAAATGGTTTAATCATTTTCCATAAAAAATTGAAAACTTTGGATGTTTCTAATTTTTCATAAAGTTTATTGCATGTTTTTGAGAAGTTAGGATCATATTCATATTTTTTGGTGTTAAATGTTGGGAGCTCGCCATTATTTTTCATGTACTTTTCTAAGCTGAAAAAACTGGTGTAAGAAGTAGGTAAATACATTCATTTTATTAGTTACAAAATAAAAAATTATTTATTATAAAATTATAATCAATAATTACAATTTTAAGATATGTAAGAATATAATATTAAAATCTTTATATATCGGGTTCTCCGAAAAGTTCGTAGAGATTTTTAAAATAAAATTTACCTTTTATTTATTCTACTAAAAATGAATCACAAAGCTAATGTTTATTTATATGCCTTGGAATTAACTATGTTTACACACTGAATTCATCTTTATTAAGGCTCAATAGTGTAGTTTATTGCAAACCAAGATGAGTGACGATTCAGTTCATTTTCGGCATATTATGGTGTTCTTTTTAAAAAAAGGAAAAAACAGCCCAAACTGCAAGAAAGATTCGTGCCGTATATAGCAGCGATTCAATTGCTGATAGCACGGTTCAGAAGTGGTTTTCGCGGTTTAGATCAGGAGATTTCAATTTGGAAGACCAGCCCTGGGCTGGCCAGAGTTCAACTCTTGACATCGAGGATTATGAATTACGAATTACTGTCCGTGAGATAGCTGCGGAGTTAAGAGCCTGCAAATTGACGGCCAGAGTTGGCAAATCGGAAAGGAGTGCTAGTCCACCAAGACAACACTAGGCCCCATGTGTCTTTAAGGACTCGGCTAAAGTTATTAAGCTTCAGATGGGAAGTTTTACCTCAGCCGTACTCTCCTGACATTGCTCCATCGGATTTCCATCTTTTTGGTTCCCTCGAAAATTTTCTACAAGGGAAATCCTTCTCTTCAGAAGATGATGTCAAAACGGACCTTTTATTGTTCTTCAGGATTAAGGATAGTGGTTTTGGGAAAAAAGGGAAAATGGACCTTCCAAGCCGTTGGGAAAGGGCAATCGCTAACGGTGGTAACTATTTTGTAGATTAAATAAATAAATTTTAAGCTGTTCATCAATTTTAATTTTTGTCCAAATTTCTCTACGAACTTTCTGGACAACCCAATATATAAAAATCTCGTGTCCCGATGTTTGTCGGAGGTAAAATCAGAAGCTACTCAAGCTATTTTGATGAAATTTGGCTCATTATGTGCAGTTTTGTCCAACTTAAAAGATAGGATAGTTTTTATCTCGATTATTGGCCTCAATATTTCTTTTTTTGCAAATTAAATGCTGATTATACTACAATTGAGTGTGATTATTTGTAAGTTCTATGAATCTCCAACAGATGGCGGTGTAAGTTGATTTATTGACACAACACTTCATTTTCTTAGTATTGTATAGAGCGCGTAAAGAATAGATGTGTTTAGATTGTAGATTATTTATTTTTGAAACATAAGTTTAAGGTATTTACATATTTACATAGTATTTACGTATTTACAGGACCTCTTTGAACACTATATTTAAAGTTACTATATGGTCATCTGTGAGTGTTTGTTAGTGGTTTTGCTTTACACAGACATAGATAAGAGCTCCTCCTGGAAAACACCACATATTTAAGCACACGTATCTGTTTCGTGGAAAGCGAGTAAAAATATGATTCTATTGACCGAAATCGCATGTTTTTGCTTGTGACTCGCAAAGGACGGCGACAATCAGAAAAGTGTATATATTCAAAAATGTATACAGTATATAATATATCCCAACAACAACATGCTCCTGTTGCCTGCTAAGCCCAATGTTTTTCTTTTCATGGATCTGTGCTACATCTGCATCCGCATGATCATCCAAATTGATTATTGCAGATGCGTTTGTCTAAATCGATGCAGTTATGCCTGATCTACAAGAGATAATGCGACACCTCTATTGCTGATTAACAGAAATACAAGTCCAGTACTTAAATCAATATCTTTAAAAAATTAATATAATTCATGTATTCATACTAAATGATCTAATAATGAAATCAAATTTTTATGTTATAATGTCATTACTTGAAATAACTGGTGGGCATAGAAAGGAAAAGACCCCTAAGGTGTTATATTTACCTTTCATAACTTCTTTTGCGTTTCCAAATGGAAGATAGATTTCTCACTTCTGTAAATGAACCACATAAGAAACTGTGCAGCTCGAAGAATATATCATCAACTATCGGTGATTCAATCAATATTCTACTGAATTTTCCATAGTCTTTATCTATCCTTTCAATGACCCTAAAAAAATATAACAGCTTAATGAAACAAATAAAATGTTTTACTACTATTGTCCCATCAAGTAAAACTTTCAGTATTGTCAATAAAAAATTGTAAATGTTTATATTAAAATAAATTAGATTAGATTATATGAAAGGAAATATATTCTAGTTTAACTGAGTTCATTTTAATATAAATATTAAGGTTTTTTTGCAATTGAAAAGGGTTGAAGAAAAAACCTTTATGTTTTTCCTGATCAAATCTCCTTCTATAATCACTGGTCAAGAAATTTACATATAATGCACGGAACATCATTTACACCTGAACCCAACATACTCGCAGGTTTAATGAGTAAATTGCTTAATGTGATGTTTTTGAACATGCACATGATATGATATTGATCAAAGAAGAATTGAAAGAAAATCGATTATTTAACTAATCATAACATAAACTCTATTCAGGCCATAGAGAAAGGAAGAATTCATGTTTTTTATTCATTTGCCTTATTTAAGAAAGGACTTATACACATTTATGCTCATTTGGCAAATAATTTAACTGATCTTTTGAAACAAATGTACATTAATATAACATTAAATTTATATGATACAAAGAGATAAAAATAAGGTGGATGAAAGTTGGTAGAGTGTTATTAAAATTCGAAATTGATACAATTGGACTTAATTTCAGCAATATAGCCATGTAATGTTACTTTGGTAACTAGGCCATTTTAACAAAAGTACCAAATTCTTACTTCTTTAAAATATTATACTTAGTTTTTGAAATTTTGCATCAATGTTTTAATTAGATTTACAAAATATTTGTAATATAGGTGTTTTTAAAATTTTGGTGTTAATGGATATTTATTTATGTGCTTATGATGTAATAGTCCAGGGGTGCCAAAATTTTAATGCTTCTGGTGTTTCAATAATAAAAGTTCTACATTAACAATTGCCAAGTTGCAATGAAGTTTGTATGTTCAATCAATATTTTTGAGATAAATTGAAAAGTTTGAGCGATAAACCTTGATAATAATAATATTGACTTTGATAAATAATTAAACAATAATTGTCAAATACTTTAGCAGTTCAAGTATTTTTTCTAAATACTGTAATTTTTCCAAAATTCTGTTCTGAATATCCATCAGCTGAACTGTAGAATCATTCATGGAATTTGATATGCGGCCATTAGAAAACTGAAATTTAAGTTAATCTTACATCTTTTGACAGAAATCTTTTATACTAAGAATTATGCACATGAAAACGTGTACCTGATTTTTATCACTTGCATTAGTAATTTGTAAATTTCTTTTTTGAAGCTCGCTGAATACTAAAATTCCATGCTTCAGTTCATCAATATCTTTTGAATATTCATGAAATACATTCCTATTCCATGGATCAGATTTAGCATTGACTGAGCTAACATCAGTCATAAATTTGAGGAATCTGTAAATTAAGTAACTATTACTAAATTTAATAAAAAATATAAAAATCAATTAAAAGTGTTCAATATTATGAGGAAGTTTATTTTAAAAATACTTTCAATTAATATCGAATCTTAATGTTCCTTAAAATGAATTAATTAAAATTGAAGGGAAAACAATTATATGGGCATGTATACATGAATGTTAATAATTTTGATCAGTTCATCTATTCAACTGATATTGCCTGGATCGTGGACTTAGTAATAAATCATTTAATATCAAGATTATAAATAATGAGTAGTTTAATTTTCTTAAAAAATGATCTAATATATGTAATTTGAGTAGCCAGCATAAAATATATTATGTTTTACCTGGAAGAGTTCAAATTACTGTAGTTACGTACAGTGTCCCTAAAGTCGCTATGACAAGTATTGTTGAGTGTACAAATCAATCCTTGGTAACAAAACAAAAGACCCGCTGATGGTAGAGGCTTTTCTTTGAAATTGCCTGTGATTCAAACATTATTAAGGATTTAAAATAATACTCAAAAAATTAGATAAGTGTAAGAGTATTATCTTACAGGGGTGCACTTTTACAAGAAATCCCTTGCTCCTGACCCAGATGAGTAGCAGAAATAAGCAAAGAGGCCAGGTCAGTTCAGAGAAACATCTAAACTGAAAATAATTATAAATAGTTAACCTTCTATCATTCATGTAACAAATAAGTATGTAAAATTCAGAATGCTTACTTTTTGTCTATTTCTAGATTTGAAGTTTTTCCAAAGTAAAAGTTTAAGTTGCAAAAAGAATGACATTAGGTTATATTAATTTAGTTCAGTAACTATCACAATATTGTCCAAGCAGATTATTCATACTTTCAGAAACACATGTAAAGTATAAAAACCCTACACAACCTTTGCTAGGGTTACCCTTTAATTTCCAAAGTGTTTTTCATTTTCAATGTTAAAACCAAAACCACACAAGTCAATAACATGACTAGTATTGGAAACATCTAAGTACTTAGGAAGCAGCAAATTAAAAAATTAAGTTGTGTTGGCTCGAAAACTATTCTTGAAGGTATTATCAAGTCCAATTGAAGTTTCGCGTTAAATGTTGTAATTAAGTATTAAATTTAATGCAAGTAGATTTTAATATATTTACCGAATACTCTTGTAATTAAAAGAAAAATGTTATATTGGCAGTAGGGAACTAATGGTCCCAAAAGATAAATACGCAAAAGCATTTGTTCTCAATCTTTTTCCCTTATTTCCGGTGAAAATTTGAATCGTAAAAATTCAATGTTTTTCCTAACCTAGACTCCACTGGTAACACTTTATTTCCTCTTAAACTATTTTATTATTAAAGTCAGGGTGTGATAACATTCTGCGATATTTTTCAATTAATTTATTTTTCAAAAATTTGTCTTCTCCCCTCCCCCAAAAAAATCTTTGATCTGCTTGTGGTGGAAAATATGAATGAGCTATTTAGCTGTGTGAAATTCGGAAATCTTCTCAGATTATTGGAAATTTCACGCTGATCACAAATAAACACCAGATTAGGAGAGGGAAAGAAATCTTCACAAGGGATTTAGTTCGGATTTAGTACGAAATTGGGGGGGGGGACTACCCCACTGTTTTAAAATCACGTGGCTGTCTTGAAAATCTGGTTCGAAGCGCGCAAAACACAACTTCCACTTACCAACCTACCTACTTAAGGTAAAATTGAAGTTTGTTTTTACTTTCACTTACCTATATATGAAATATATAGTAAGTGGAAGTATTGCGATCGTGAAAATTTTCGACTTCCGGTTTTCAACGGAAATAGACGTTTTGGGGTCCCCTGAGTCGAAATGACCAAGTCCCGCGAAATGGTCTGTGTGTGTGTGTGTCTGTGTGTGTGTGTGTGTGAACAGACTAGCTCAAAAACTATAAACCGTGCGATCCTGAAATTGGGTATTTAGTGTAAGTATATGCCCGCGATGTGACAGCATAAATTTCATCAAAATTACTCAAAGGGAGGGGGTACTTTATTTAATAACTTTTTATGTTTTTTTCGATTTTCTCAAAAACGGCTCGAACGATTTTGATTAAACTCAGTATTTGATCTATTTATATGCCCGAGATATGACTGTAAAAATTTCATCAAAATTGATTAACCGGAGGAGGGACTTTACTTAATAAATTTTGTATCATTTTCACGTGTTTTTTTACTTTCACTTACCTATATATGAAATATATAGTAAGTGGAAGTATTGCGATCGTGAAAAAATTCGACTTCCGGTTTTCAACGGAAATACACGTTTTGGGGTCCCCTGAGTCGAAATGACCAAGTCCCGCGAAATGGTCTGTGTGTGTGTGTGTCTGTGTGTGTGTGTGTGTGTGTGTGTGTGTGTGTATGTGAACAGAATAGCTCAAAAACTATAAACCGTGGGAACCTGAAATTGGGTATTTAGTGTAGGTATATGCCCACGATGTGACAGCATAAATTTCATCAATATTACTTAAAGGGAGGGGGTACTTTACTTAATAACTTTTTAGGTTTTTTTCGATTTTCTCAAAAACGGCTCTAACGATTTTGATTAAACTGAGTATTTCATCTATTTATATGCCCGAGATATGACTGTAAAAATTTCATCAAATTTGATCAACCGGAGGGGGGACTTTACTTAATAAATTTTGTAACATTTTTACGTGTTTTTTTTATTTTCTCAAAAACGGCTCTAACGATTTTGATTAAACTTAGTATTTGATCTATTTATATGCCCGAGATAAGTCTGTAAAAATTTCATCAAAATTGATCAACCGCAGGGGGCACTTTACTTAATAAATTTTGTATCATTTTTACGTGCTTTTTTTATTTACTCAAAAACGGCTTTCACGATTGTGACCAAACTGGGTATTTGATGTATGTATGTGCCAAATATGTGATAGCTAACATTTCATTAAAATTGATCAACCGAAGGGGGGACTTTACTTAATAAATTTTGTATCATTTTCACGGGGTTTTTTATTTACTCAAAAACGGCTTTAACGATTAATAAAAATAAGATATGAATGTAGAAAAATGTGTGACTTTGGGAAATGATATTTAACAAAACACGTCAATTTCTTATCTAAGTAAGTTGGTAAGTCAAAGTTGTGTGTTGCGCGCACGCACCAGATTTTTACCTTTTTTTCGATGATCCCAAAAACGGCTTTAACGATTTTTATCAAATTCGTCATGTTTAATGAAAATTAGGTGTTCTTTAATATCAGGTAAGCTTTATCATTATTTAAATGTTCTGAGAGGGATTTTTTTTTGGGGGGGGGGTCTTTTTTGTTTGTTTGTTTCTTATAAAGTACCTTTGTTTTTGTTTATATGGAGAAACTAACTGTCTCTCGTTACGCCTAAAAATAAGAAATGGCTAAATATGAGATATGATAAAAATAAAGAAAACATAAAGAGGAGAAAAACAGAAAAATATTCAGTCAACTCATACAACTCGTTGAGCCCACGCATGCGGAGTACGCCTTTAATGACAGGCCATTGTTCATAATTAAAGCCGTTCTGTTCATTTGAGAAGTGTCAATTAACAAAACGCATTAATTTCTAATCTAAGCAAGTTCGTAAGTGAAAGTTGTGTGTTGCGCGCACGCACCAGATTTTTTATTTACTCATAAACGGTTTTAACGATTTTGATCAAACTTGGTATTTGATGTATTTATATGCCAGAGATGTGATAACCAACATCTCATCACAATTGATTAATTGGAGGGGGCACTTTACTTAATAAATGTTGTCCCATTTTCAGGTGGTTTTTTTTTTTTTTTTATTTACTCAAAAGCGGATTTAACGATTTTGATCAAACTTGGTATTTGATGTATGTATATGACCGTGATGCGATAGCCAACATTTCATCACAATTGATCAACCGGAAGGGGGACTTTACTTAATAAATTTTGTATCATTTTCACGTGTTTTATTTATTTACTCAAAAACGGTTTCAACGATTTTGATCAAACTTGGTATTTGATGTACTTATATGCCCGAGATATGACTGTAAAAATTTCATCAAAATTGATCTACGGGAGGGGGGACTTTACTTAATAAATTTTGTATCATTTTCACGGGGTTTTTTTATTTACTCAAAAACGGCTTTAACGATTAACAAAAATAAGATATGAATGTAGAAAAATGTGTGACTTTGGGAAATGATATTTAGCAAAACACGTCAATTACTAATCTAAGTAAGTTGGTAAGTGAAAGTTGTGTGTTGCGCGCACGCACCAGATTTTTAATGAGTAAGTGCCAATTAGTGAATTCAGAGGAAAAAACTTTGGTATTTAAGCAGTATCGAATCGCAGCCAAATTTATATTCTAAAAACAACACCTTTATTTATTTAATGAGGTTAAAAATTTGGCCTGTTTTCCTCTCAAAGGGACCATTCAGTGTTGCCCCGATCTCTACTGAAAATGACCCGTTATGGGTTTCTTATTTGCGGGAGCAATCGACTATAGGGTGCGCTAGTAGTTTTGCAAAATGTCGGAAGGAACGGGGATAGACATAGTTGATGTGATAGAGATAATTGTTTGTTTGTTTAACGTCCATTTTTATGCTACTAAGGCTAATCGGACGATGCTACAGTGAGAGTCCTAAATTTTGCCTATCAAGGTATAATTAGGATAGGGATCTTTAACGAGTACCTGACATCGTACAGGCTCGGGACCTCCATTTTACCTCCTATCCGAGGGACAGCATAGCTAAGGATTTTTTACTCCCATTAAAAAATCCTAGGGCCACCGCTGGAATCGAACCCGCGACCTTTAGTATTGTAGGTTGCCATGCTAACCACAACACCACAGGTAACCCCAGAGATAATTGGTAATTTTAAAAGACCATTAATTGAAGGACAGGCTATCCTTGATGCAAACCACATAATTACATGTGGAATAATATCTAGAAGTAAAAAAACAGTTATTTTACAAGCCTTGTGCCTTCAAACAAGCAATCTTAAAGGACTGCCCCATCAAATAAAAGTAAAAATCAAATTTATTAATAATAAGCAATTTTCTTGTAATTGAACGTGTAAAGCTGGTAGTTCTGGTAAATGCAAACACATCATTGTAACTTTACTCTACGTTTGTAGAGTCATATTATTTATTTATTTGTCAAAACTTTCAGGCATCGCATTGAAAACTTGGAACAATTAAGCACAACGGATGTAAGACAAAAATGGGGAAAATTAAAAAACAAATCTATGACACTATGGTCAATATGTTATTTGCATAAAACTAGCATTTTGGAATAATAAAATGTCAAATACTAATATTTACCTGGATAAATATAGTCACTTTCTTTAAAATGAAGACTACATATCGTCATATGTTTCGAAACAGGCTTATCTATTCTTAATTTTACAATCCACTCTTTAGGAAGCTTTTTATTTTTTGGAAATAAATGGAATGACTGGTCTTTTGATTTTCTAATTGAACACTGAGGGACCGAGCAATATCTATAAGACATTTTTCAAATAATATTTTGATCAATCGGGTTTTAATTATGGAAAAATAAATTAAAAACGCCAAAAAACCCTATGAATCCCAGGTACTAGCCCGGCTTCTATCCCCGTTTCTCTAGTTCCAATCAAGAAGCAGCACCGTCCCTTGCGACCGCTAATCCTTTCGAGCGAGCATAAGTCGAAAGCTGAGACCTAAAAAAGCCAATTAACGACATTTTTAAATATAAAAAATGATGCGATGGGGGAAACGATGCACACCCCAATCGCATTCTTTTCAATAAAAAATAATTAAAATTAATTAATTGGTATTAAAATCTAGCCTTATTAGATCTCGGCTTTCTACTTCCGCTCGCTTATATGGTATAACATACCCCAAACAAACCCCACAAACGGTTCATTATTAAAAATAGGAGCAAGAGCGGATTCAGGGGGAGAGGTTTATGATTAGGGATGGGTCAGGTTGTATGAATCAAATACTGAAAAGTATCTGATACAAGGAGTTGATCCATCCAAAATGAACCGGGTACTAATACTCACTGATCCATTGATACTCACTGATCCATTGATACTTGATGATTCATATCAGTTGAGTGTGAGGTACTAAAAGAATGAATACTTGCAATAATTTTTAGTACTTAAAGTATTCCTTACAAACTTCTTAATACCTAATCCCTTGATTCAGCAACAGGCTCTTTGGTAATTTTATTAATATATTTTAGACGGTAACAATAATGAGATAATAGAAAGTTTGTTTGTTTGTTTAGTTTAACGTCACTTTATGCCACTAACGCTAATCGGACGATGCTACTGTGGGAGTCCTAAATAATTAGGATAGGGATCTTTGACGAGTACCTGACACCGTACAGGCTCCGGACCTCAATTTTACTTTCTTTCCGAAGGACGGCATTGCCAAGGGTTTTTTACTCCCATTAAAGAATCCTAGGGCCACCTCGGGACGCGAACTCGCGACCTTTAGTATTGTAAGTTGCCATGCTAACCACTACACCACAGGTGGCCACTACACCCCGGGTGAGATAATAGAAAGTAATGAAAACCTGTACCACTACAACCCATAAAGGGTCTTGGGTGCAGTACTATGTAAGGAAGAGTACTGTTTCTTAGTCAGCGGTCGTGCAAGGAGGTGATTTGACCGTGATCACGCTCAACCGCCAGGTTCTTTCCCCTTAATTTTTCAATTAAGGGTACCCACTTTATAGAGGCTGGGTTTGCCCCAGGAGGGTCTCTCGGCCCACGAGACGAACTGTGGCAGAATAATAAAGATATCATAAGCCATGTCAGATTCGAACTCGGGACCCTAAGCACAGAAGTCCACTGCCTTACCAGTGGGCTACCCCGCTCCCTAGAAAGTAATGACCTAAATAAAATAATAAACTTGAATTAGTTTCTATCAAAATAAATTATTGATTGAAACTCATATACGATATTCAAACCTAATGATTTTAATAATTGAATATTTATTACTATTCTTAAATATATATATAATTGAATATTTAAAACAAGAACAAGTTTTTTATATTTTTTGATGTTTCATTTTTATTTAAACAAAATATGGTTGACATTTTACAATACATATAGAGGAATATATTTAATTTAAAAAATAAAAATATGTTTACTTAGTAAAAAATTCGTTGCCGTATAGAGTTTCGTTGGACCGTAGTTCATTTATTCAATTATAATGCAATGGTCGTCCATTCAATAATAATGCAACGGTCATTCAATTTTGTGTAGCGGATACAAAAGTATCAGATCCAAAAAAGTATCAGTATCATTTGTATCAGATACAAGAATTTCAAGTATCAACCCATGCCTAGTTATGACCCGTGTCATGACCCCCTTCCCCCCAAACATTTCGGCTTTACAATTTTTTTGTATTTTTAAGCGAATAATGCAGTTAGGTCGTTACTATTCCCTAAACATAACACTTTTGGTTGTTTAGATCGCAGTCCTTCTTAGTACAAGGGGTAATTATTTTACTAAAAAACGGTGCTGTCAGCTACTTGATTATGAGACAGGGGGGTCATGACCCTCCAAATATCGTGCTGAATAGGAGCCATATTAACTAACCCTTTTCAAAAGAAATCGCCACGCCGAACGTAATTTGGCTCTGGTTATTAGCTGTAGTAAATAAAGCTGAGATCAAATAGAGGACGCCAAAATAAATGTAATAGACAAATATAAAGAAGCTCAAATATGCATTTACTAAACAATATTACCAAAAACAAAAGAGAAACATGACAAGTGATTAGAAAAGGTTAAGAGAGGTAAGGAGGTAAAAGAGTTAAGAGGTTAGGTTGGTTGCGATTCGATACTACCTTAGAACCAAACCTTTTTTCACATTTATAACTTCACTCCATCGCTCCATAACCTAAATATTGATTTATCTTAATTCTCAGTTGTCAAACGGTGGATTATACATCTATATTACATACTACTGGCATTGCTGGAAATAAAATTTACAACCTGGAAAAATATTTTGTTTCGGTTATTTTCTCAGTTCTTTGATATTTTAAATTTAGTCATTCATATTTACTGGAGATAATAAATCATATAAATAAAGTCAAAGGTACTTTGTAGGAAGTGTATTTTTCCTTCGTCAAGTTAAGCCTTAACAGACCATTTCTATGATGATAATAAAAAACATTTTATAAAAAAAATTAAACCGACTTCGAAAACTAGGAACCAGTAAAAATAAATGCACTGAAAAGTATGAAATAATTACCTTCTGATTTTTATGAATATGCAGCAAAATTGAAAATCGTATGAAAAGCGGAATAATGCATTAAAACGGATACTTTTATTTTGATTAGTACGAATACATACTAACTGTTAATAAAAATTATTATTGTAAATTAAAATATAAATACCATGTTCAATACTTAACAATCTTTTCGGAGGCGGCGCAAAATAGAAAATCTATAGAAAATTTTAAGATTTTCCTAATTTTTAGTGTGAACAATTTTAAATTGTGCACCGCCTCCGAAAAGATTGTTAAGTATTGAACATGGTATTTAATATTTTAATTTACAATAATAATTTTTATTAACAGTTAGTATGTATTCGTACTAATCAAAATAAAAGTATCCGTTTTAATGCATTATTCCGCTTTTCATACAATTTTCAATTTTGCTCCGTATTCATAAAAATCAGAAGGTAATTATTTCATACTTTTCCGTGCATTTATTTTTACTGGTTCCTAGTTTTCGAAGTCGGTTTAATTTTTTTTATTAAATGGTTTTTATTTCATACTTTTTAGTGGCGGAAGATAATATCTAATATAAGACGGAAGGAAGCAATGTGTTGATTTCTAAAACAAATTCTGTGTGCTTTTTTACTTTCACTTACCTATATATGAAATATATAGTAAGTGGAAGTATTGCGATCGTGAAAATTTTCGACTTCCGGTTTTCAACGGAAATACACGTTTTGGGACCCCCTGAGTCGAAATAACCAAGTCCCGCGAAATGGTCTGTGTGTGTGTCTGTGTGTGTGTGTGTGTGTGTGTGTGTGTGTGTGTGTGTGTGTGTATGTGAACAGACTAGCTCAAAAACTATAAACCGTGGGAACCTGAAATTGGGTATTTAGTGTAGGTATATGCCCGCGATGTGACAGCAAAAATTTCATCAAAATTGCTCAAAGGGAGGGGGTACTTTATTTAATAACTTTTTACGTTTTTTCGATTTTCTCAAAAACGGCTCTAACGATTTTGATTAAATTGAGTATTTGATCGATTTATATGCCCGAAATATGACTGTAAAAATTTCATCAAAATTGATCAACCGGAGGGGGGACTTTACTTAATAAATTTTGTATCATTTTCACGTTTTTTTTTTATTTACTCAAAAACGGTTTTAACGATTTTGATCAAACTTGGTATTTGATGTATTTATATGCCCGAGATGTGACTGTAAAAATTTCATCAAAATTGATCTACGGGAGGGGGGACTTTACTTAATAAATTTTGTACCATTTTCACATGTTTTTTTTTATTTACTCAAAAACGGTTTTAACGATTTTGATCAAACTTGGTATTTGATGTATTCATATGCCCGAGATATGACTGTAAAAATTTCATCAAAATTGATCTACGGGAGGGGGGACTTTACTTAATAAATTTTGTATCATTTTCACGGGTTTTTTTATTTACTCAAAAACGGCTTTAACGATTAACAAAAATAAGATATGAATGTAGAAAAATGTGTGACTTTGGGAAATGATAATTAGCAAAACACGTCAATTTCTAATCTAAGTAAGTTGGTAAGTGAAAGTTGTGTGTTGCGCGCACGCACCAGATTTTTTTTGTATGATTTTAAGTGTATT
The DNA here is from genome assembly GCA_911387785.2 of Aelia acuminata. NCBI lineage: Eukaryota > Metazoa > Arthropoda > Insecta > Hemiptera > Pentatomidae > Aelia > Aelia acuminata. Next base: position 129,814,535 of record OU426979.1, read on the forward strand.
TTGAACTGATTTCGTGTTTTCGAAGTTGTTTTTTTATTTATTTATTTATTTTTTTTATTCGGTACTCCTCTTTCGATAGTACAAGTGAGTTTGGTTCATTAGTTGGTTGTTCTATCCATGGTGGGAAGGACGAGATCTATTCCTTTTATCCCTCGCGAAATAAAAGTCAGCCCACCCATGTAGCGCTATACCACGTTCGTCTATCCCGGGTCTTTATATTATAATTATATCAATTTTAATCAACTTTGTATTATAATAGTCACATTATCAATTTTATGAATATGCACAGAAAATTTAAAATCGTTTGCGGTAGGTGCAGTACAGACCTTTCAACACCCTGTCTACTTTGATTTTTTATAAAGACCAATGTTCCATCGGGAAGACACATAAAACTTTGTTTTCACCATGACAAGCGGAATATTGTCTTCGGTACTTGTTTATTACATACATACATCTGTGTTCCGAGAGGAGGTGTTCAGTTTTACTCGGCTGTAACATGAATCCGGCAACTTCAAGATGTCGTAGGTATGCCACTGATCAGTTGGGATTTTGGCCATTTTTCGACCAGTTTTATTGGTAAATATAATAAACAACATATACGTTTGTTATTTCGGTATTGGAGAATATGACTGCCTCGAAATGGAAACAATTCTTGACAAATGACTCTCTTTAAGATTTTCGTCTCTAGACTCTCTTATCGAGTGCCACCCTAGGGACGTTATCGTAACTTACAGAAAAAAAAAGTAGACAATTCACCATCATAGATGGAATTGGAGATGGAAGAAAATAATATTAATTTTTTTTAGCGGGACGTATTTATTTCATGACTGGAATAATAATAAGTCCAAGTATGGTCATATCCATAATATTTTTCTTAATTTTCAAACCAAATTTAAGCTTAGTTAATAGTTATTTGTTATCTCATAATCAATAATTTGGCACTTACAGCAATTTTCATCTAAACACCTCAATAGTTGCAGAATCATAATTAAAAACCGATAATAGTAATCTGGATAACATAACAAAAGCGTTATTCCAGAGTGAAGAATCCGCACAAGATTTTATGATTACATTGAATAATAATATCCGACAGTGATCGAGTGTATCCGGAAGCTGACAGAGGTGCCTGAATCCTTTGTCAAGGCCTCTAAATCAACTGAAAAAGAGCTTTTCCAGGAAGTATTGAATTCCTTTTTAAAGTGCATAGCGAGTGGAAGACGATTTTACGAATATCTTTTAAAAAGGGTTATTATTGCTCGGCCTTTCTTTAAATTCTATGAATTTTGTGGTTTTATGATTATGCTGTCCATCCGTCGTTTACACATTCATTTAGGATTTTTAACTGTCGGTGTTTAATGTGCTTTAATCTTCTTAAATCTATAAAAAAAAATCTTATTAGCAACCCAAAAAAATGTTCTTGAGTTTCATTTCTTGGCAGATTTTTCCAGGAACAGGGTCGAAACAACAATAACTTTGCCGGAACCATAAAGAAGTGCTTCATTTTTCAGAAAACGACAGCGATATTCCACTGATATTATATATCTTTATTAAAATCTATTGTTGAAAATTTATTTAAGGTTATGTATAAGGTTTGTTCCAACAAGCACTTAAACCACGTCAATAACTAGCACACTTCACATATTCTCCCCACTCTTTTAATTCTGAATTTGATTGGTTTGTTTTCCCAACCGATTCATCGACCATTAACACATTATTGAGCATTGCTTGAAATCAACCAATCAAATTTAGAATAAAAAAGGGGGGATAGTACATGATCAGTTTGTTATTTATCAACGTGTTTTAATAGTTTGTTGGAGCATACCTTATGATATATATGCCATATGTTTTTCAAATAAGTAAATATTTTGAGCGATAATTAAATAATTATTTTCATGTTTTTTCCCAATAACTTTTTTAATAAATTAAGAACCCAAAAAAGGCACATACGTATCGAATTGAGTAACCTCCTCTTTCGAAGTCGGTTAAAAAAGGTTTTAATGGGACCACATTGGGAAAATACTCTACAAGATGCAAAAGGTTTCGTTCCAATTGGTCCACCCATCTCGGAGCAATCGGTGGACATACATAGAAAAAAAAAGGCACATACGTATCGAATTGAGTAACCTCCTCTTTCGAAGTCGGTTAAAAACTACCTGAATTTATACAATGCTTCATTCTCTGTCGTCATGACGAGTCTCATCAAAATCGTTAAAGCCGTTTTTCCCCTTACACTTACCCATACACGCACGCCCGCACTCAGAGATAAACAGATCATTATGCGAGATTCAGGATATTTGGATTCACGATTATTTGGACCGAAACGTGTATTATCTTTGAAGACCAGAACTGGAAATTTTTCACGGCCGCAATACTTTTTCTTGCTACGTATATATTTCATACATTGGGCAAGTGAAAGTAAAAAGTGGTTTATTCACATATTTATTTAGTCATTCTTTAGAAAAAAGTTTTTTTGTTTGTTTAACGTTCTTTTATGCTACTAAGACTAATCGGACGATGCTACAGTGGGAGTCCTAAATTTTGCCTATCCAGATATAATTAGGATAAGGATCTTTAACGAGTAGCTGACATCGTACTGGCTCTGGACCTCCATTTTACTTCATATTTAGAAACCGGTTAGTAGTAACCAACTTCCTTAGAATCACGTTCATAGCATCTTGGACCCCGCCCCTAATCTATAAAATTTCATTTCCACATAATAAGGACTTTTTGAATATTTACCTTTCCGAGAGGTAATTAGCTAGGAAAAAAAAAAACATAGTAATTAGTTAATGAAAATTTACGTGTGCGAAAGCTAACGTGACCGCGAGGGTAACGAGTCGGCGACGGTGGTGGTCCCTGGTGGGATCGGGGAAAAACCCACCCCCCGCCCTTTTTTTTTTTTTTTTTTTTTTTTTTTTTTTTTTTTTTTTTTTTCTTTCTGATCCCTCTAAAACAGAAAAACAGGATTAAAATGGGAAATTCGAACCATTAATACTAATGGAACGATGCTGATTTACCTTATTACCTTATACTACCTGTGGTATTTGAAGGTGCGATGAGTTGATAAGTTATGTTATTTTCGCTGTGGTGCAGCTCTTCATGGTATATTAGGAGTTGAGGGGCCTCCGCGTGTTATCATTCCCCCCGCCCTAACCTATAGTCTTACCTAATAAAGATTTTTGGACTAATTACCTATGCGAGAGGTGATAAGTCACGAAAAAAAAGCCGTATTAATTACGGTTTTTTAAATTTTAGTTCGTGAGAACTAACAAGAGATCGCATTGACAAAGATGGTCGCGGTAGTCAGGGGGGGGGGGATAATATTCGGGGGTGATATTCGGTCTAGATATATAATATATAATTGTACTTTTTTAGAAGTAATGATAATGTAAATAAAATAGTCTAAATAGAAACAAGACTTTATTATAAAAAATAAATATATATCATTCCGGCTTAGTTACCAGATTCTGTGACATTTTCTATCTTCCTCTTTTTGAAAACTGGTATTTTGAAGGTATCTTGTTCAATGGAAGGATCCCCGCATTTAGGCCAACGTCTTTGATTTGGAAAAGATCTTCGAAATTTCTCTTTGCAAACGTTGCGTCGTCCTGTAGGACGAATATACAACTTAAATAGCATTTGGAAGTAGCCTTGATAATATTATCAATCAGTGTTCACTTACTCCAAGAGAGGTGAGCACAGGGACGCAGTGGTCCGGAGGGGAGTAGCTCGCAGATGAATGGTGTCCTCTTGGAGCAGTCTTTGCTGTACCAGTATCCTCTGGAGCTGATAGTCGCACATTCCCTGCCGTCCTTGGGCTCACCGGGAGCCCACGCTCTGTACTTGAGGCAGCCGAGAGGCATATCTCGACGGAGGATAAAAGTATTAATGATATTAACTCTAAAATAATTTTAAATCGTAGATAAAATGCTAAAAAACTATTGCATATTTAAGGAAATAGTACTGGATCTAAGGGGATTGCTAATTTCTTTATTTTATTTACAAGCTTAAAGAAATTGGATGGATTGATCTATGGGAAAAGGTTAATGATTTTTTAGTAATAGAACATTTTTTTATGGTTGACAATGAATACTTTCTTTAAATACCTTGTGAGGTTATAAAATAACCTTGTTCTTGAAATAGTCCAACAAATGCTTCCCTGATGTGTTCTTTAGCCAGCGCCGCTGCTAATTGAACAGTTCTCGGAGCATTACTAATGTCAGCGAGGTATCTGCAGTCAAAATCACGAATTTCTTTACAAGCAAGAGTTGAGAATTCGATTTATTTACTAATCTAAACAAAACGTTTTTGATTCGAATGTTACCGGAAGGAAGTCAAATCGCATTCATAATAGTATGACAAATATAAATTTATACGTGGCCAAAATTAGTGAAGAAGAGCTAGTTTTTAGTTTTGGCCGAGAATTTTAGGAGTTTCTAGGTGGAATAGACTATAATAAATTATGAGAAATATATTGGACTGGTGACATCGCATCAAACATCATGATTAATCATATATTTTTTTATTTACTATTTATTATTATTTTTGTATTCATTTTCTGATCATTCTGTATGGTATATTTTCTATTTTGGTATTATTTTATTGTATATTCTATTTTATTATTGTATTGTATATGTTCATAAATACTTAATGTAACCTCTTTTCCTTTTGTAAAAATGTTATTAAAAATAGTATTTGAATTATTTTCCTGTATGCAGTATACTTGTAGGGCTTGTCGGATTTTGTAAGTAGACAATCTCATCGGTTTCTAAGAAAAATGCCCATAAAGGGCAGATACATATGGCCGTTCAAAGGTTTGTGTTCCTTTTTCACTTATTACTTTTACGTTGTTTTTAACTAAAAAACTATGAAAAGTCGCTTCGTTTTTCGATAGGGGAGAGCGGGGTTGGTTGGCAACAGTTTTCACTTTTTTGATTGTTGAGTCGTTCCTGTTAATATAATCCCAATAGAGCTGATACCACTGTAAACTCCAAGAATTAGAGTACTTCAAGTATTTTTTCACCACATAATATTTAATACTAAGATTATAGAAAATAGAAGAATTCGTCAATCCAGAGTATGCCAATTAACCCCCTATGTGGGGCAGGTTGGCCTAGAAGGTAGGTTTGTTTAGCAATCTCATTCAAGTACTGCCTGACACATATTATTGTTATTAAAAGCTGCACTATAATGGTATAATAATTTTTAATCGGTTTTAACCAGCTTTTAAGGGAAAATAGAATGACAATAGAAGAAGATAGAAGTTTAGACTGTCGTCACTTTCTGCATAAGAAAAATCGCTCTCATCAGCCTTGCTGGAACTAAAGACAATTGGTAGTTTCACCTTTGTTTATGTTTATCTTGCTTTTGTGAATTGCTAATGCTCCAACAAACCCCAGTTGAAGAGAGCCAACTAACCCCACAGGAGAGATCATATGAAAGATGGCTGCCAAGAGAGGGGAAAACAATCAAACAAGAAACTGGTTAGTCGAAAGGTTAGGTTTTTCAAAGGAGTTTGGGGCTATGTGAACAGAATCAGAGTCAAATGTTTTTCCATTCCTTTAAACCAAATTTACTGAACATATAAAAATTTACTTACATGTTTTAAAATCAATCAATGAAGCACACTCTTCTCTACACTGTTAGCATAGGATTGAAAACTCAGGACAAGACTCCCGAGGTCGAGCGGGTCACCTGGTACAATGGTGGGACCTCCACAACAGGTGTGACGGAAACTATAAGCCAATGGCCAACCTGCCCCCTATGCCAACCAACCCCGCTCTCCCCTACATAATTTAGTTCTCTGGCTATCAGGATTCAAAATTCAATAATAACTACCTACTTCTTAAAAGTTATTTTCTGCCTAAATAATTGGACATTTTTTTTTTTTTTTGTATTGACTGTCTTTGTATTAAAACAGGGATTTTAAAGTCCGATCTCAAAATAGGTGGGCTAAGAGGGTCTAGTGGGATGAAAACAACCCAATTTTGATGTGATTTTAGGTCAAATCAAAAGAAAATGCCTTAATTTATTTTTCTTATCATATCAGATGTAAATAGTTTGCTCAAATATCCCTTACTATTCAAAATGCATAGCTTAATCCTAATTTACAATTATGCTTCAAAAAAGAGTCCATTTTATTTGAATGCCCTTGTATTCCAGGAAAGATAAGGAACTTACAGGGGAATTTTTCCAAGTGTGGCCGTTATGTCTGTAAGTATACATTGGTTCTTTTTGTTATGGATGTCGGAACCAAAGAGAACTCCATGAAACAAATATTAATTTGTGAAAACCTACTAGTTAGGTATACCTATTTTTCTATTAATGAATCATCTGAAACGTGATTTAAAAAACAAACCCATCTTCTGATTCGCATATCTCTCGTGCTTCCGTGAAGTTTTTTCTTTCCCTGTGTACTAGATAAACGCCGATTCGAGGTAAACAAGTCTGATTGATAGTTGCTGAAAAAAATAAACGTTCAAAAAATGTAATAAAATTTAAAAATGCAATAATATTGTATTTTATGATAGGGATTATATTTGAACATAATATTATTAGCTATAAACCTACGCATTGGTCTTGCATACGCTGTGTAATAATCGAAAATCGCGTCCATATCGAACGATAACTGAACATCGAACTCAGGGCAGTCGAAAACGAGGCAGGTGGGACCTGAGTAATTTTTCACACCTTCGTATAATAAGTCTGAAAAAAGAAAATTAATTAATCGGACAGTTATAGCAACAAATTTACTAATTTGAACTTAAGGCTTTAATATATAACAAATTTACTAATTTGAACTTAAGGCTTTGATATATGTTTCTATATAGCCTTTTCGAAACGAAGTACCAATACCATGAAAGGCAAGTTAATTTCATGACTAATGACGGTGTGAAGCTTTTACTACTTAATTTAAATTTTTGAAAGATTGAGAAAGATTGCACTAGTTGAGAAATTTGTTTAAAAATATTATTTATTGGCTTTTTAGTAAGGAGCCTAATTTCTTATAATTTGAATTTAATAACGATTCCATGTTGATTTAAAAATACTCAGAGATGCATTAAATTCTAGTATATTTATAATTCATCTTTTTTTTTTTTATCTTAAAAATTGTGCATATTAATGGACTTTTAACAAAAATTTGATAAGTTTTTAGTTGTGAAGATAATATTAATATAAAGAACTGTAGTATCTTTGAAAGTAAATGTGATAGGGAATAAGGTCAACATTTAACTATCAGTGCATGTTAGCGAAAATCACAAATAAAATATATATTTTGTTTCTTTATAACATTTATTTTATTTAGCCCTAATTATTAATATACAGGGTGATTAAACGGAACTGGTTTTTGACATATATGCATATATATATATATATATATATACGTGTGTGTGTGTGTGTGTGTGTGTGTGTGTGTGTGTTTGTGTGTGTGTGTGTGTGGGTGCGTGCGTGCGTGCGTGCGTGCGTCCGTGTGTGTGTCAGAAGAGGTGCCAAAAGACCGCATTAATATGCCCGATTCGTAAAAATGGAAATGCAAACATACGAAGTTTTCTCCGTTTCTTTTATGAACAGGAAACTCTAGAGAGAGAGACTTGGAAATTATTCGAAGGGTTAGAGGTAAATCAATTTTAGACAAGCATACTAATGTCCTAGACCGAGGCACGTTGTTTCAGGCGAAGACGAAGGTGGGAATCTATAAAAATAAGTGAAAGTAAAAATAGATTTTCGAATTTTTTTTAAACGAGGGTGTATTTTATATTATCGGGGGCGGTGTTTTTGATAAAATATTCGATTTGTATTTTAGTTGGGGGAGGGGCGCACTATAAAAAGAATAGTTTCTCGGATTTCTTTCACGCGGGGTACAATTTTATGTTATCGGGGGCGGTGTTTTTAAAAAATATTGCTATTGTATTTTTTTTTTTTGGGGGGGGGGCGCACTCTGAAAAAGTTAGATAGACTACTGGACCCTTATGTGAAAGAAATCCGTAAATATATTTTTTTTAATAGTCTTCTCCTTTAATTTCGGTGCCATATTCAAAATTATTTAAGGTTAATAGAAGCCGTAGGTCACCAATTAAATCATATATTTATTTAAGTATATAATCCATTACGTTTCGGCCTCAATGTGCCATTCTCAAATGACAAAAACTAAAAATATTAAACAAAAACATCAATTAAATTTAAAAACAATTGATATTAAAAAAAATTTTTTATTTTTTTTTTTTATACACATTTTTTTTTATAGTGCGCTCTCACCCCCCCCCCCCCCCCGCCACTGAAATACAAATCGAATATTTTTTTCAAAAACACCGCCTCCGATAACATAGAATTGTACCCCGTGTGAAAAATATCCGAAAATCTAACCTCTTTAAAATGCGCCCCCTCCCCAAACTCTCCAATGAAATACAAATGATTATTTTTTTCAAAAACACCGCCCCCGATAACATAAAATTGCATCCCGGTGTGAAAGAAATCCAAAATTCTATTTTTTTTTTATAGTGTGCTCCCCCCCCCCCCCCACCCCCGCCACTAATATACAAATCGAATATTATGTAATCTTAAATATACTATATGTGCTGGAAGATTTAAATATTGTAAATGAAGAATGGTGAAATACTTCTTAATGAAATCGAATATTTTTTTCAAAAACACCGCCACCGATAACATAGTATTGTACCTCGTGTGAAAAAAATCCGAAAATCTAACCTCTTTAAAATGCGCCCCCCCCCCCTCCGCCCAACCTCTCCACTAAAATATAAATGAATATTTTTTTCAAAACACCGCCCCCCAATAACATAGTATTGCACCCCCATGAGAAGGAAATTATAAGTGAACTTATAATTATAGTGAACCCCCCCCCCATCTCATTTAAACTTTAAATAAATATTATTCTTAATGGAGACCTGGTCATGATGTAATATGCTTAGATAAGGGGGTAGACCGGGTGAACATGAAGAAGAGGTTGAATTTGACTTGGAAATGCTGTACCATATACCATCAATTTGATGAAATAACTAAATGAATTTTTTTAGAAGTTTAGAAACCGAAATGTATTCGAATGTCGAATAAAGTATCGAATAGTTTACAGATACAGATGATTATTCTATTCGAAATGTAAGATATTTTTTATCGAATAAAAAACTATCTTGTGTCTTCGAATAGTTTCATTATCGAATACAAAAACATTCGAATAGTTACTCGAATACTTTTTTGTATTCGATAAATTTAATTGTTTCTTCGAATAGTTTTTATATTCGAATAAAAAATCTTCAAATAGTATCTAGATACAATTTTTGCCCAACTCTGGCTCATGGTCTAGATTAGCGATTCGGGACTGGTATCAAAGAAAAATTTATATTTAAAATTCAGGATTTGTCTCAGGAGTATTTAATTTTAAATATTTATTTATTTACATATGATAACTTAATAATGTCACAAGTTATCATATCTAAATAAATAAATATTTAAAATTAAGTACTCCTGAGACAAATGCGGAATATTGAGTCATACAAGAGCACTGGACTTCGGGGACTGACCTCTATGGACGTAGTTTAGCGCTAGCCCCCGCCTCCGGGCCGCGAACTGCTTGCACTGCTTCAGGCTGTCAGTGTAGGAAGCGGCGACTTGGGTCATCCTAGACCTGGTGCAGGCCGAGGTGAAGTAATAGTTGGGGGAGTCGGTCCTTACCAGCTGCCCGCAGCGAAGCGACCAGCAGGGCAGCGCTGCCAGCAAGAGGATGGTGGTTCTCATCCCTCACAAATCACTCTGGCAGTGAGCTCCTTCCGGCCTCTGAAGAGGAAGCCATTGTAGCTGTCTCGATGACCGGATGTGTAATTTTCTTTTTCGATCCAAGCATCAAAGGTTTAGTGGCTGTCAGGGTACGTATTATGAATAATAGGAAGTCGGATGATGCACCATGTGATGTAAGATACTTTGTCTATCCAGTTACATCCAACCACTAGTCTACCATCGAAATTACTATCATATTTTAATTATCCCTATTCCAACGGATAAATTTCAAGTATAAGCCGTATGAGGAAATTATTTGTACTAATAATGTAGTATTAACAAGAAAATCAATTCACGCAAACATTTGTTAAAGAAATGTGCATCCTTAGTAAGGATGTCATCGGAGATTGCCGAATAAGGTGTGTCATATGTTAAAGAAATAGCATTTATTCCGAATTGAAAGAAGAGGACGCATCGGCTTGGTTTATACTGGACCTGGTGCAGAATTTTAAATATTATAAATATAAAAGAGCATACTTGTCCGATAAACAAAAAGTATTTGTTATAAACATATTTTAAAGATCTTAATTCATTAACTAGTTATTAGATAAACTTTTATTGATTTCTAGATATTTCTCTGCCATACACAGAAAAATACAAACTTGTAGTTATTAAAAATAAGCGACATAACATTGGAAAAACTATTATAGACACTAAGCCTATGGCATTAAATTCTACCCAGCGTATCTTAATCTCTTCTTGTAACGCCTCATTATCAGAATTTTTTTTTTCACTTTTTAGACCGAACGATTTATATTTTAAAGAAATATTTTATATAAAAATATTCCTTGTAAAATTCTGCTCAAAAATGATGTTATGCGATATTTAAGTGGAATAAATATTTCTCGATACAAAAAAAATTACTTTAGGCAAATTAGTGAAAAAAATCGTAGGATCATTTTTATGCATAATTTAACTAGGAATATTTTTTACACGATTTAAAGGTATTTTAAAAGATTTAAAACATTTTGTCGTTTTTATTTGGTAGAAGAAGGCGAATAGAGCTCAAAATAGAAGGGAATGCCACATTTTACATTAGATTCCTTTTTTTGCATAGTATCTTTAAATATTATGAAACAATAAAAAATTGCTTTGAGTTTACATTTGTTTCAAAAAATCGTTGCTATTTAATTTTAAATCATTTCTTTGTTAGAAGAGAGCTGGCGCCATGTCCCCTGATCTGGCTAAGCCCTTATTAGAATTATTTCGAATGCATTAATGCTGACGTTCTTACCGTCTTTAGTTTTGTCCAGGAAGTACAGAGGAAGGTAAAGAAAAAGACAAATGAGTTTTTTAACTCCTATTAAATTATTTTATTTTCAACAATAATAAATAATATAATAAATAACACATCATCAGAAATAATATTCTTGACAGTTAAAAACTTATACACTGAAGTTTATTATCACAAATAGTAAGCGTTTTTCATTTTTTCTGTAGAGGTTTAAGCGTCAAAATTTTGTGCATAGAGAATAGAGAGCCAATCTCGTGAAACCGTTTTTATTTATTAATTAAATTTAATTTTAATAACTCAATGATATTTTCCAAACTGCTATTTTTAAGCATTTAAAGCATGTATCAAAGGAATACTTTCCTGCATGTTCTATCCGAATAACTATTTTAGATTGTGTTTAATTTATATATTCTACATAATGCACTCAACATAATTAAAATGAATATACTTTGGAGTCGAACACATTGGTGTTAAATTCGTAAAAATTTAAATATATCTTATCTACTGGCACTTGAAAGTGTTCGTATAAAGCTAGTATAAACGAGATCTTATTTGCTGATGGCATCTATGGCGGAAACCACTTCGGCGAAGATGGCATCCACAGTTCCCTCAGCATCCACCTGCAAAATGAAAGATGTTTAAAACAATAAATGTAATAAGAAATAGTAACATGATAAATTAACAATTTTAATTGTGGATATATAAAATGCTTAAGAAATGTTTTTGCCAATTCCCTATTCCCAATTGCATATCTTATCAATCATTTCATCATCATTAATATTTTTGTACAACCCTCTAATGCGCCTCTAGTTATCAGTAAGCATTAACTCAATATCATACAAATCTAGACAAGAGATATTACATCTCATTTTAAAAGCCAATAGACTAGTCGAATTATTAGTGCTCCCTTTCTTGAAATAAATAAATAATACTAGGGCTCTGGAGGCTGCAGTCCCCCTGTAGAAATGTTTTTACTAAACTTACTAAAAGTAAGAAAGTAAGGTTGTACAGAACATGTACAATTTTTTTGTGGGAACATAAAGGAACATAAAGATAAAAAAGCTGATTAGGAGATCCAAATGAAGGGCTGTGGAGCTGCAGCCCCCCCCCCCCCCTTTGAAACTGAAGCCCTCCTTTGGTACCGGATGGATCCGCACATGATTTGATATCGGACAAAATAATATTAGAGGTGCTGATAAGCATTTAGTATAAATGAAGGGTATTAATTCAGTTTAAACCTGTACTTTTAATCTCATCATTTGTAATAGTACAGTAGGAGGACCCAAATATTTATCTTTGACTGAAAGAGATATCGTGTATGATAGCAATTCTTTCCTTTTTTTTTGATATTTGGAGAAATACAGGTAGGAGTTAAAAAAGTTGTTTAAATTTTTTTTTTTCAAATCTTAAAGTTATTATCTAATAAAGAAATCTCCTGGAAGGCCTCTGTATTATCAAAAAGACAAAAAAAAGGAGTCGTAAATATGTAAGCACTGCTTCCTACAGCCAAATTGCCGATCGTGCTGGACTGAAAACGAATATCAAAAACAATGTAAGGGTCCTTCAAACTGAACTTCGTATAAGGAGAAGACAAAAAAAAAAAATCAAACGTTTCGCACGCCTCAGTATGGCGCATGAGGAAAAACGGAAGATTTAGATTTTTTTTGTATGAGAGAAAAATGTTTGTACTGAAATTCTGAAACAGTTTGTCACGATAGTTGTAGATTGCATTCCGGAAAGTGAGCCTAATTTAGCCTATCCTTGCTAGGATTTAAAGACATAATATCCAATTTTAAGTGGCAACCTTCCGTGAGCTCTACCCGCCGATGACGAAAAATTCTCCCTGCTTTTGGTAGAATCTGTGTTTAAAAATGTTGAACGCATTTACATTAAAATTCTAGAGTCACGTCCATTTTGAATATTAAAATTTGTTTCATGTTTCCTTATGAAAATGTAAATATTATAATTATTTTGAATAAAAAGTTTAATTTATGGAATTTTATCACTAGTTTTGATTTTTGATTTTCGGAAAAGATTTTTAGTACCACTCTATACAATGTTATATATCATAAAAAAAACTCAGCATAGTAATGTGATAGTTGATTTAGAGTAAACGAATAAAAAAAAAAAAAAGCTTTAATCGGATTAATTGGAGCGAAGGTAAGGAAAAGGTGTGCGAGAGAGATCTTTTTTTAGGAAAAACATTTTGAAAATAATAAACAACCATTGTGTAATATATTGGATTTCTTAGTTTCAAAAAAATTAAAAAATATAGAACTGTCAAGGGACATCTAACGACATGTATTAAAATACAGATAAATTTGATATCAATTACCCTTTTGGTCTTTGAAGCGAACTCTTGGATGATGGGATCGTTGTGAGAATGGAAGGTATGGAGGCGTTTCTTGATCGTCTCTTCGTTATCGTCTTCTCGACCCGATGTTTTCGCCCTGTGGAGGAGTCGGCTTATCAGCGTTTCGTCCTTGCACTCGAAGTATAGGACAAGGTCGCATTGGCCGATCTGGAAAAATAAACAGTTTCCAAATACATCATTTCAGTCAGAACAAATGACACAGAATTCACGTCATATACATCCACTCAGGAAATAACCCTAACAAAATACCAACTGCAGAAAAATTGCTGTATTTTGGTTGTTAATGAAACTCATTTTAATTTCTAAAGCTGCAAAAATATCTGGAGAAAACTAACATTGTCTTTGATTGTCTAGCAGATTTCAGAAGATATCAATCTGTAAATGTTACAAGAAAACAGTTGTTTTCTTATCTTATTCTTCTGTGAACGTTACTTTATTCTTGTAAAGAATAAAGTAAACATTCACAGTTGTAGACTGATATCTTCTTAAATCTGCTAGACAATCAAAGACAATGTTAGTTTTCTAATTACCACTATAAAGAAAGGACCCAAATGAAAAGAAAGTTCACCGGTTCAAATTATTATTAACTACAAATTCATTCAAATTATCATTAACTATACAAAGTTAACATTCATCTACCCACAGCTTGTTAAAATAGTGAGCTGCCATATAAAGTACTAATGCGTAAAGTAACTGTTTTTTCTGGAATTTTGTGCTGTCGTAACTTTACTCGGGGTCCTAAGCAAAAGCCCCCTACCCTGTAGTAACATTTAAGTATGGCGAAGTATACCTATCTATATTTTAGTTTGGTTCGGTAATCAGCATAGAAGCCCTTAATTTTTATTTTTTTTTTATATTTTGTTGATTTTCAGAACTCAAAGTTTGATGTCAAAATGCGCCTGATATATTGAATATCTGAACCTTAGATCTAACATTGTTTTCCAATGTTTTGCTTACTAAACATTAGTACTATAAGTCCAACAAAGGCGTATCTTCAACTGCAAGGACAATCCGTTACTGAAATGAAATTTGTTTTTCTAATGCAATCACCTTGTTCAACAAAGTTCTAGATAATAATTATGAATTTGACTTCTTTAAAAATTGTTTTAAAATAAATAAATAAAATCTTACCTCTTTCTCGAATTGTCGGCCCTGCTCAACTTCCCTCGGGTAGCCGTCTATCAAGAAACCTTTAGCAGTGTCCATCTCCTTCTTGATCTTCTCTGCCAGTAGCTCCATGACAACATCCTGTAAAAATCAGTCATTCCATGAACGCCCAACGATCTTAACCGGTTCCTTATTAATTCCAACCCTCTTGACAAAAACCATGTAAACGTTATGCCACTTTTCAGTTAAGTTTTTTAATATTATAAAACGCGTCAGGGTTTTTAAAATCACCTTTTGATGACATTTATCCACCTTTTCCACACTGCAAGCCGGTCCATAATAATAGTTAAACTTGATTACGTATTTTATAAGCTTTTTACTTTCACTTACCTATATATGAAATATATAGTAAGTGGAAGTATTGCGATCGTGAAAAATTTCGACTTCCGGTTTTCAGCGGAAATACACGTTTTGGGACCCCCTGAGTCGAAATAACCAAGTCCCGCAAAATGGTCTGTGTGTGTGTGTGTGTCTGTGTGTGTGTGTGTGTGTGTGTGTGTGTGTGTGTGTGTGTGTGTGTGTGTGTGTGTGTGTGTGTGTGTGTGTGTGAACAGACTAGCTAAAAAACTATAAACCGTGCGAACCTGAAATTGGGTATTTAGTGTATGTATATGCCCGCGATGTGACAGCTAAAATTTCATCAAAATTGCTCAAAGGGAGGGGGTACTTTATTTAATAACTTTTTAAGTATTTTTCGATTTTCTCAAAAACGGCTCTAACGATTTTGATTAAACTGAGTATTTGATCTATTTATATGCCCGAGATACGACTGCATAAATTTCATCAACATTTATCAACCGGAGGGGGTACTTTACTTAATAAATTGTGTCCCACTTTTATGTGTTTTTTTTCATTTACCCAAAAACGGCTTTAATGATTTCGATCAAACTTGGTATTTAGTATATGTATGTGCCCGCGATGTGACAGTAAAAATTTCATCAAAATTGATCAATTGGAGGGGGCACTTTACTGAATAAATGTTGTCTCATTTTCACGTGTTTTTTTTATTTACTCAAAAACGGTTTTCACGATTTTGATCAAACTGAGTATTTGATGTAATAAAATGCCCGAAATATGACTGTAAAAATTTCATCAACATTGATCAAATGGAGGGGGTACTTTACTTAATAAATTTTGTATCATTTTCACGTGTGTTTTAAATTACTCATAAAAGGAAAAAATAAGAAATGAATGTGGAAAGACTTTGTGAAGTGGCAATTAACAAAACACGTCAATTTCTAATCTAAATAAGTTGGTAAGTGAGAGTTGTGTGTTGCGCGCACGCACCAGATTTTTAATTTTAAGTTTTAAAATAGAATAAACTGGACTAATTAAAGAAAAGGCACCCCTCAAAAACGTTATAATTTTTTTAAATAATATTTTAAGTAAGTTGGACCCTCCCATGATTTTCTCGTATCTCAATTAATTATATTTAGTATAAAAAACAAAATTATGTATTTTATACATGGGGTTTTTGATTGTAGGTCTCTTCATGTTTGAATTATATAACAGTAATAATGAGATTAAACCAAAATGTTTTAATGAAATAGTGGAATTCCAAATTACGGATTACAAAAATTAATGTATTGGGCTGCTCAATATTGCTTTGACAATAAACACTTAACAATAAATTTCAACAATAATGTAATTATAAACAAGTACTATTTTGTTTTGAAGATGAATATGTAAAATACACCGAAAGATTCTGTTTTATATGAAAGAATAAATAAAAATAAAAGTTTATTAATTAAATAAAAGGGTAGTAATTATTTAAATAATATCTTATTTAAAAATATATAACCAAATCTTCCAACAAAACGGGTATTTTTTTTTTTCCAAAACTCGATGAGGAATTCGCTACAGCATATAGGAATTGTTTAAAATAAAACCTTATGCCATGCCTCCATTAACAGGCTGGCAACAGTGTGTGTATCAAATGAGGCGTTAACATAAAGGACGCTTGAAATATCGATGAGCAATGTAGTGCTGTTCTTAAATCTGCTTCTGGTGTTATAATATATGCAGACGTGCAATAAGTATTATATCAATTTCTTAAATAATTTTAATGGATGGGAAAAGATTGAACCACTGCCAGGAATCGAACCCAGGTCCTCTGTATAGGAAATTAATATTTCCTATTAAATTGCAATAATTTAATGGAAATTATATGAATAAAGTAAAAAAGTTAAAACGGGACGATCTTCATTGTATGGTATAACTGTGACCATTGCTAAAAAATCTTAAGGCCTAAAATCTTTTTTTTCTAGCACACTATGTTAAAATATTGTATTTCACTAGTGAAGAAAAAATATGAGAAGGGTTTCTACACTTTTATGAAATTATTGAATCATGAGTCATAAATTTCGCCATATGGGGCACTTCGGCACTCGGTATGATATATATCGTGGGGTAACTTCTGAAAACACATTGGAACAAATTAGAAGCAGCACTTAGAAATATTAATCTATAATATCTTAACTGAATAAACTGGGGTAACCACCAAATTAATTTTCCTAGTTAATATATTGTCATTGGTGAGCTAAATGATAGTGTGTTGAATACTTAGCTATTGTGTGGGCAATTTAAATTTGTTTCTTGGCAGCGAACCAGTTATTAATTCTTTATTTAAAAAAGAAAATATTATTATTGTATAAGAAGTTATTTTTTTCTAGTTAGAAAAACATTAGTTTTATATCATTTATATTATATTAAGTTTAATTTATTTCTTCACCCATACCCCTTCAAATAAATAAGAAGCACAATAAACCTAAACACGGAATCTGGTTTATGGTTGTTAATCTTGTTATTATTTATGAATCAGTGAGTGACTCAGAGGGCAGACTGAGAGAGTGGTCTAAGGAGGCTTGTAATAGGTAATCAAAATTATTCAACGTCCAGCATGATCAGTACTTGGATGGGTGACCGCTCAAACAGTAGACTGTCCGCCTATTAAGGACATTGAATCTCCCACCTAGCATGAGAGGCTCATGGTGACCAAGCAGCTCAAAACTGATGACCCTACCCCGTCTATCCAATCGACTATCGCAATTTCATTTTCCGGGATGTCAGTAACTGCCTTGAAGTTCGGCCCATGAATGGTTTACTCCAGTGATAGAAATTTAAGTCCTCGTGCGCCTGCTGACTCTGAGCAGTCATAATCCATATACCACTGTATGAATATTCTGGAACCCAAGATTGGAGACGCCATCGTGAGAAGCTGACAAATCGACCACAATAGGATATTATATGACATATGCGCAGCCTGCCGATGCCCCGTGGAAACTATTTTAGTGAAGTGAGGTTGGACTGCTCCCTTCTATCCTCTATGCTCCTACAAGCAATATATATCTTTGTAAGCGTACAACGAAGCAAAAGATCACATTGGGTCAATAGCACCAACAGAAAAAATAGGCAACAGAAAAAGTAGGCAGGTCTAATGAATTCGGATACTAGATTCCGATCAACACCATCTCTAATTCTTACCTTTGTTTATATAATATAGATAAATAACTGCTATAAGAATAAATGACTCACACTGGATACCAAGAGACCTTCCTTCATTGTCGCCTCCAGCGCCTGGCCCCTCTCAGACTTGGACGCTACCTCGTTCCTGAGGAGGTCCCCTGTGGAGATGTGAGTGAAGCCGTACTTATCGACGATTTTGTCGCATTGAGTGCCCTTACCGGAGCCAGGGCCACCTGCAAAGAAATCACCTTCTCACATGTTTGGAATAATAAACGATTTGAAACCGTATGACGATTGCGGTCTCTAGAAAATACACTCGAGAACGCTCTGCATTTGTAAATGGAATGTTACAAACGGAATTAATCTTTGCTGTTTAATATGACTGGAATCTCATTCGAAATACTTTGTAGCATCTTTCATTACCGTTATGCCAAAACTAAAATTATTCATGTAGTCCTCAATGTTCCAGACTTTGCTGGAAACAGACATATATTGTTATATAAATAGACCCAAACTCTCAAGTTTTAACTTTCATTCCAAAATATTTTCAGGATCCCTCCGAGGCATCTAATAAGATTATGGCTGTGTGGCTTCCTAAATTACAATAATCTATTTAAATTATACATAATTCACGATTAGATAATCTTTACAAATCATTAATATTTATAATTAGTTAATATTTGAAAACTTATTCTTGATTTTCAGAATTTTTTTTTTTATATATTAATAAACGTAACAAATTGACAGAAATAGTAAACGTTTATTTTAAAATGACAAGTAGATAAACTAAGGTCCAATTAGCCCGTTTAGGAATCTAATCTTGGTTTTTTTTTTTATTTTAAGAAATGCTGTGATAACAAAACTAATCAAGATATTCTTAAATGCCATTACACTTTATCACTCCTAATCAATCAATGCTTCTGAGTCAAACAATAAATTTATAGACCCTCGGTTATCAATATTAAATATAAACATGATTTTTTCAACAAAGAAGAACATTAAATAAACAAAGATACAGAGAAAGAAGGATATAGTTTAAAACTTACCAAGAACCCAGATGATGGGTACTTTTGGATTCATTACAGGCGGCATCTTTCCCTGCTGGGCAAATAGAAGCATAAATTATTTTATTTATATAATAAATAAATGTTAATACATATGATCCACATGGACCTTAATAGCTATCCAACATAGTAAAAACCTTTATAATGTTAAATTATTAGTTGATAAAAATATTTTAATGGCCTGATACCAACATAATGCTTCAAATATCAGAAAATAACCCAAGTTTTAAGATGAAGCCCAATATGTGTAGATAATTATGTACGAATAATGTTATCGAATTTAAAATGTTTCCTAAGAAGATTCAACGATAAAATATTATTTGAACGATAGAATTATACTTTTATAATATAAAATAACTTTGGACTAAAATCAAAATAACTTTAATAATTAATTAGGTTTCCCACGCAGATCATTCAGGCCTTTCAGGGCATTTTTGGGTATATCTCTTGCAATTTTGAGTAACGGAAACTATAGGACATACGTGTCTATGTGCAGAATAAGTTTTGGAGTTTAGTTTCAAATGGTTGAAATTAATTATAATGAAAACTTTATTTCTTAATTTCGAAGATATAGCAATGAATTTTTTTTTCTTAATTTCCAAAATCAGTGAGTAAAGAAAGATATTTAAAAATTCGAGGCCCATTCTTTGACCGTTGCCACATCGTACCAGCCTTACAGTCATACGTATTACATTGCCATATTCATTTTTCTAAAAGTTTTTCCCGTAGATACTCACGCCTTAGACTGACTATGGGTTATATAGATATTTATAGCATTATTTCTGGATTATATAGTTATTCTTGCAATTGTTTCAATGCGAAGAACATAGCAACCCAAAGTAGCGTGTTTGTCCAAGCTCAAGGCAAACGTTGAAGCAAATTATTCAACATTCGATCGATAGGTTGTGGGGCGAAAAAGTCAATCTCCCTGACTTAACACTTTAGTCAACGTGTGAATCAATATACTATTTTTTAAATCAATTTTAAAGTTTTTATCAATGTTTAGTATCGTGCGAAATAATCATAGAATCAGTTAAAAAGTTTAATAGTCCCCCCATGACTCCAATTAAATGCGGAATTTTCACAACACGGTATCTTATAATTTCATTGGATTCTTAATTTTGCAAGTCATATAAAATATTGATTTCGTTTTAGGCGCTATTTGTTTATCAAATCTAATTATTCTTATTAATTAACGAAAAAAATTATAAATTTAATAAGTGTATTGTTCGTCTTCAGTCGTTAGGGAAGTAAAATAAAACTTTCATATGTATAAAATTATAAGTTTGCATGGTGTCATAAAAATTTCATTTTGAATTACTCTATGAAGTTTTCGAATGAAAGGCAAGGATTGCAATGGAATTATAATACTACATAAAAAAATTTACATTCAATTAATTTTTATATTACAAATAAAATATTTATTAATATTTGTATTAATACATTTAAAATAAAATATTTTGAATAAAATATCTGTAACCCGAAGGCAAAAAAACACCATGTCCATTTTTCTGTTGAATTAAATATTCCACTATGGATTTTAATACCCTGATAAATACTTCCAATTACTTATCAAAGCTATCTCTGTCAGCAAATATTACACAAATTTAAAAAGGTATCATCATGATATTTAAATCCAAAGTGTTAAATTTAGTTAAATAAAATAATGGACAAAGTTTTCACCCGAGGGTTGAAAAGATATATTAATTTGCAACTAATTTCTGACGGTACAAAGTGTAAAGAAATTTGTGAAGGATTGGTCAGTAAAAAAAACAAAAAATAATAATAAGAATAAAAATCGTACGTATATGTATAGTATAAAAACAGCTCAATCAGCTATCTACAAAAAGAACTGTAACTTTATTAAATTCATGAATATAAATACTAATATACTAGAAAATTTGTGAGTTTATTCCATTGATGGTTTTTTTCTCGAAATTTAGGAGGCGCAGGATCGAACCCCAATACCCCCCCCCCTCCAAGGACTGCCCCTGGATATAAAACGTTTTTTACGTTGTTCAAAATATTTCATCTGATATTGACAATGTTTTTTCGGGTGGGTGATTTTGCTGGTTCTCATATATATTGTCTACTATAACATATTTGACAGAGGTTTTTTATTTTATATTATCACCTACTCAATGTTACACTTATATTAAATTAGAAAAACGCCTTATTTTTTATTACACTTAACCCGTATTTTCATTTACCATACCTGCCGGTAACAAAGGAAGCAGAAAATAATGTAAAGTGAACATAACCGCTTCCAGGCATGAGCCGAACTTGACATAAAACTGAAGAAGGTGAGGGGTCCGTATTTTTAGTTTGGGGGCGCGCCATGGACCAGTTTCGGTCAAGCTTGGGTTTCATCAGTTAGGATTCGCTCACCGATAGGAGATTTTACTGTCCTCCGAATCATCTTAAGGCACCCACATCCATTCTTCACCCGATGGCTTCAAAAAGTTAAAATAAAAAATCGTTATCACTATGAATAAAGTAAAGTGGTAAAAATAGTATGATAAAATTCAAATAAGGATTGCATGTGTGTGGAATTGCTTTCACTGTATTTCTATATTTTCAATTTATTACAAAAGATGTTTCTGACAATGTCTGAGAAGAAAGGATGTCTGAATATATAGAGCTAAGCATGACGATGTTAAATACTATCATTATTTTACTAAACTATTAGTGCCAATATAAGATTCTGTGTTAAACATCCTGAAAATAGTATTATGATTTTTTAATAAATTGATACATACCTATACATGTTTATTTTTGTTTTGTTTTTTCCATTGAGTTAAATTTGAAAATTTACCTACTAGATTGACCTAACTAGCTAATACCTATAACAGAACAATAACCGACGTCTCTACCTTAAAATGTTTATTTTGTTTCCTCTTAGTTTATAATTTCCGACGTTTCAGCAATCTGCATCCATTCTAAACTTTTTTATTTTCAATTTTTTTTCAATCAATATTTAATCCTTTAATTATTAAATTTTTTTGACGAAATTTATTTTCTAGATTTTCAATTTTTTGCTTGATTTCCGCATTTTCTCTTCGAACGATTATCATCTCCTCTTTGAGCCTTATATTTTCCTCGGCATACTCTTTTATCTTTTTCTCTAGCTCAATTATATCCAATTTAGTGGCCAGATTATCGAACTTTTCATTTAACTTGCGATCCAGTAAATCAGAAATTTCACTTAAGAAGCTAGTTGAGGTGCCGTCCATTTTACGTGAATCAGATATCTTAAACTTTGATCTTTTTAACTCCTTTTCATGTATATTAAATTCTGGTGAAGATTTACTCCTAGTTCTTTTATTTTTTGGTGTAAAAAACTGTGTTATGGAGTTTTTTTCGTCTATAGGCATTAATATTTAAAAGTATATTGCAAATATTGGTAGGTTACAAAATATTGCTCACCTTGGAATAGTCTAAAAAATAATTTCTTGTTTAAACTAACTAATTGTCTTTCCAAATCAATTCTTAAAACCTCTAAAAAACTAAATGAAGTTCACAAACAGTTTTTTTGGTAAATTTCTAAACTTTAAAACCCTAAACACAAAACACTTTCTGAAGCTGGACACAAATGCGACCGTTCTCTATGGCGGTTCAAAGACAACTCCCTCACATCCATTCTAAACTACAAAATGTAATTTGGATTATTTTTAATTTAACATTATATACAGAATGCACTGAATTTTTAGTGATGTAATAAATAATAGTCAAGGAACACATTTAATATTTATTTTTTTACCAACGTGACCTAAACTACGGTTCATTTACACAGCAATTAGATTTTTAATCAACTTAGTGAAAAAAAGGGGATATATTCGGTTTTGTAATAAATTAACTCGTTTAACTAAGTATATTTAGTAAAAATATAATTTAGGGTAAACCGTACAGTTATTGGCACCCTTAAGACTATATTTCTGTGGTTGAATTAAAAAAAATCCTTTTTATAAAGGGATCAAATAGAAACTTCCTATAGCTCCTCATTATCTGTCCTCATAAAGACTCAAGAGTTTTTTTTGGGTCAAAAGTTCAATAGTTTTACAATATGGCTATATTTATTGTTAAAAGTGCCAAATCTAGTTATTGGCACCCTGTGGATTTAATTGTGAAATCTTCCCCTATGGTTAGTTTGTTAAAGTCTTACTTCATAGATGACTTAGAAGATCATTCAAACATTAGACTCATGTATATCTTGTAATAAAATTAGGACTTGTTTACCTATTTCTTTAAGTTAAAGTTGGGGTGCCAATAACTGTACGGTTTACCCTATTTAATGATTTTCCATAAATTTTATGTATACGTTTGTAAGATTTTTATCTTATGATTTCCTAAGGGGCCAAGTGACCTTTGAAAACATAAGCCAAACGCTAATAATGTGGATCGGTTTTGAAATTCGTATTAAAGTTGTGGGTAACCACTACAGGCCTATGAATTACAGTCTGATTTTAAAGGCCATCATGGCATCAATAGAGGCCATATAAAGCTTTATAAAACCATTATATTGAAAGGATGCAAACATAAAAATACTTTTTATCGTAGATTATCTAATTGTTATGACAGGATACCCCTATAATACGCCGCCGCACCTAACGTGTTAATTAAAATAACTGATGTCCGTTGGATCACATTTCGAATTTTACGGGAATTATTTTGTCAATATTTGGATCGTTTGTATTATACGACATTATTATACAAAAAGATTTAGAAAAATAATTTCCAAATATTCTCAGATCAGTTATGGAAGTGCTCAAAGAGAGTGGAACTTTGACCAATCCATGGAAAAAACTAAAAATGAGGATGAGAGTTTATGAAGCCCTTCAGGATAATGAAGTTATTACCGAAAAATTATTTGATTAGCTTAAGAAAAGCGAATTTTAAAACATATTGTAAATTGTTGAGTACATAAGCCAGGAACCTTTTGGAGGGGGTACAAATAAATTAATATTTTTTTTCAATTAATGTAGCTAAACCGATCATGCATATTTTATATGCTTTTTATACTTTTATATTACAAATAGTTTTCAAAGATTGCAGAAAAGTATAATCAGACATTAGCAAATCGAAGCAAATTGAAGAAGTTGTATAAGCAGGATGGATGAGCTGATAGATTGGCATGTCCGCTATGCCACAACTGTAATGTGGCACAATTAATTTTTGAATACCTAAGTGAACCAGTAATTGCATATCAGATATATTTTGTATCAATGACAAGTTAGCATCGAGATCGGACTCATATTGAATCCTATTCAGATGAAGTTTTTAAGGAGTTAAATTTCCATTATACTGGAAGAACTAAAATGGAGTTATTCTTCATAAAGTGAATATTAAACCTTAAGGGGTTAAGGTTACGGATTATGGGGCTCTTACTCGGCATCAATCCCCCACCCTCTCCCCTGGCCCGGGAAACCCCGTATAGCCTACAAGGCGTGGAGAGGAGGACCAATAAAAAAAAAAAAAAAAAAAAAAGGGCTCTACGTATGATGCTGATGCAGAAAGAGAGATTGTCGAAGGCCTGCATCGAATGGACCTCAACGGAATGCTTGGGGGTCGAAGAAGTGGAATCCAGTGGGGTCTAAGCATAAGCAGTGGCGGTGCCTGGGGTGATAAGACAATTTATTAAGGTATAAGGCGCGGCATGGGGAGGGTCTGGGCGTTTGGTTAATCCCTAGGACATTTATAAAAAATTTACAAGCTATTAACTTCCTTTTTTATAGTTATTTAAAACTTATTTACAGTTTCACTTGGGTTTTTTTTTTTTTTTTTTTTTTTTATTCCGTACTCCTTCCTGGCCATGTGTGGCATACGGGGGGTTACTCTACAGGTGTAACCAACCTATCCTAACCATGGTGGGTAGGTCGAGATTTTATTCCGTGGGCCTCCACGAAATAAAAGTTAACCATCCCAGGGCGTATTCGAACCGCCACCGTTCGGCTCGAGCGTGTTAAAGCGGGCCGCGCTCCAACACGCTCGGCTATCTCCGGCCCAGTTTCACTTGGGTTAAACGAAAATTTAAAAGAAATTTGCATTGCAAGAGATTCGCAATTTGTAAGAAAATTTTCTTACTTACTTACTTAGTCGATCCCCCATCTACCGCTGTTGCAGTGTTGGGGTTCCTTTACAGAGCCTAGACCATAGATCTCGGTCCTCAGCCAATTCTCTCCTTCGAAGAAAATTTTCAAAAGTGCAAATCATTGATGCGGAGCCCCTCGTATCCGCGGGGGTAGCCCCTGGAACAGCTACTGGGTTTAAGAGAGAATGTCTCAGAGGAACAACAACCTTTCATTTAGAACAGCGGTTCAGTGATCTGCAGACGAATCGCTATAAGAACCGACAGAGGAAGACGAGAAGAAAAGAGGATCCTAGGCGCAGATCAGTTCTAAAAGACCAAAGGTTGGTAAGACTTGACCAGAAGTCAAAATTATTGCTACAGAAAGGGTGGAATAGATGGTGCGCCACCAACAGATAATCCTAATTTTCTTATTTCATTTAGGGAAAATTAATCTATATTGCACTATTTTAATTATTTTGAAAGAATGAGATTATTTGAGGTAATTTATCTCTGGTTTAAACAACTCCAAAGTCCAACTTAAAATAGAAGGAATTTAAATGTCACAGTTGAGCAAAATATTATTATTACGTTTTATATTATGTAAATTTATTCAAACATGAATCTTCATATTGAAATTTCAATCTAAGAAGCAAAATTTGAAATTTCAATTTTTAAATAATTTAAAGTTTTAATAATATTCTTGTTTATTATTTGTTTTCTATTTAATTTTGTTTTATTTAAAAAGAATTATTATTAAAGTGAATGTTCCTTAGTATTTTGGCATAAGCTCTATTGTTTATTCGCATAAATTTTTAGAAAATAATAAAAAGTCAATAAATGGAAGATATTGAACAAAGGAATTCTTCATTATTTATATATCAATCATTTGTTCAAAAATTGGGCTATACGGAATAAGTGAAATTAAAATATAGCAAATAATCAGAGAATACGCTCCACTTAGTATTTAATTGAATCAATTACAATAAAAAAAGTAGGTATTAGTCCAATTTTTCCACACTTCGAAAAAAAAAAGAAAAAAAAAATTGTAGATTGAAACCAGTAAGTAGCATTAGGCGTTAAGCACAAAGTCCACTAACACCACACCCTAAAGAGAGCCTTGTATAAAATGAATGAGGAGAAAATAGTTCGAGTCCATGGATAACCAAACCCTTAACAGGGTACATCAAAAAGCTAATTTGGACAGGCAAGTAAAGCTAATTCTCACCGATTCTTTTGATTACGGTAGTATTGGGCCTTTTTGAGTTGAATCAATCCACTAAAATACATAAAAGAATTTAATCTTTTATATTTAAATTGCTATAAAAATTGTTAAATATATAAAAAAAAGAGTTTTTCTCATTACACATTTAGCTACTCATAGTTACTCATCTATTAAAAGAGTTTTTCCCATTATACATTTAGCTACTCATAGTTACTCATCTATTAAAAGAGTTTTTCTCATTATACATTTAGCTACTCATAGTTACTCATCTATTATTGAGCAATTTATTAAATTCGGTTCATTAAAAAACTAACTCACCTCTTCCGCTTTAACTCCACAAACTCTCGGGCTGCCTCAACCAACACCTTCCTGCAGAAACAAAAATATAATATTTATAAAAGACATCGGCCATGAGTTGATTTTTAAGTGATTTTAATATATAATATATTAATATAATATAATATAATATATAATGATTGGTGAAGATTACTCTTGATCAGACCAATTCGATTTTCAATTTCATATTTAATCTATCGTTTAGTTTGGATTTTGGTTATATTTTTACTCTGACGCATTTGACTCATGACGACCATGCATCAAAAACAAAAACATTGATTCCAACAAATTTTCTTGAATGGTGCGAACTTATGCCATGGAAGCGCATACAAAGCTATTAATTAATTTAAGAAAGAAGTAAAAAGTAAAAAGAATTTAATAATTTTACAGCTTGACATTAAGTTCATACCATATCTACCTGAATCGTGCATAGAAACTGAATCACGTTTTATATAATGCATGCCGGTTTGGACCGTTATTACACAAACGTTGCAACTACCGTGCAGATATCACATTGAAGGTGTATAAACGTGCCTTTCATTAAGACAGTTCATTTCCTTGCACAAACCGTAGTTTGAAGGCTTTTTGAATTCTTTCGGAAAAGATATATTTTTCAGGAAACAATAAACCAAAAAATTTAATATTTATAAACTTATCATCATACTACAACATATTATCTGACATTTATCAACAAATTATAATTGTCATGAAAAGCTAATATACCTTCGTGAATGTTTCACATTTTCCTGGACAAATAAAATTTGAATTTACATTTTCTAAATCATGTGTAGTCAATATGTTTTGCTAAAATGCATTGATATATTATATTTCAACTATAAACGAAAACAATTTTGAAAAACCGAGAAATAATCGCCTATGTACTTTTCTGTTTTGTTTCTGTTAGATGCATATCTAACACTTCACAATCGACTTGTTTTCCTTTACATACCTTCAGGTTGCATATTAAGTAGTATAGGAGAACTTCTATTAAACTAGTATGGTATGCATTGAGACTATTCCAGACTTTTAAAGGTTTGAATTTCATTAAATTGAATATTCTTGATTTGATGATTTCTTCTACAAAATCAGATCTTGATATGTTCACACACTTTCTGATAATTTATCACATTCATAATAGTTATTACTTTTTACGATATTACCTTTACAATATCCTGATATCCATAAACAGACTGATACAAAATCCAGACCCTAGCCCTGTTAATGGATTTTAGAGCTGCCTATGATAGCGTGAATCGAGCGGATCTATATGATGGAGCGATAGCCTTCAACATCAGGCCAAAGCTGGCCCGCATTGTAAGAATAGCAATGAGATCTATTCGGGCCTCAGTGAGAGTGCCGGAGCTACGTCTTGGTTTTTCATTGTTTTTTAATTGCTTTGGAATAGGTCATCGGAGGGTCAGGGATTCATATAAGAGGGACGATTGTCAGCAATTCGAGTCAAATTCAAGCCACCGCTGATACAGAATCTAAGGAATTCAGGATTTTTTTCAGGATGAAGAGCACTTAGCATTCATGAATACTTACAGCTACATTCTACGTCTACACATTATATGTACGTTGAGAACAGTATCCATTTTTAGCACTTTAAAAAAGTCCACACTCATAAAATTCTTCGTGAACCCGAATCAAGTTACATTCATCATATTTATATTGTACCTTTATCATACAAGAAATGTTTATTTAATTCTAGAAGTAGGTACGCCTGAGTAGTAAATACTGGAATCCTCTTACACTCTGATACTCTTAACTTTTCAGCGTAGGTATCGTGTATATATATATATATATATATACACGTTAAAAGTAGCTCTGAATTCCCTTTGAGTTATGTACATTTACAGGATTTAATCATGGAAAACTAACATTTTAAAATTATAAAATTTGACAATGTAACCAAACAACCTTAGGCCCGGTGCACACAGACGACACTTTTCTGCGATGCGGACTATAAGCCAGGTCAGGGGTACCTGGAGTACAATGGACCGACCGGATTTACAATTATACTCCAGGTAGCCCTGACCTGGTTTATAGTCCGGATCGCAGAAATGTATCGTCCGTGTGCATCGGGCCTTAATTGGCCGGATTTGGTTCCCTGACCCCCTGGAGGTACTGGTATAGTTTTTGTTTCTAAACGTATCTAGGGGTAGCAGCAGCACCCCCCCCCCCCTCGAAGCCTATCAATTGATCCAGTTATTTCGTTATAGTAAACAAAAAACCGGACACACCTGAATTACGAGATGAGAGTTGGTTATATTTATCTCAAGGTGGGAGCAGAATAGATCCTAGATCACAATGCCGGCCATTTTATAAATAAAATTGTAGGATCGTTAGTTAGGTAGTTTTTTTTTATATTAGCTACTTTAATTTGTCCAGAGAACAAAAAATAAAATGATAAAAAATAAAAATAAAAATGCAGTTTAAAGTAATTTATCGTATTCAAATGTTGTTGAACAATATCATATGTGATCTATAAATAGATTAAGATTTTACATAACTTAGACGCAGAATATTTGCAAATTTGAATGTCATTATATTGCATTGGATATTGCTATATAATAAAATAAACTTTATACTTGGGCTGGCCTGACAATGAATTCTATTCATAGAATTTTATTTTGTCGATTAAAATATATCATTATCAAATAAAAACTTATCAATATCTATAATTATCATATCAATATTAAAAGGAATTTAAATTTATTTATATCAATTTATTATAATGTTTAATGTATAATGAGATGATAAAAATGTAATTTAAAAAAATTCCAACGCAGTTAGGTACATAGGTGGGTCAAGAAAAGAAAAAAAATCTGGTGCGTGCGCGCAACACACAACTTTCACTTACCAACTTACTTAGATTAGAAATTGAAGTGTTTTGCTAAATATCATTTCCCAAAGTCACACATTTTTCTACATTCATATCTTATTTTTGTTAATCGTTGAAGCCGTTTTTGAGTAAATAAAAAAAAAACCGTGAAAATGATACAAAATTTATTAAGTAAAGTCCCCCCTCCCGTAGATCAATTTTGATGAAATTTTTACAGTCATATCTCGGGCATATATATACATCAAATACCAAGTTTGATCAAAATCGTTAAAACCGTTTTTGAGTAAATAAAAAAAACACGTGAAAATGATAAAAAATTTATTAAGTAAAGTCCCCCTTCCGGTTGATCAATTGTGATGAAATGTTGGTTATCACATCTTTGGCATATAAATACATCAAATACCAAGTTTGATCAAAATCGTTAAAGCCTTTTTTGAGTAAATAAAAAAAACACGTGAAAATGATACAAAAATGATACAAAATTTATTAAGTAAAGTCCCCCCTCCGGTTGAGCAATTTTGATGAAATTTATACAGTCATATCTCGGGCATATAAGTAGATCAAATACTCAGTTTAATCAAAATCGTTAGAGCCGCTTTTGGGAAAATCGAAAAAAACGTAAAACGTTATTAAATAAAGTACCCCCTCCCTTTGAGCAAATTTGATGAAATTTTTGCTGTCACATCGGGGGCTTATACATACTCTAAATACCCAATTTCAGGTTCGCACGGTTTATAGTTTTTGAGCTAGTCTGTTCACACACACACACACAGACACACACACACACACACACACACACAGACCATTTTGCGGGACTTGGTTATTTAGACTCAGGGGACCCCAAAACGTTTATTTCCGTTGAAAACCGGAAGTCGAAAATTTTCACGATCGCAATACTTCCACTTACTATATATTTCATATATAGGTAAGTGAAAGTAAAAAAAGGCACATAAAACATTTTTTTTTTAATTCATGTCGAAAAAATCAAAAAAATATTTATAAACATTTCATATTTGTGTTTCATGAAAGACACATTTATATTTATAAAGCGAATGAAACAAAATTTTGTCACACATTGTCCAACGTTAAGCCATTCGTCAGAAAAAGTTTCGGTCAACACAGTTTTGAAGAGATTTCATTGTTTTCTTCCTTCCAGGTCTTACAAATACCATAGATGTTTTATTGCACTTAGGCCTAGACACTATATTGGATCTTTCACTCGCTTGGAATGTTTTTAAAATACTTCAAACAACAATAATTTTTAATCTGTACACTATTTTATGAAGAATGAGTCCTTTGGAATGCATTTTTTTTATTTGGTTGGAAATGACGCAATATTCACTGAATATATCAAAGTTGGTGTGCAATTACAGAGCAATGAGTTGATGTCAATCCTATTGAATGAAAAAGGATTTGTTTTGACTGGAGCTAATAGTAAACGTTTAAAGCTGTGCCAATTCTTTTTTGACCCTTAAGAGCTTTTGAATGAAAAACATTCATTGCTAACAAAATCTAATTTTCAAATATTTATTTTTGACAAATCTCCAAAATTGACAATTGAAAAATACAATAAAAATGGGGTGTGTCAATACTTTTTTGATCCTCTGTATTTTAAAAAATATATTTTTATTTTTATCTGAAATAGGATTTTGCTGTTCTTAAATTGGAGACCCGAACAATGTGCTCAAAATGAAAGAGTACAAATTTTTAAAAAAACATGATGGCCTTTTGGTTTTTATTGTTAAAAATCTGGTGCGTGCGCGCAACACACAACTTTCACTTACCAACTTCCTTAGATTAGAAATTGACGTGTTTTGCTAATTATCATTTCCTAAAGTCACACATTTTTCTACATTCATATCTTATTTTTGTTAATCGTTAAAGCCGTTTTTGAGTAAATAAAAAAAAACCGTGAAAATGATACAAAATTTATTAAGTAAAGTCCCCCCTCCCGTAGATCAATTTTGATGAAATTTTTACAGTCATATCTCGGGCATATAAATACATCAAATACTAAGTTTGATCAAAATCGTTAAAACCGTTTTTGAGTAAATAAAAAAAACACCTGAAAATGATACAAAATTTATTAAGTAAAGTCCCCCCTCCCGTAAATCAATTTTGGTGAAATTTTTACAGTCATATCTTGGGCATATAAATACATCAAATACCAAGTTTGATCAAAATCGTTAAAACCGTTTTTGAGTAAATAAAAAAAACAGGTGAAAATGATACAAAATTTATTAAGTAAAGTCCCCCCTCCGGTTAATCAATTTTGATGAAATTTTTACAGTCATATTTGGGGCATATAAATAGATCAAATACTCAGTTTAATCAAAATCGTTAGAGCCGTTTTTGAGAAAATCGAAAAAAACCTAAAAAGTTATTAAGTAAAGTACCCCCTCCCGTTGAGCAATTTTGATGAAATTTTTGCTGTCACATTGCGGGAATATACCTACACTAAATACTCAATTTCAGGTTCCCACGGTTTATAGTTTTTGATCTAGTCTGTTCACATACACACACACACACACACACACAGACACACACACAGACCATTTCGCGGGACTTGGTTATTTCGACTCAGGGGGTCCCAAAACGTGTATTTCCGTTGAAAACCGGAAGTCGAAAATTTTCACGATCGCAATACTTCCACTTACTATATATTTCATATATAGGTAAGTGAAAGTAAAAAATGACATCAAAATTTTCACATAAAAAAATGCACATGCCACTCCTTCCACCCCACAAAAAAAAAACTAAAATTGATAAATAGCGACAAAATAATCTATAAATATTTTTAAATTGATTGACAGCGACAGGTTGGTTAGTATATCTATATTTCGAAGCGAACTAAACTGTACATTAATTTAGGAAATTGGCACTCATCAGTTCCGACCTGGTAACGTCTTTGTCCACATTTAGGGTTTATAATCACCCACAAATTATTATTTTTTGCATTAAAACCGTAATTCTGTGTGATTTTATAACATTGCCGTGAAAGATAAATCATATTTTTATATTTTAAAAACAAAATAAACTTCATATTTAACGTTACCTGAATTTGCCCGTTATAATTTGGTGTCATACATTTGACTGATTTTTTTTTTGTCAGAGTCCAGGCTGGCCTGTTTGACCCTCTCATCCCAGGCAATGGTGTAAGGCAAGGAGATGCATTGGCCTGTTTTTTATTTAATATTGGTCTCGAGAAAGCGGTGCGCGACTCCTCCATCCAAATAGGCGGGACTATCTTCAATAGATCGACACAGCTACTGGGATATGCCGATAACTTAGACATCATAGGGAGATCTTATCGGGACATGCTTGACGCATTCCTCTGGCTCGATTGTGGTGCCCAACGTATCGGACTAAGAGTCAACTCCTCAAAAACAAAATATATGGTTACCGGCCAATACTCTAAAGAGGGAGAACAAATAAAAATCGGACCCTATCAATTCGAAAAGGTGAACGAGTTCACGTACCTTGGGTGCCTGGTCAATAGCGACAACGACGTCTCCCTGGAAGTCAGATGCCGGATAACGAAGTCGAGTCAGTGCTTCTTTGGACTTCTTTCGACATCATCTGAGAAGCCGACTCCTATCCAGGGCACAAAGGTGCTCCTCAACAAGACGCTTATCCGACCAGTAATGACCTACGGATCGGAAACATGGACTATTAAGAAGACAGACGAGTTGGCTCTACAAATCCACGAACGAAGGATACTCCGCTCCATCTACGGAGGTGTCGTCCGGGATGGCGAGTGGCGCCGCCGGACAAACCAGGAATTATACACCTTATACCAAGAGCCTGATATCTCCCAATTCGTTCGTCTCGGCAGACTGCGATGGGCTGGTCATTTGGCAAGGATGGACGAGCATGCGATCCCCAAGAAGGTGTTCCTGGGCAAGATCTTCGGAACGAGGAAGAAAGGAAGACCCAGATTAAGATGGCAGGACGGTGTGGCACATGACGCTCGGACCCTACTCGGAGTTCGCAACTGGAGGGCGGCTGCTTGCAGGGACACTTGACGAAAGCTGATCCAGGAGGCCAAGACTCAGAGATGAGTTGTCGGACCGCTGATGTATGTATGTACATTTCACTGATTTAAATATTTTAAAAAATGATGCAAAGAACGATCAATTGTGAGAGAAACAAAAAGAAGTTTGATAAAAAATTTGATGAATGTGACATATTCTCTTATTTTTCATGCTATGTTCGATTTTTCTCTCTCGAATATTCAAAGAGAGATGGAAGAAATAAACTATATACATATCACACGATTACAAGAATGTAAAAATGTGAAAACTTTCTTTTATAAGTTACAAATCTATACTTAAAAATGTAATAAATATCAATCAGTTTTTTTTTTTTTTCCGCTTTGCTAGAGAAATTTTGTAGGCCATGAAACAATTTTTGAAGCAGTCGCAGAAACAAACGAAGCCAGGTTACGAATCAAATCATAAACCAGCTTTGAAAGGTCACAATCTCGGAAGTGATAAGAAACTATTCATTTCTAGAATTATTACTGCGATAAACATTACCCATTTGATAATTCGTTATTAAGGAGTTTATTTTTATGAGTACATACTATATGCTGTTTATTTTTTATTTACAGAGAAAAATAAATAATAAAATAATGAAATTTCGTGGATTTGGAGTCAATGTCTTCATTTGACATTTATGGGCTTAAAGTTTAATTATTCGAAACTTAAAAACGTGAGTATTTAGGTTTGAATTGAAATTAAAAATAAAGTAAAAAGTAATATTTTATAAAAATAGAATTGGAAGTTTATGCATAAGAACTTGAATTTCCTTGCCAGTCGGAGAAACTGGCAAGGAAATAGTTAAAAATGGGAGTTTTAAGGGTGGAAAGGTTTTTTGAGGTGACGAATAAAGGCAGGCCTGAAATTCTGGAAGGACAAGAAATCCAATCTAGGTTAACAGAATACCTCATGGGGGGGGGGGGGGTAGGTTAAGATGAAGTAGCTGCACTCTCCTCCTTTCAACATCGAAAAAAATATAAATAAAATACTATAAAATATAAAACAGGTATCTGAAAAAGAAAACTATTAAAATTAAGTGTTTAAATATTTTGAATCAATGACTGATTTACTTTTCTTTGTCAATAAAATTTATATGGTTTGATTTCACATGTACGCATAAAATGATCATGTTAATTCTATATTTTTATATAGAACTTCGGAGAATGCAAGCAATGTATATCAAAACGTAGGAATCCCTTAGGTTCTTGTAGTACTTTTAACCAGACTTAATTCTCCTTTCATAATTGCTGAACTTAAAAATTCTAATACAATTATAGATTTTGTTCTAAATTATTTACTATTTCCAAAAAATATGTATTGATAATTTGTAAACTCCAAAAAAGTTTCAAATTAGCAACGCAAATTAAGACAGTAAATTACCTTGTGTTTTATTTTTGCAAAATTTATGAAGGAATGGATATAATATTTTTAAGATTGCATAACCTGATCTAAATGCAATGCAGTTTGTAGCTACAAACCAGACAAAAGCGAGAGGTCGTGCGATGGCGAACGAATTCTTCGTTAATGAGTCGGTGTGTGGGCTCATGGGCTATCAAGATAATAAGGTCGTATCACATGTTGGCATGGGACCAAGTCCCCGGTTAGGAGGCATGTGTTATTTTAAAAGATCTTATGTAATCGTCAATAATTATTAATAAAATATTTATATGAGATAGGTTACAGATTGCAGAACTTTTTAAATAATTATACCATAGAATATTATTAATAATAATAATATTTTTGATTAACATCCATTTTAAAATTGGGTTAAAATGGAAACAATTTTTTAAAATGAGTTTCAATACTTTAAATAGTATATTATTTTAATATTTATGAAGTTTTACTTTTGAAATAAAATTTCAAGAAATTCTTATAACATATTATTTGTCATTTATATATGGTTAAATTCTATTATTTTTTTCTAATTTCAAACATTTCTTTTATGGACTACCTACACATATCAAATGTTTAAAAGTATCATATCGCACGTAGGCAAGAAGATGGTTACATCTCAAAAAAACTTTTTTGGGATAATACTTGTAAAATTTCAACTGCATCCTCAATTTTACTATATACCTACAAACGGCGACTGGAGAAAATAGTCTACCATTGGGGCAGTTAGTACTACTGGTACTAATCATCTCATCCCCTGTGGTTAATAATATAATAATAATATGAGAATATGGTTAATTGCGCCTTACGTGAACAGAATATTTTGACATTTGTAGTTTTTGTCATTCTGATTCCAACGGTATACATAACGCAAAATTGGTTTATTTTGAGTTGTACCAGGTGTGTAAATATGAAACCGGAATCCTCAAACAAAAGGGTGTAGCAGTCAGTGTAATCCTCCACCTAATCCCTCAGTGGTGCCATTTGCTTTTGTTTACATCTGATAAAGAGTTCCAACTCAGACCTACGTTAGTTTCATTCTAAAACCGTGTGTTTACTGATGTCGAAAATGTTCAGTTTTGAGCTAACAAATTATGATTTGCGGACAGCATTACTTTTCTGTTTTCATCTCAAAAAAACTGCTGCAGAATCACATCGTATGCTTGCCTTAGGGAAGTCACAATGTTTTGAATGGTTCAAAAAATTTAAAAATGGTGATTTCGATGTCAGAAACGAAGAACGTGGAACACCACCCAAAAAGGTTGAAGATACCGATATGAGCTCTTAAAACCTGGAGAAACGGTTAATACAGAACGCTACCAACAACAGATGATCAATTTGAATCAAGCGTTGCTCCAAAAACGACCAATATATCAAGAAAGAAGGCACAAAGTGATCTTGCTTCATGACGATGCCCCATCTCACTCGGCAAAACGGACGAAGGAAACCATCCAGGCGTTTGGTTGGGAAATTCTTCCTCATGCGGCTTACTCACCAGACCTAGCTCCGTCCGATTATTACCTGTTCGCATCTATGGGACATGTACTAGCTGAACAGCGCTTCACTTCTTACGAAGATGTAAGGAAATGGCTTAGTGCTTGGTTTGACTCCAAAGAGGAAGAATTCTTTTGGCGGGGAATTCACAAATTGCCTGAGAGATGGGAAAAATGCATAGATAGGGAAGGACAGTACTTCGAATAAAATAATATGTATCATTTTTACCTAATAAACTCTTATTTTCTATCTGAAAAATTCCGGTTTCATATTTACACACCTGGTAAACATCTTGCCGACTTGCGATATGACAAGTTGGAAGCAACTAACAAGTAAACATTGGTTTTAAATCAAGTTCCTTGCAACAGTGTGCTGTTGGAATTAAAATATACAAAAAAAAGAAGTCTTGTCTTTAGAAGTCGGAAATTCATGATATATATATATATATATATATATATATATATATATATATATGTGTGTGTGTGAGTGTATGTGTTTAATATGTATGTATATTCTTAGATTCAAAATAACCTAGATTCAAAATATTAATGTCTTCATAATCTTTAGCGGAGTTCATTATGATCTTTAAAGCATCCGGCAAATATTATTTGCCGAGCTGATTTAATTGGAAACACTTTAAAAATAAATATATAAAGTAGTCAATTTTCTGCCACAAGTTCATGTAAAATAACGTGTAATAAATAATAATTAATAAATACATAAAATTCTATTTAAAGTGAATCACAAACAAGGCCATGTACATATCTTGAACTCGGGAGTTTTTCATTAATAAATCGTGAACTCGTAATAAATCCTAATTTGGCACTAGAATTATAGCCCAACTATAAATATTTCCATTGCATTTTTCAAAAACATACCTTCAACTCTTTTTGTTATAATTTATGTAATTAATGAAAATAATACATTTTAAAACTAATTATCTATTTATAATTAATTATTTTAAAATAATTAACTATCTCTAAGTCACAATTAACTTCATTCATGGAAATCAAATCCTCTGCATAAGAGAGGACCACGAAGGAAAGAAAACAATCAATAAAATAATACCAATATTTAATATTGAAATTAATATTGACAAAAGAATCAACCGACTTGAGGGGTGAAATAATTCAATTAAACTGAATATGATAAGTGAACAAACACGCGCGGTCTAAGAAAAAATTTCTGGATATATCGGTATAAACAAAAACATAAGCAAAGCGAATACATTTATTTTTACTAATAAAGGTACTTAATAAATTCTTAGATCATTTCTACATAAATAATACTAGAAATTTCAGAACAATTAAATGCGTAAATTTATTTCA
Source organism: Aelia acuminata (assembly GCA_911387785.2). Lineage (NCBI taxonomy): Eukaryota > Metazoa > Arthropoda > Insecta > Hemiptera > Pentatomidae > Aelia > Aelia acuminata. The sequence continues at coordinate 129,852,352 of OU426979.1, forward strand.
TTAATCTTTTTTTTCTAAATTTCGGGGGGGAGAGGATTACAACCCCATATTCCCCCCCCCCCCCACTAACAAATATGGTTAGCATAATCTTCAAAGGCTAACAGATATTTTTGTCAAAAGAAAACGATTATAGTGTCGACAATGGTATCTAAGCGTGTGAATTGCGTAATGATTAGAGAGCAATTTATTAACGCTTAAGATATTAAATTTGTTATAAGATAAGGAATGTTTAGCTTTGAGAATATTATTTAATTCCAATACATTTCAGAATGTCTAATATATATATCTAATATATTTTATCGTAGATTTAAATATTTACCTCACTGTATAAACACTCATACTACAAGTGAAAGTGTAGTAGTCCTAAAGTTCAGAAAGAACTGTAGTTCACCCCCCCCCCCCCATCACACTCACTTCAAGTTCCTTTTTGAAAATATTTGCACAAAACATGATTAATAGAATATTGATGAATTTCCTGAAAGAGATGTATAAATTTTAATAGGTGTCGCTCTCAATCCTTTCAAAATATACTTTATGCCTTATTCACGAGTAATCAACAAACTTAGAGCCAATGAAAACAATAAATACATAATTATAAAAGCGTTGACTTATTAACAGCTTAAAAACCATCAACCACAAACGATTTTTCAAGAATTCGTAAGGAAAAGTAGGTAAATGATGCCACAAACATTAAAGAATTAATAAAAAAATTATTGTCCTAATAAAGCATTTTAGTAACCATTATATCTGCCACTAAAACGTGATCTTTAAATATTGTTATACTTATTATGAATTTATAAATAATTTTAAAACATCTACATAAGACTTAAATTTTTGTAAAGTCAATTTTATAATAACGTAATAAATTTCTTAAGAGCCTCCTCTTACCTCACTCCTACTTGGCCTGGGACCAGTACTGGCTCTGCTGGGTTAATTTTTGGCGGCGAGGTCGATAAAGACGATAGCTAGCGACTCTGGTGGATAAGCTGTCTTACTAACGACCTCTTGAAAAATTAACTCTTTGCAAACATCCCGCGGTTAATGATTCAATGTCAAGAAATCTCGAAATTTATTAATTTAAAATGTTTTTTTTTTTCTTTTTATCTTCCTAAAACATTTCCATGGAAGAAACACATGGAGCTGGGCTAATGTTGGATTGAAGATAAAATCAAAAAAGGTTTAATAATATTACCATTAATTTTAAAAAAGAGGTATTTGTTAAATATTTCTAGTATAATATTAACTTGTGAACACACATTTCACATACACAAATACTACTACACCTACTAGAAATTTTGTAAGAATTAGATGTGTAATACAATTTCATTAATTACTTTTTAGCTCATTATATAAAAAAATTGGAATCCTTAAGTAAATTAATCTAGTAAATTCATATTATACCTCCTCATCTCCCCCCACTTTAATTATACCTGCAGAGTATACGGTGAATCTCCATGTAAAGCTAAGAAGAATTATGAAAAACGTTATAAAATTTGTTAATAGGTTAGGATATCTCTAATATATCACAAATTAGCTCGGCTTTTCCCATCCTATCAAAGACAATATTTCCTTGACACATTTCTTTTCATAATTACCAACAACTATCGGCTTACTATGTAAATATTCTCCTGCAATTCAAGTTCCCCGTCCACTCCCTTTTGAAAAGATCTCATCACTCTCACCTTTATAACCCTCTTTACAAATCTGTCCTAATTCAGCAATTAATTTATTTTCAATTTTGTTAATTAAGAAATGAATATATTATTCAATATTTTGTATATATCAACTTTGTAACTATTTACTCTTATTTATTCAAATTTTATATATAAATACAAAGTAGAATTATTCTCCTTTAATATTTGACCAGTTGTATTTTTTCACTTTTCCACTTTGTTGTTCTTAAAGAACTTAGTCCCAAATAAAGTATATTTTCTATTCTATTCTAAAAATATTTTATGAGGTTATTTAAATTCTTAATACTTAATTAAGAAATTAAATAACAATCTACCTATCATACCAGATCATGTTTAAAAATGGGTTTATGATTTTTCAGTAAATATAAACTTTATTAATATCAATTATTTTTAATCAATATATAAAGATGATAATATAATAAGAAGTTAATACAATCACATTCATGATTTTATTTATAAATAATTAATTTATAATATAATTACAATATAATATAATTTTAATTTTGGTGTTTTAAATGTTGTAACTATGGACGAGTGAGATTATGTATCCAAGTGAAATAAAGTGCATTTTAAAACTTTTACATCTCCACTAAATGATGTTGGAATCATTTATTCTTCTGATACATTCGTTCACCAAACTTTTAGTTATCTCTTCTCCATTCACCTTGAAAAAAATATATATTTTTATGATATAAACAACATTTATTTAAATGTTAAAATTTCTTCCTGATGCAAAACACAATTCCCAATACCATGTGATAAAAGTTTGTGACATTAACTAAATTGTAGTTGGGCCTTTTGTGCCTGTGCATCATGGCTGGAGGAACTAATTTTAAATTCTTAGATGTTAGCAACGATCTATTGAATCTATTGTTTGGGGTAAATTACGACTTTGTAATGCAATATATTGGAATAGGAAACAACATACATTATCACCCATATAAATATTAATGTTTTCATCTAAGAAATTATTTCTATATGTCCTGTCATCAATGTGATAGCCATTTTAACTCATAAGAACGCAATGGCCATCTCTTTGATATCGTTGAAGAGTGAATCACTTAATAAATTAAGAAACAATTAGTACAGATATTTTTTGGTTTTTAAATATCTCTTTAAGAAAATATTTCTTAAATAAAATAAATAATAGGCTATGTACCATTTGTAAATCACTTAATATTTTCTACAAAATATTTTATAGCTTACTTTCATAATTTGTTTATGCTTCAACAATTGTGCTATTAATTTTTGAAAGTGTTCAATGTTTGCTTTAATGGCTACAGGTGCATCGCCCTCCATAGCTAAAGCAGATTTCAGCTTATCTTCTGGAAGCTCTACATAAATGACCAAACTTACATTTCCAATCTAGAAAAAAAAAAGGCATATACATAGTTGTATTATAAATTACATATTTAGGGATATCTAAAAATGTAGAGTGATATAAATAAATGACTAAATGTAAATAATATGTGAATAGTTTACAAAAGTGATTATTTATAATAATCTACAGACTAAGTGCTGAAGATGCCATGCTTGTTCTTTATCCCTAGGGAAGCCTTGGAAGACAACTCCTTTCAAGCCTTGCAGATTTTTTAGTAACTTCTCAATAGCTAGGTCCAGTACGATTCCCTAGAAATAAAGTTTTAAGTGTCCATTATAGTTTTCAGAGCTATTAAAATTGATGATATAATGACTCATTCAACAAATCCTAAAAAAGATTGAATTTATTTTAATTATTACATGAATATTTTTTCTATTGACCTAAACTAATACTAGACTGTACATTAGCATCATTAAAAATTAATATAATTTTTCCTATTTGACTTTTAACCTTCAGTACATTTCATCTTTATACTACATTGTCTAATCATTGATTTTAGGGATTATTTTTCATAACACAAGCTAAAACAGCTTCCTTGCATTGAGAGAACTTTTTTTATTATATTTTATTCCAGAGGTATAACAGTTTTAATCGGTTGGGAATCTCTCCAGATGTATTTATTATACTGTTCTCTTAAACTCAAGTATGCTAAAGTGGGTCATACCTTAACATGCTCATCTGCCACATTCCAATCACTTGTTACACTATATTTTCTAAATTATTAATATAATTAGAAAGTTAAAATGGGCAAAGATTATATTTACCGGGCAAACAGTCCCATTGTCTTGCAGTATCTCTTGTATGATTTCCCCTCGCTCTGTTCCTTTGGTCACTTCCGTCTGTAATAAAGAATCCTGAGTAACGAAGAGGAACCCTCCTTCTTCTGAAATTAACTTCCCTAACTCCATTGACTTTTCTCTATCAGCACCTGAGGTCAGAATATTTGGCTGTTTTTGATCATTTACTGCTGAATTAAAATTAGTGATGATCTCAAATCATGAACTTCTGGTTAATAGTAAATCAATTGTCATGTGAACTGAAAGAACTATATTATATTTAATCTTTATTTATCAACAGAGTCAAAAAAGAGGAATAGGTAGCAAGCCTTATTTTAACGAATATGAATTACAGTTATCATTTTTGGAAACTCAAAGATTTTTTTTTTTTTGTAAACTGTTGTACCAAACTTATTTTTATAGGTTGTTTGGTATAGGCGATCAACCGCGCGGTCATTACGCCCCTCATTTTTATATACTTTTGCTCAATAGTTGCTGAATTTATAAAGTAATAAATATTTTTAAAAAATTCTAATAAGCATAACTAAGATGGTACCAGTTTTTTTTTTTTTTTTTTTTTTTTTTTATCATTTGACATTGTTATACTGAACTGATTTTGGAAGTTTTAAATAGATTTCTTTATTAATTTTTATTTGATTTAATAATTTAATGCAGGGGTTCTCAGAGTTTTTTTCTAGCCCCACCCTCTATGGTTTAACTGTTATCCTCGCCTCTCTTACATGTATATACCTAATAATGCATTTTTTTTTGTTAACACTGTTACTTTTACGGTTAATCAATAACATACCTTATATTTTGTTTCTAAGGCAGTATCACTTGGAAGATCTATCAGGTGTACTTTACCTATCATGTTTAAGACAATTTACACAAACATGAATGTTTTCCGTAATAAATAAGTGTTTATCACTTTGAATGCAAACAAAATCCAGAGAAAATACTCATACTTCTGTAGTTCTTACCAATCTTTTATTTTATTTTTTTATATTGGAACCTCATGATACTAATAGTAATAATTAATCAAGACATATAAAAAAATTGGTGCTTCTGTTTTAAAAATCTTACCAATGACCCAAACATGAAGTAACTTTGCATTTTTAATGGGTTCAGCATCATATTTTTTCTTCAGTTTCACCAAGTCAATCTAAAAAATCATGCTTCATTATTATATGTATGTTATAATAGAAATATTGAAATCGAAACATTTAATTGTGGCATTCAAACTAATATTTGTAAAATTTGGAATATCTTTTATTTATTTTACCCATCTAAATTTAATGCAATGTATTCTAATATAATTTTGATATCAGTACTATAGTATATCATGAAATATATTATAGGTATTACAATAAAAATATATTAAGTTATATGTGTTGCACATCTGTACTCACATTTTTTGGATGATCTCTTGAATGAGCACAACCCATGTTGAAAGGGAAATGGAAGAATAATATGGCATGCTCTAACGCTTTATCAAGCAAACAATAGATACATTACCCCGTAACTTGGAAAACTTTTGTTATTTCCGTGATGCTGGAGCATTACAGACCAGGTAACATTGCTCATAACAATAAGATAGATTTTAAAAATTTCATGTTTAGAACTGTTATTCGCTATCATTATGATACATTTATTCTTTTCAATCACCAACACATTTTACTGGTTATTATACTGTTGAAAGAGGTTTAAAAAATTATGGCTATGAAAATGGAAAAGTAGGAAGACATTAAATAACTTATTTAATAGAAAAAATGTATTTTGATCATAATCCTTTTTTAAGAACAGCTAAAATATATATACATACGTAGATATATAAATATACAAATATATAAATATATATTTAGTATGTATCTATAGTTTACAATACATAAAAATAAAAGTTAATTTATTATTGCTGTTAATTGTATATTAAAAAATAAGTACAACTCAATAAATCTTTTAGTTATTACATGGTCCACTTATTGATATATTTACATTTAAATATATATTATTTTAAATTTAATAAAGTAACACTGCTAGCTTGTCCTATAGTTAATTTTTATAAGGCTTTCCCTAATGGAGAAACTCAAAATTATTACAAATTGTTTAAATTTATTTTCAAGTTATTTTTACTTGGAAAATTTGAAAAAATGATATTGTTATTAACATGTGTTTTATTACTAAATAACAAGGATTTTGATTTGAATTGTCTTTCAGTTTCTTTTTTTGTTATATTTTTTTTTATCCATTCAATATTTTCTCCCTTAATTTTAAAAATTGAAAATATTTGAAATATGCATTGAATTACAATTTACTTTGAGTTACGCCAAATGGGAAATTCTTTTACCAAACAGAACACGACTCTTAATAACTACAATTATTTAAGCATATTTACAAATACATATTGGTTATCACACTTGCCATTTCAAACTCAATTTAAATGAGCACTGAAATGTATACAAAATCTAAATTTTAACTTGTGACTTAAGAATACTAAAAAAATATATTAAATTTCATAATTAAAAATTGTTTAAAACATTATTTTATCTATAATATCAAAATAAAGGCACAACAATCCTTATCTACTGTTTCACACAAGTGAAATTAAAATAATGCTTAGGTACTTGATTTTGTGCATTTCATGACATTTGTGTTCATGGTATGTTCGCAACAACATACATCATGTAGTTTTTAAAACGAAAAATTTTCAAAATGAAAAATCCCCAATTTTAAAATGAAAAATTCAAAAAAATGACATTTTGTCGGGTTGGGTTGAACAGTTTAAACGATGCTATGTATAAATAAAAAAAGAAACCTTTGTTTGGAAATATTCATTCCTTACTCCATATTTTTCCATTGTTCCAAAGTGATAAAATGATTCATTTTCACCAATAGTTTATGCTATTTTGAATTTCCAAACAGGAAGAATCTAGTAGATGAAACAAATAACTTCAATATTAAATATAAACATCATGGACATTTTCAACAAATTTATATATATTCCCAATAAATAAGTTGTTAACCTCTCAACGGGCACATTTTGCTGTTATAGTTGGAAGCAAATTGGTGTTCTATATAATTCCCAGGATACCTCAAATGATCAGTTTTGAAATAATTTTGAAAAAAAAAATGTTTGCCGGAAGTTATGGGCAATTGCCTCGCTAGAGGCTTACGCGCACACAGAGTAAGTATTATACAAACCCGCCGTGCAGCACCGCGCCTCGTGTAAAGGGCCGCGGCGGTTGAGCCCTCTTCCCTCCTCAATTCTAGCCTGCTTCCTAAAGAAACCCCTGTCCTATTGCTATTCAGCAATTATAAGATGAGAAGTAGCAATGCACTTAAATGCAATAGGTTGTAAAACCAACAAAACCTTTTTCAAACAAAGTTCCATGCGAGTTTTATACTTGAGAAGAATCTTTATATTCCCTTGCCATCTGCTCCGTTATGAGGAACCGAAGATTCTTCAGATTTTTCGTCATCCAAATCAAATTCATAATCGAATCGATACATTCTATAAATGTTATTATTGAACCTGCATTACAAAAATAAAAATAAAAATGTTTGAGAATTTTTAGAAAAAAATGTATTCATTCATTTTGCAACAAAATAATTCGCTTTTAGGAATAATATAGAGATATTGATATAAAGTATAATTAGTTTCGTTTTAGATCAATAAAAAACTATTGTAAAAAATCAAACTTTTTTCGTCTAAAATTTTAAAATTGATTAGTCAATAACAAGTATGCGACAAAAAGATTTAAAGAAAAATCAATTTAAATGACATTATTAATGTATAAGTAAATGATTACATAGCTTTATAAAGTTGTAGAGAGTGATTGAGGAACACGATACATAAACATTCACAAGCGCTTCTAGAAAGGCAACCGAAAGGACAGGTACCTGGGACGCTCACAAGCCTCTCCGGAAGCCCATATTCGGGATTCCTCGGCCCCGGGAGGCCGGAGACTCCCGATTTCTCTTTATGAAACCCCTGAAATCTAACAGAACCCATAGGAACTATTGCCCCGGTCTTCCCGCCCAGTTTGAATATTTCTGAGTTGAGTCCTAAGACTTCCTGAGTAAGGCCTAAGACCGTTAAAGGGTTAAGTCAAAAATTTAAATTAATAAGGTGACATATAAGTTTCATCAACAGATTTTGTTTCTGGAACAGACTTTTATGATTAATATTGGACTCCACGTTTATAGATCTATTTTCCTTTTTTTATCTTTTTGTTTTTAACTCAAAAAATTGTTTATAATACTTGGAGTACGTACTGTAAGTAATCGTTGAAATTCATTCTATGAATCCTTGTAAAGCAATAATATATCAGAAGTCTCTCTAAAGGTTATTGATCATCATCATTTTATTTTTGACAATAATATCATCTCCATACATAGAGAAAATACATTCATATATATCTATGAATAGTATACCACACTGAAGCATAGTAAGAGTATGGATTCTTTCTTTCTATTCAGTTTTTCAGGAAGATAATTGGCTACATAATAGTTAATTGAGTTTTTAGTTATATTTTACAGAAATCCAGTAATAACTTCATTTTTGGCCTAACCTAAGCCATACTCACCCATTTTTTAAAAAATTGTTTTTTATAAATTTATATTTTTTAAATTTTGAATTTTAAGGATGTCCCACTTGTAGAATGTACTTAAACATTAGAGGTGTTAAAATAATGTTACAGATTTGATAGTCAACATGAATGACAATGACTACAATGTCAAAATATTTAATCAACCTATAAGTTATAATCAATAAATTGAGGATGGTTAGCAAAACGTGATTGGGGTCACATATTGGAATCCAGCCTGTAAGTTTCAACACCTGCGTACATGTCTCTTATAGCTTCTCTGGAAGGCCTTCCTTGAGGGTATGCTGCAACTGTTTTACTGATTGTTCTAATTTCTTCATCCTCTTCCAAATCTTGGAGTATATTATCTAAATCGGCATTTGGTACAGGCTGGCTCTCTGGAACAATGAGACCATCTGATTTTCTGAGACGTTCAACTTCATTTAAGATTATTCGTGCGAATTCTTCTTGAACAGAAGTTAAATCAGTGTCTCCATCAACCTAAAGAGCATATATAAGGCAATTATTTAGTTTTGAATAATGGTAATTGTAAATAAATAGAGAAGATAAATCTTACTATTTGCAATCTATTTTCATTATCTAGTGTTTTGAGCATTGGAAGGGTCTGTTCTCTGAATATTTCAAGACGTTTTCGAAATGAAGCCACACTGTCATCAACTCGTCCCCTCCCTAGTTGCAGTTTTGAACAATCAAGTAGTACAATCATAGGCTGCTGCTTAAACTGAAAATAACACAATAAATAATAAAAAAAAAAAAAAAACAATAAAAGGAGTTTGACATTGTTGAAGTTTATCCTTAATATGAAGAAACATAAAAAAATAATAATTTATTGTTTCAGTAGATATTTAGTATTATTTCTGAAGAAATATTTGTATAAATGGATCATTAATTATATAGAAAAATATTAAAATTTGAATGAGCTTCCTCAGCAATAACATATGCTTTCAATGACTTAAGCAAACAAGTACTTAGTGGATACTTTAAAATTAAAAATATATATCATAAATGGTCATTAAGAAATACAAAAGGTAAGAAGGTGATTGAATTAAAATGAAACATAAATTTTCATGAAAAATTTCCAAATCATTCTGAAATCTCATAAATCTAAATAAAGCTCATAAATCATTTCAATTTGATTGGATCAAAGGTCACCATAGAATATATCAGCTAAAGTGCTTCATAAAATTAATATAACACTGGTTTTCATTGAGAAATGTCTATTACATTAACAGTCGTGACCTGCCCTAACTCCATCAGCTATTACTAAAAAACTACCATGTATATAACTATCTGACTAAATAGTCTTTTAAGCTTGACTCTCAACTGGTATCGTGGTATTGATAAAATAATATTACATCGTCATCTAAAAGAGAAAAGACTGTAACCTTCAAACTGTAAATTTTACACGAAGAACAAATAATAGTTTTCTCATTAATTGTCTTACTATATCTCAACAAAAATGTCGTTTTCTTATAAAGAATGGTTTCCTGTTACTATACTGAAAAAATTAAACTATGAGGCTAATATGTAAAATCTAAAAAAACGTGGGTTACAGAATTTTCCCTTTTATGTTTTCCTTGGATAGTTAGGAGTAACCCTCAATATGTACTTTAAATAGTATTTGGATTGGAACTGAATACTTAAAAAGTCTATACAAAATATTTTAATTTTTTGTAGGTGTTGAAGCTGTATATTACCTGACCTTCAAAAATCAAGATATTACCAGCAAAAATCTTCACAACTAAACTTTTTTTTATTTAATATTTTAAACAATGGAATCTCTTGTTTTCACCACATTCCATTAACATAAAGAAGGTTTTTCGTTTTGAGCCTTGTTAAGGTGTTACCGCACATCATTGTTATTTAAATTATTTGTGTTATTAAGCAGGTATAGGTTTGCTACTTAGAACATCACATTGTAGTTATGAAGATTTAAAAAAATAAAATTCTAACTACCTTTTCCTCAAAATCCTTTACTTGTTCCATATCTCTTGGGAAGCCCTCCATAAGAATTCCTTGTGCGTTCATATTAGTAGTCATTTGAGTTTCAACAAGTTGGATGACAATATTCTGAAAGAGGTAAAAAAATAAAATAGAAGAGATGTCATTGAAAGATATTTAGTACATATTTTTTTAGAATTATGCAATAAATTTATTCATTAACAGAGGTTCAAGAAAGTACATTTCATTGCTAGGATTGGAATAAAACTGATATATCTATTTAATGACTTGATAGTTAATTATTTATTTTATTTTATTTTTGTTAAGGGATGGGTAGCAAACAAGTTGTTTAACTTTTAAGGACTTTTTATAGTATAATGATTTCTATATTTTAAAAATATTTTCTCACTTGAGGAACTAAATTTCCTGAAGCCACATGAGCCATTACGAGTCCTGAATCCCCTTGTCTCGGATCAGAAGGTTCAGAGGCTGCTCGGAGAAGGCGACCAACGCTTAAGTGCACCCATCCATTTGTTTTCTTTATGACTTTCTGGCAGAGGGACCACTTATTACTTCCTGGTCCACCTATAATGAATATCTAAATATTATATTATGTTTATGATATTATTTTAAAATTTATAATTAGTTTTTGCTAATAAGTAACATATATATTAATAAAATGTTATAATATTTATATATAGACATATATATGTATATATACATATATATTTTTTTATGCTATTATTGAACCATTACAAATCAACTTCCTTTCCTTTAAAGCAATTTTCCTTTCCAGTTGTAGCAGTTCCACAGATAACACAAAGGCTTTAAGTATCTGGAAGTAACTACCAACATGCCATTGCAATTGCAAGGATACCACAAAATAACTTTTTAAAGGAACACCAAACTGTAATTTCATGTTTAAAAAAATTTTTTTTATTATTTTTAATTAAATATTTTTAAAAATATCTTTTTCTAAAATTTTACAAATAATTAGAAAAGTTGTTGCGAAGATCCTCCATTTATTATCTGATATTTATATTCAAGAGATTTTGAAGTTTCTTAGTTTGAAGCGGCATGTTGGTCACTATCATCAGAAAACTTCACATTTCATATTTCTATGCAGGCAGATCTTAAGGGGTGAATCCTAAGTCACAATTTTGATAAACAGTCAGGAGCTTTAAACTAATTTTTATAACATATTGATTATGAAAGGTAAAAATTCTAATGATAGGGACCGATTTGCAAGAAACGTCAAGTTCTCTTTAATACATGTATCAATTAAATACTTGGAGGATCTTAGCCACAACCTTAAAAAAAATGTATTAAAATCTCCACTTTGAAAAAAATTAAGATTGTGTGCAATATGCTTATAATATTTTACTGTTAGAATAGTGAAATAACACCTTTTAGGAAAGATTTATTTGACTTCCTTTATAGTTTCCTTATCAATAATATCTTTTGATACCGGTAATCATAAACAGCTGTTTATTCAAAACTAGCTGTATGTTTTAAATCTCATTCACCTTATTTTATAAAATTTTCTCAAAAATTATTACTATTTACAATAGTGGATTATTCTTCTGTTCAATTTTTGGTTAAATTTTAATAATTATTTTTTTATTATAGTTTACCACTGCCTTAAAATTTGTCTAATATATCTCTACAGTTTAGTTCCACTTCTTTCCCAATAAATGAGTAGCTGTATAATTCCTTTTCCCCTTTTTTAAATACAAATTTTATAATTATCCAATAGGCAAATATGTACCGAAGCTCCAATAATGAAAATTGTTTAGGATTAACATTGAAAGTCCATAAGCCTGAACACATACTCTGCATATTATGAAGAGTCCATTTCATCCCACATAAAACCTAAAATCTTGCAAAATAGGATTTGCACTATAAAGTCTGAAAGCCAAAAAAAAAACCCAATATCCAATATACCCCCCTGGGACTGCCCATGGATTTCTCATTTTCTGGGAAAATTTATTTGGAAACCATATCTTAGGAACTGTTAAAATTATAGAGCTTCTTTACATTCTTCATAGAGTATTCTACATTGTTTGTTCTTTTTTAACAGTAGGAAATTTACTTGTTATTGAACGCAAAATGAATAAATAATGAAAATTTAAGGTTTTGGTTGATTAAATTAAATGTTCATTGATGTGCAGAAGTCATGAATTTGAATTATAATGAAAAACCAAACACAAACAGTATATTAAATCACCAAAACTATAGGATCCTCAGTAATTAAACATCTGCTTCATATCTAGACAAGTAGATTCTTTTTTAATTCTAATATTTTATAATAATTATAGCCACAATCTGGCAATATGTAGTTGTTTCATCGATTGAAATATTGAATCTTCTTTTTAACAGTCTTTTTTATACAAGAGCATTAATTAAAATTTAATAAAATATCAAATTAAATTAGCATAAATACTGTAATACCTATGACCCAGATCACTGGGGGATAGCCCTTCGCAGGAGGCTTATAGACGGATGCAACGGTAATAGGTGGCGCAGTATTGATGTCCCCGTTGTTTATGATTCCATTCTTCTTCCCTTCCTGACTGCCAATGATCCTCAAGACTGCTGTTCGAAAGTCGCTGTATACTTCTGAGGGGTTTCTTTCTCCATTCACCTGAAACATTATTTATACGGTTACATCCATCCAATATTGAATTTAAATACAGCCACTAGAAAAATTATAATTTATTATCCGATTCCTCATTATTTATTGGTACATTGTAAGTAATCCTGAAACCCTAAACTTTTAAGATAATTAATGATACTTATTTAAGACTCCTACATTTTGGCTCCTTATATATAAATCTATTGGCTCAATCAAGTACCATTTTGGAATCCTGAAGCATTTCAGATATAATAACATGCCATGCTTTTGTGTTTCATTCATTAAAAACACTTATGAGACCAGTTTTCATCTAGGCTCCGAAAGGTAGACAGTTCCTCGAACCAAAGAAGTCATGCTTCTAAGATTCTAGAGACAGATCCTAAGAAGAATTTTTGGACCTCATTTCTGCAACAATTCTTTTAGACAGAGAATAGATTCTGAAATAAAATGACTATATAATAATAAAGATGTCTGGAATATAAATAAAAGTTGCTAAAATGAAGATAAGTTCTTTCAGACAGGAAAGCAGCTGCAGTGTACCGAAATCAATGTCAGTTGATGCTACAGGAGGCCCTTACAGGAGATATTAGTGCTAGAAAGAAGACAAAGATAAAGCTGACCTTTTAATCTAGTTTATAAGCATTTGACAGATGAAGCGATTTCAGGATGCCTTTCTAAGGGGAAATTATCAAAAAGATTAAATATAGTTTTGTCTAACATCTCAAATTGATTAGAATTGATAAGTAATGTTTTAAAATTATGAACAAGCTTACTTAATCTAGTGTTCAATATCTAAACCAATATGACGCAGCAATAACATAAAGTGTGATTTTTTTTTTAATACATTTTTATACACAAGTTTGAGGAACTTGTGCATTTCCAAACTGTCCAAGAATCTGATATTGTAAAGGTTATCAAGTTCCAATAGACCATAATCCTAGGATAATGAGACCAGAATGGGCATCTCCGAGAATAATAGGAAAAAACTAAATGCCCCCTATCGTTGGATGGCGTATCCGACGAAATGATATATACTCGTATTATGTTTGTTCATTACTGGAGAGCATTTTTAGTCAACAGAATTCCAGGATGGTAAAGTGGGTTCCAATCAGGGTGACCAGATATAATTTATGAAATGGAGGACATTTCTTTGGAAACAGGAGGACAGTGCTAAAAAAAGGAGGAGAAATATATAACTCAGAAGATTTTGTTGATATATCCTTATATTAACTTAATAAATCAAACAAATAAATAATTTAATGTAGAAATTTTAAAGGACTGAGTTAAAAGGAAAAAGGGACTAAAGAATAAAGCTTTTTATAAAGGATGGTAACCAATCTAACTATAGAAAAATTTGTCAAATATTATTATAAAAAATAACCAGGTTTATTTTCTGCTCCATATCTTAGATTATAATAAATTAAACAGGCAAATTCCTTCATGAATACTCTGATTTGATGATATTTGTCTCAGAAAAAATGGTTTAGATTTGACCTATTTGTGAAGCTCTGTGCATGTCACATGTTAAATATTATATTTCACTATTAATATAATTAGTCCTTAGCCCTAATATTCCATTTACAGTTTCGATATTCAATTGGTTTTGCTCAATGCTCCAATGTAAGTTAATGTTGGTGAACACTCTTTCCACACTAGAGCTGGACAGAGCAAAGAAAAACTCACAAATTTATATTGGTTAGGAAAACATTCGTTAAAGTAAACAATGTTGTCTTTATTTATGGGGCGAATTATTATTGTATAAGTCTTTAAATTCTATAACAACTTTATTTTTAAATTCAAATCGCAATAAATGCCGAAAATTTTGCGATATTTCCCAAATGCCAGAATGGCAGGACGACAAAACTTAAAAAGGAGGACATGTCCTCCAAATGCCCAGAAGTCTGGTGCTATCTAACAATTCAGCCCCCTCAGCCCTTCCCTCCATCTGCTTAACAGCTTTTTTTGTTTTCCTTTCTCACAATTGCATGTTACTTGTTCTGCATTTTGTTAGTCCGTTACGTTATTTTCTTATTTTGGTAAAGTTAAATTCTATCTTTAAATAACAAACAATTACTGCAATGGGGGAGGGGGGGGGTTCTGGAGCCCCTCAGGCTTTCTCCTGGATCCGCCTATTTCTAACTACATGGGGTACAATCTACAAATCGCGTTCTCTGGGCTGGATTAAAACCATTTTTTCCAGGGACTACTCTCTCATTAACGAAGTGATGAAACGCAAATGCTTAAGTTGATTTTAAATTAAAATTCTAAATGCTAGAAAAATAGCTAATAATTATGATCGGTATTTTCCATAAATATCCATCGTTTCCCGTCATTAAAGTACCTCATATTTTGATAATAGGTCATCTTTATATAGAAATTACACAGTGCAATTAGAACATAGGTTGGCTAGATACCTATTACATCTGCTTAAAAATGAATTAGAACGTAGGAACCGTGGGAAATATAATCTTCGAGGTATCGATTTACGGTTTTATCAGGATGAGGCTTTCCATGCGTTATTTTTTTTTTCTGATTGATCAGTAAGGTTGGTCAGGGATTGCCCTGGCAACGATTCGCCGCAAAGCGAGCATAATAAGGAATCGTTCAAGCTGAAAAGAATCGAACATTTTGGACTTATCTCTTTTATCTTATCAATGATATCTTTTAGTTCATCTTTTTAAGTTACTTGGAGTGTGGTATACAGCAACTTATTAATAGCTGTAAAATGGTATTGCTGAACGATTGTTCCTGTTATTTTATTTATTTTATAGTTTATACTTCTAGATTTAATTTATTGTATAGTTTATTTTTTTTTAATATTTATTAAAGTTTTTAAATACTTAGTTTTAAACAAATTTGTAATTATTTGAGTTGTGATTCGGTAGAGTTAATCTTGAAGTCTATATGCTTGGGGAGCATGCAAATATCATTGTTTTCTGTCGGGCTACCGACAAAAAACTGAAGAACGGCAACAAGAGTGTGGTGGAAACACTAATTATTGATACTTGGAATTAAATTAGATACTGAAAAGATTTACCGCTATGACCATCCCCCGCTGGTCGAAGTAGTCCGCGACAGGGGTCACGTTCTTGAAGAAGTTGTTGAGCTCCATCCTGGCCAGGCTGAGGACCACCTGGCCCAACTTGGCGCCGTAGTCGATCTGCCGCTCCAGCACTCGCTGCCTCCAAGCGATCAGCACCACTCCATTCACTATCTGGATCTGGAAAAAGGGGTTGTTGGTGATTGCATTCCAGAAATTGGTGAGGAGATATAGTAAGCATTCATTTTAATAGATGGAAGAAATAAAATAAACAGCGGTGATGGGCAAACACTTTTAAGAAGAAATTTTAATCGCATCTCCGGAAAAATCCCTTATTACAGACTAGCTCAAAAACTATAAACCGTGAGAACCTGAAATTGGGTATTTAGTGTAGGTATATGCCCGTGATGTGACAGCAAAAATATCATCAAAATTGCTGAAAGGGAAGGGGTAATTTATATAATAACTTTTTACGTTTTTTCCATTTTCTCAAAAACGGCCCTAACGATTTTGATTAAACTGAGTATTTGATGTATTAATATGCCCGAGATATGACTGTGAAAATTTCATCAAAATTGATCAACCGGAGGGGGGACTTTACTTAATAAATTTTGTATCATTTTCACCTGTTTTTTTTTATTTAGTCAAAAACGGCTTTAACGATTTTTATCAAACTGGGTATTTGGTATTGATAGTATATGCCAAAGATGTGATAGCCAACATTTCATCAAAATTGGTCAAACGGAGGGGGCACTTTATTTCAAAACTTTTTTTCTAATTTTTACCTTTTTTCAATTATCTCAAAAAAGCCTTTAACGATTTACATCAAAGTCATCAAGTTTAATGTAAATTAGGTGTTCTTTAATATAGGTAAGCGTTATCATTATTAAAATGTTCCGAGGGGGCTGTTTTTTACAAAGTACTTTTGTTTTTGTTTATATGGAGAAATTAACTGTCTGTCGTTACGCCTAATATACTCACTACTACTTCATTTTTAGGTCTAAATAACTCCCTAGAGCTAAAGTAGCATCCAAGTTACTGATTTCATGAAGTGTCTCATTTTAGATTTATTTTCAATATTAGGGAAAGTTAAATGTTTGATTTAAGCACGTTCAATACAACTCTCAGTAGTAATCATTGAAGTTTCAGCAGTTAAAAAAAGGCTCGGAAGTAAAATGAGAGAAAAGTATAAAAGAATATAAATTTAGTACATTTATGTCCTAATGTGTGTGTATTAGAAGGTGTTGGATTTTTCCTACAACAGAAGAAGTTGAAGATTTTGTCCGAAATGATTGTTTAATTGAAAACAGATTAAGAAAGCAATATAAATAAATGTGCCAATAATTATGAGTGATAAATTAATTCAATGTAAGTTTTAAGATATTGTAAAAAACGCGCTCTTTGATAGTGGTTATAATTTCAAATTTACATGGAATTGATTTAGTGTTAATTTTTAAAATTGTCTTAATAAAAAAATTAATTTGATTATTTAAACGACCTTAAGATGGCAGTGACTTTTAATATGGCGTTTTACCACACAATAAGGTGCGAAAAATGGAATTCAATTAGTTCTAATTTGAAAGATTATTAATTCGGTTGAGCTCTACCGAACTAATTAATTTTTGAAAGAAAAATAATTAATAAATGCTAATGGATTATTTCGGTAAAAATTGTTTCCTAAAAACATCGCAGTTTTTGATTTAAGTCATGTAGAGGACATTCTATTAAATTTGAAAATTGTCCAAGTCAGATCAATCTTTAGAAACAAATTTTCGCATGAAATTCACATATAATATCGTATTCATAATACAACTCCAATGATCGAGACTAATAAAATTCTAAATTAAAATGTTGCATAAAATAAACTTGTATTAATTTAGTTAAATATTATACCATATGAAATAAATGTTTGAGACCACTTTCATAATCACAATTGAAGGAGAAATTTTTTTTGCTTGTTAATCTTTCTGTAAAAAATATTTTATAATTGTTACATGTTAGTTAATCCTTATATATATAAAAATCTCGTGTCCCGATGTTTGTCTTTCTATTTCTCAGAAACTACTCAACCGATTTTAATGAAATTTGGCTCAATGTATATAGTTTTTGCCAACTTAATAGATAGGATAGTTTTTAACTTGATTAGTGATCAAAATAATTCTTATATAGTGAATTATTGCAAATACAGTAGGTCGTGTTTCGATTAATTAACATGGCCTCATATGTCTATTTCATAACAATTTGTTTATAAGCATGCTATTGTAATACAGGTTATTATTATTATAATTTTGATTTGTGTTATGTGAATGCAGTTATTTGTTCCTATATTATTATTTATTAGTAATACAAATCTTTGTATTTATTGTTAATTTTCATTAAAGAATAAATAAATCAAGAAAAGGTTACAATAAATTCTCAAAAGTGTAGGTACTTTTTCTTCCTTTTTTATTTTTATTTAAATTAAATTACTAGCTAAGCGCTGAAACGCTTTGCTATGGCTCACCCTGATATCAACTTTTAGTAAATTAAATACATTTAATAATTTAAATTAGGCTATTATTTGAAATAATACTCCATAAATGTTGTAACAGCACCTACTGTCATAGGTGTAACCTAATAGAAACCTGTCTTGGGAAGTCAGTGTTGCCAAAAATTAGTGAAAATTAGTAAGCTGGCTACACTGCGGATAACCAGTCGTAAAAACTCCCTCACAAAAAGAGTGTGTTTTGATTAGGTGTTGTGGGATACTTTGTGATTTGCTAAAGAACTGCATAATTAAGACTTTAATATTATATTTTCAGTTGATTTATTTAACAGAAGTTTCTTTATTTTCATTATTCGTTTTGCTTTATTATTATTATTTAAATACAGTGTTTTTTTATTTTACCAAACCTTTTTATTATTTTATCCTAAAATGTAAAATTTAAAAAATGTCAGTGAAGATTTGTAATTCTTTTATCAACAATAATTTAAAGTTGAGAAAATTTAATCCCAATCGAATAGAGGCTGTTACTTCCTGTTCAGCAGAGTTGTAATTATCTTTATATGTAAAATTTAAGAAATGTCAGCGAAGATTGGCTCACCGATCATTCTTCTTCGTAACCTAAATCCACCTCAATTGTGCAACGGTACACGTTTGGTCATTAAAAGGATCACAGGAAATGTTATTGAAGCAAAAATGTTGCCTGGAAGGTTTACAGGAGATATAGCCCTGTTGCCACTTAATCCCCTGGAACCGTCAGAATTTTCAATAAAATTTAAAAGGCTTCAATATCCTATTCCTTTGGCTTTTACCATGACCATAAACAAATCCCAAGGGCAATAAATGTCCACTTGGACTTTGAAAATCCGTGTTTTTCCCATGGGCAATGGCATAACTCACCTGGGAAATGGGCATCGCCTGCTCACGTGTGTGGAAACCATCAAATCTTTGGTTTGTGTTAAAAAAACAACCCAAAACATTTTGAACAAATTAGTACTTGAATAAATAAAAATTCTTAATTGTATTATGTATTTAAGAAGAGATTTCTTATCACTCAAATATATTGCTAAATTAAAAGCTTCAACACACCACCCTCCTACCGAACACTTATTTGCCGAAGGGTCGGGAAACACAATCAGCTCCTTTTTAATCAAACTACATTGAAATATGAGATCTAAAAAATAAAAACTTTAACTTTCCTATATTCTTTACCAAATACTTTTAAATGGTGTAATGCTCTATTCTCAATCACGTTGGATTTTGATTAGCTGAAAGGTTTTCATCTTTATCAATGAATATTGGCATTACTGCATTTGTTTAAAAATATTAGGATATAACTACTGAGCCACAAAAACGCGTGGCCGGGTCTGCTAGTCTTTAAAATAAAAATTAGTTTTTCTATAAAAATTGTTTCGAGCTCCCAAAACTTGTTAATTATTACATATTTCTCGACATATTATTCCTTTTTACTTTCTTCTATTTTTCATTAGCGTAAATTTATAAACAGTACTGTCTAAGATAAAGAATCAGAGTTTAATCATCAATGGTCTAAACACTTTCGGACATAGAGGCATTAGGTCAATGCCGTATTCTATCGATGTTTGGAGCTAGTTTGGGTCAAGAACACCACCTCCATTTTATTCCACTTATGTAATGATAATGTGAAATTGGTATCTAAGAAAAATAGTTAATAACTATAATAGTTTGCATCCCTTTGAACAGTAAACCAGTTCGGTAGAAAGGTCAATTTAAATTATAGTTTTTAGTAAAGATGCCATTCATGATTCAGAGACAATAATTATTGAGAATACCAATTACGGCAAAACTATCTCCTTTGAGCGCAAACAAAAATTAGACAATCGCAGTAATTCATACCGTTTCGAAATTTTCAAATGTAATCACGAATTCTAAAATTTATTATCTCATATACCATACTGTATATACCGGGCCACGCTTCAAAGTAGCTTACTATAATATTAAATTTGAGGGAAATAAAGAAAGTTACACTCGTCTGAACGCTATTTGTTTAAACGCAACGTTGTATAAAAGTTTCGAAGAAATCCATCGGCTACTTTTCGACTTTTAAGGTCACATTTTTAGATATAAGATGTTAATAATCTGGTGCGGTGCGCGCATCACACAACTGTCACTTACCACCCTTTTTGACTAAAAATAAACAATTTATTTTACTTTCACTTCTCTATATATGAAATATATAGTAAGTGGAAGTATTGCGATCGTGAAAATTTTCGACTTCCGGTTTTCAACGGAAATACACGTTTTGGGGTCCCCTGAGTCGAAATAACCAAGTGCCGCGAAATGGTCTGTGTGTGTGTGTGTGTGAACAGACTAGCTCAAAGACTATAAACCGTGCGAACCTGAAATTGGGTATTTAGAGTATGTATATGCCCGCGATGTGACAGCAAAAATTTCATCAAATTTACTCAAAGGGAGGGGGTACTTTATTTAATAACTTTTTAAGTTTTTTTCGATTTTCTCAAAAACGACTCTAACGATTTTGATTAAACTCAGTATTTGATCTATTTATATGCTCGAGATATGACTGTAAAAATTTCATCAAAATTGATCAACCGGAGGGGGGACTTTACTTAATAAATTTTGTATCATTTTCACGTGATTTTTTTATTTACTCAAAAACGGTTTTAACGATTTTGATCAAACTTTGTATTTGATGTATTTATATGCCCGAGATATGACTGTAAAAATTTCATCAAAATTGATCTACAGGAGGGGGGACTTCACTTAATAAATTTTGTATCATTTTCATGTGTTTTTTTTATTTACTCAAAAACGGTTTTAACGATTTTGATCAAACTTGGTATTTGATGTATGTATATGCCAAAGATGTGATAGCCAACATTTCATCAAAATTGGTCAAACGGAGGGGGCACTTTATTTCATAATTTTTTTCCAATTTTTACCTTTTTGATCGATTATCTCAAAAACGGCTTTGACGATTTTTATCAAATTCGTTATGTTTAATGAAAATTAGTTGTTATTTAATATCAGGTAAGCTTTATCATTATTAAAATGTTCTGAGAGGGCTTAAATGGGGAAGGTGCCTTTTTTGTTTTCCTATAAAGTACCTTTGTTTTAGTTTATATTGAGAAATTAACTGTCTGTGATCATGCCTAAAAATAAGAAATGGCTAAATATTATATATGAAGAAAATCAAGATTTTTTTCTTCTAAGGCAGTAACACTTGTTAATGCTTTATTTAAATCAATAGGTTACTAATGTTCCAACAAGCTCTTAAACCACGTAGTCGACTATTTTAACATGCTTCAGTACGCCTTGTCTTGTTAACAATGAGCAGTTAGTAAAGGTGTACTGCGCATGCGAAAGTTGCCATCGTGTTTTAAGTGTTGTTGGAACATACCTTTGATTCATAAAGACTCGCCATATGTTATCTTTCAATAACATTTTGAACAAAACTTTTTTCTCCTTCTCTCACGTATTTTTACTAAACATTTTTCTTTGTTTTTCATTGTAAAACAAAATTAATTTTGTAATTCTTTACCTTTTGAGTTAATTTTAAGACAGTTGCGATTAGTACCATGGAAACCAATAGTTCTTGAACCAATACTCTAATATTTCGATTCAGTAACCTTCCGCCTAACTTACCATAATAATATTATTTCTTAAATTCTAAGCTTTCCATTGATATATTATACATATGGTAGTTATCAACATCATGGTTTAATTTTAAGTTTAAAACGGAAAAAGTAAAAAAATTAAATAAAATAAAAAAAGTGTATTATGTATATTTTTGGGGGAAGGGATACATTTATACTTTTCGTTTTAATTTATTGTTTATAATACCTTGTTGGAATATTCGACTACATCCCTCATGTTCCTCGGGTAGCCAGATACGAGGAACGCCTTTGCTGCGGGCGCCATCTTCATCTCCAGCATCAGAACTTCAGTGACGGTTTTACTCGAGAGCTGGTTGAAGTCCTTCATTTCCGCTGAAAATTAAATTAAGGTTGTTGTTGCTACATATATTTATTTTATCAGTCTTACTGTGCTGTTTTCTTTGGACCTATTTTACGAGATTTATTTATAGTATTAATATAATAAATATTTAATAGTATCCTTTACTTACAATAAGATTTATATGTTTAGGCTAAGCATTATTGCTCAATTTAACTGGTTGGTTATAGACTTTACTGGTATAACAATTTACCTAGGTACATGTCTTATCTTAGTCAGGACAAAAAGTGTAGTTCAGAATCTTAAGGTACACATATATGTTTATCGTAGTTCAGAATAATGCCACCATAATTTAATATCACCTATTGCGCATTAGAAATATAAAATAAGGACTGAATAATGGAAGAGAGACGATTTTTTCATGTGGAAAGCTAGTATTTGGAAAGAAGATATTCAAATTTTTAGGTGTTGTTTTGTAGAAAGTTAGGGGGAAATAATAGTTTCATATGCAATATTTCAGTATATTAAGGTAATTCAACTTCCGCCTCTTTAAGCACAATTCCAAAAAAGTTATTGGAAGCCACTGATGCAGGAAATGTGTCCTAAATGTCTATAACGTGGGGAGCTATTAAATATCATGGGGATGTGTAATTTGTTCGATATTTTTCTCAAACATAGTAATAAATATTTGGTTCCCATTTTATATCTGATATTTATAAAAGAGATAATTGTTTTCTTGTTCGTTGATTTTTATCGAAGATATTAGATATTGCCCAGTTTAACTGACCTGGTTCGTTTAAAGCAAATAAGTCACTGTCAAGTTACATACATGCGATATAAAATGCAATATAAAATAAAAGAGGACTATCCAAGGCTGACCAGGGGATAACATCAATATTGACCAACGTTAAGCTTACGATGACAATTTATTGATTTCTTTCTCTGTTCGCTATCACTCACTGGTAGAGCGATACTCACTGTGTCCGTTTATTCAGATACACGGACTTCGCGGGTAAAAGTATTTTGTCCTTTAACTAAATTAAATGCTTATTTAAAAAAAAAAAAAAAAAAAAAAAAAAAAAAACATTAACACAAGAATATCTATTAGGCTACTTTTTTTTTAAGTTAATTTGAAATACAAAAAGTATTTAAATATCAGTACCTCGGAGGCAAATGGGTTTTTTTTTTCCAAGAATACTACATAATTCGATGAATACTGTTTTACCCAGTGGTATAACTATATTTAAAATGTCCTGATTGAGAGAAAAGTCATACGTTTTAAAAAGAAGCTGGTACGGTTTGCGACTCGAAATGGACATTTTTTTAAAAGTTTTCAACTGCCATTGGATAGGAAATATTTAAAACTTTAGTCCTTTGGGAACAGCGTCGTCAGTACTTTTCATTTACCTAAAGGGTTCTACCAAGGAGGAGAAAACGATGGCGACATTATATTCTACCCAGGACAGGATCAGCACCATTCTTTATTTAAATCTATTGTTGGGGAAAATAAATAATATTGATTTACATCTATGAATTATATTCTCTATTGAATTATAATAAATTATCTTCATTAAATATTAAAGATTGCTATATATTTTCCGAAACGTTGGTCCCTCACAAAAGTACTATAAAACAGTTTTTTATTCCACTGCAATAATAAATTAAAAATATATTATTTTCGTTGGGTTGTAATTTTAAAAGTTTTGATTTATTCTTATGACAAACCAAGGGAACAATTAGTTTTTCTTTAAAAATAAAAAGGTAGATATTACTAAGATTGAAAGTTTGATTTCATATTCTTGAGTTATTAATTTTAATCCAATAAGTGATCCTGGAACTAGTAAAATGAATTTCAAGTTGTTTTGACTTTTTATACAATATTTTATGAATTTCAGTTCCTGATTTATTCGCGGTGGTGGATTTATTCACCTCTGCATATATGTATTTCAAAACTCCTTTAAAGAAATATGATGACCTACCTCGCAAGTTTCGTGAATGATCTTAAAATTTGAACTCACGGAGCTCAGAGATATATGATAGACGGGAAACAATAGAAAAGCTAGAGAGTGCTATAAATTCGATACACACATAACAACTACTAATAATGAGCTCTTTGAAAACCAGAAAGACATAGTTAATGGACGATATAACAAAATTCTCAGAAATATTCATGGAAAGATTTATACCTAATAAGTAACTTTTTGTTCCACTCTTAGTATAGATTATTATTCAAGAATCATTAATGAAAATGTAGGTATAACAATTTATAATATACACAAAGTATATAATATAATAATTCTACAAATTAAGCGCTAGGACTGCTAGGAGCTCACAAACTTATTTTAATTTTTCCATAAATGCTACTTATGACTCTTCTAAAACTGGGACAAAACAATTTTCATAATAGCTAAACTAATTAACAATCTTTAGGAAACTAGGTAGAAAGAAACCGGAAGGAAATAACTAACAGAACATCTTGAAATATGAACGTTATTACAACAGCTTGGTTATACATAATTCATGGCAGTGTCGATGACTTTCGAAGAACCCTTCAAATATGCAACACCACTCTCTCGGCAAACAGGTCACTATCGCTTCCTGTCCCGGTATCAATTAATAAAGTTTTGTTTATTTAAGGATATCATAATAGCAATGGTGCATATGGTAGAAGCGAGTTCAATGTCGGTGGACCAAAAGGGTTTATGTTAGTTTTCCTTATTGTTTGTTAACCAATAAGTGTTATCAACGGGACTTTATTGGTTTTATCACAGCAATCATACGTATAATCACTATGTTTTTATAAAATAGCATTAAAACATTCGTTTTCAATCAGATATTTATTTTCATCTGAAGGGTCAGTTCCACTATCTAATCAAATAATTCTTTGAAAATTATTCGTTTGCTCAAATGCTGGACATATCCTAAACATCGCCGCAATAAGATCCTTTTTAGCATGCTACTACATAAAAGCATTAATAGCAAGTCATATAATTCTCTTATTTTATCATTATAGAACATGATTTTAAACAATGATATAGCTTACCATCGATGAGTGCCAAGTTGCATCGTTAAACGGGTTTTGTTTAACATGCATGATCAAGGACTAATCGACGGTATTGCTTTCTTCAAAGCCTTTCAAACCCATGATTTTGACATTCCGGCCAAAGGTGCCTCATTATATATTTAAAAAGATCAATGAAATCTTTTCTTTCTTTCTGCTTTTTAACAAGGACCTTAAATAAGCAAGGAAGGTCAGCGATGCCAAGTTCAGGTTCTGACCCGGTGGCTTCTTTTGCTTTATTGAGTCTTCATTTGTAATGTGAAAATCGGCAAAAGCAGCACATCATCCCGTTCTTGCTTAAGGCGAGAAGGTACTCTCATCGAACTCCTTTTCAGCCGCCTCAAAAAAGGCGTTTCCGTTGTGACTATGTCATTAATTTGTCTGTTGTTATGTCCATGCAATTTAATATGAAAGCAATAATAATGAGTCCTTATATGAAGGTCGGTTGGAAGACGGTATGTAGAGGTTTGTCTCAAAATGTTGGATTAAAATTTTAGTAGTTTTTGGGAAAATTTTCCGCTGAAGCATTTTCGTCATTTCATTTTCCTAAGTGATTAATATTTTTTTAAATATATTAAGAGGTTTAAGTGAATTTAATAAAGCCGCCACCCGACATCCACCGAGCAATGGTGCATAATCCTATAAGTTATATTTGACTTTTCTTCTGAAGGACAGTGATGGCGATATCACATTTTCATTTTAAAAAATGCAGTTAACTCAAATCTTTTCTTACGATTTCTCTGTGTTTCTACTTGCTTCAGGTTAAAAAAACAAACAAAAATATGGGGGCCTATAACCTATGGGGACCTGTTAAACTATGAATAAAATCGGGAACTATTAGTAAGAAAAAAAATTGATCTGTAACACAATCGTTTGACCTTGAATGTCGACACCTTTTAGATGGAATGAAGTGATGATCATTATTGGCTGCCCGCAAAATGGTTTTACGACAAGTATTCGTATTATTTGACCAGTAGACTCATTTCGTCTGCGGTTAGTTAATCACTATCCCATAGAAAATCATACCCGGAGCACGTTGGGACATAATAATTTCCCGTGGCTTCAGGTTTTCTTTTTTTTTAACTTTTCCGTATCTTAGCAACAAAAACAAACAGAAGTTCTAATAATATACATGGCACAAGGTGAAGGAGTTTGTAAATAAGTGCCGAACCGAGAGCAAAGAGGAGGAGAGCGACACAAAAAGGTCTGACCTAGGCTTTCAAGTCCCCTGTTGACAATTATCGACTCCCTTCAGATGAGGACGGTCCTGAATAATTGAACAAAGTGGATATCGCAAGTAGTCCGATAAGTTATGATCGATTTCAACCCACCTATCTTTTTTCTAAAAGTCTTTTATCTAAACATATGTCTAATGGAAATGTTTAATGGTTTTAAAATATTAATCAATTATTTAACCCTTTTGGTTTAATTGAACTTAGCTCGTTATTCGAGTTTCCCTGTTATAAACTTGGTCTAGCCCATTTTCTTCAAAATATGAATAGGACATATATTCAGATAGCTTCATCCTCTAAGCAATGTTAAAGGTATAAGGTAGCAAAAAAGCAGTTTAAAAACATTTAAATAGCAGAATGCTTTACAGGGTGGCGGGATGGCCGAGAAAGCAAACGCGGTAGAAAATGCGCGTTGCCCATGACAGCCGACAAATGATTTTGAACCCAAAGGGAGTAGGTTCAAAACCAAGAGCCAGGGAACATTCAATAATGCTCGGCATTCATCTCCCACCCTCTCCCCTGGTCCTGAAACCCCTTATAGCCTTAACTGCGAGGTAGGGGAGGACAATAAAAAAAAAGAATTCTTTACAAAAATCGACCGTTTTTTTCACCTATATTCGCTTAATTTCTAAAAATACACTATATTCAATATAATTCAAATGTATTGAGTTCAAATACCTCAAGTGATATTAAGAACAAAACAGACAAAAATGCCCTAAATTATGAAGCTGAACCAAAGGAGACAAGTAGAAGATTTTGTGAGAATGTAAAATATCTCATGGATGCTTTCAGGAAATTGGGGACAGAGATACTCATAAATATTTCTCACTTCGCCTTTCCATTGTTTTTTTCTGTACTAAACATATATATGTATGTTTTACATATATACATATATATATATATATTTTTTCTTTCTTTCTTTTTTCTATTAACAAAGACATATTTCGAGTGGGTTCTGTCCACGCCGGCACCACTTGCCTACTAGAGGAGGGCTTGAATAATAACTTTATTTTAACAGAATACCATGTTATTGTTAACCAGACAAACGCGTATTTTTTAATTTTTACTTCACAGATTTATTCGCACCAGTTAACCATTACAACTACCAGCAAACTTGCTGGTAATTCCGGAGTCCTCAAAAATCACGAAAAAAATGAACACTCGAAATTTATTATTTTCCTTGGCGCTACAATTCGGTGACGAGTCCTGACATTTTCCACAAAATTAACTTACTCCAAAAATCTGTCTCTGGTAGTCCCAGTTCCTGGTGACTGAGTATAGTAAGTGCACAGATGCTCCATTTCCTCCATTACCTTTCAACTTTCCTACCACCTAGTTTACCACATATGTATTTCTTTTCACTCAAAGATTTGAAACTCCAGTTTGCTCTGTAACTATCAGAGTCTTATAGAGCTTGCTGGTGCTTGCCTAATTGGTTAGTTCATGGCATATAATGTTTCCGACTTAATTCCTTAGTTTTTTTTCTTATCGGACGACGATCCATGTTTAGAATGATGCCCTTGTCAGCAAAGAAACAGAATTTTTTTGTTTAAGCACTAATAAAAATTAAAACTGACCTTTTAAGCAATAAAAAATTAATCTTGATTCAAATAATATATTAAAATAAATTTTATATTTAGAAATATATAAGTGAGAGGGAAGGAATTTTATCAGTTGAAGAGAGAGAATAAACGGTTTGTAGATGTGGAAGCGAAACAAGGGTTAGGGGCAGAATAGATTATTTCATCAGAGTGAATTGGGTCTTTGAAAAGAAAGCGAAGGACACGATTCATTAATCATACCTAGTTTCCGATCGACTCGATATTTTACTATTGTCAAGTCTCCAAAAAACTGTAACATATTTCTTATTGTGATTGAACTCGTATTCCATATTGTGTATGAAGGTTTTGATCGTAAAGGAATAGCCAACTTATTACAATAGGCACTCCATTAAAGAGAAAATTAAATGGAACACGATGTTACGTTAAACAAATAATAATTGGTTTTAAATAAATAAAATAATCGTAACAAAAAAAATGGTAGCTCAGTGCAGACGGGCGGGTTTCTAAATGACTAATTATTATAAATAAATAAATTAACGAAAAGGGCGCAACGCTATCTATTTTAAGGAAATGGCGAAAACCTAAAGGAATGAAAATAAAAAAAAAACATTTAAATTTAATAAGTACAAAAAAAAAAGAGAAATAAAAAAAGATTACCTTAAAAGCTCGGAGAGGGCTGTACATATAATTCAATTTGCAATGTACACTTATGAACTACTAAATGGTGAATTAAAAAAAAATAGACAAAACAAAATTAAACTCAAATAAAAGCAACTTTTAATGAACACTATATTTACGCTACGATATAAAAAATAAAAAATTACTTACAATTTCTGTAGTTAGGCCGGATGAAAATCTTATTCTATTTACAAAACCAGAAAAAATTTAAACATATAACTGTACAATAAAAAAACAAAAAAACAAAACAAGGTTGAAACAAAAAACCAAAACAAACAAAATTAATTAAACAAAAAAATATCTCCAGTCTATTCCCTTAACTCGCCTGTATTCTTGTAGGTTCGGTTGCCACCGGCCACTCGGCTTGGTGATTCTCGTCACCGGAATCTCTTCCGTGAACGCCACTATTCTTCAATTCGCTGATATTTAGCGATATAGACCACGAGCACTTTAACCACTAAAACAGTCTCATTTAATTCTCACTCCTCAAACGCTAGCGAACATCTGCCGTCCTTTCTTTCGTATAAAAAAACAAAACCAAATGCCTTAATAACAGCTATTTTAAATTAATTATTGTGGTTCAGTCTCTTCTTTTAAAGTAAAACATAATTATTTTTATAGCTAAATAAAAAAATTACCTCAACAAAAAAACTAATACAAAAACTTTTAAAACAAGATATATTTTAATTCTATACAAAAATATATTAAGCCCTCTTCGATAATTAATTAATGAAAGATTCCTCACCGAGAAAGAGAGATGTGGTTTTAAAGGGTTGCAGTTGAGGTATTAATGACACAAATATGTCTGGTTTCAATAAACAGTTTTATTGATTGAAGTTTCTATTCGACTGTCACACAGAACTGTCCCTTGCCTCGTTTCAATTGACTATGTTTGCTAATTACAGCTTTTATGGGCTTTGGAATTGTTCGTTATTGACTATAACTTTGAAATCCATTGTATGTATGTAATAAGTAAATAGAAGCCTCATTAAGGACTCGACGAAACAATGACTAAGCATTCCGGAGAATCGATATCACATCTTGTCCACCATCGCATTAGCCCCCACCGTCATCAACAAATACTATTTCAATAATGGTTCATATTTATTTCCTCATTAACTACGCCTTTTCGACAAGGCAGTTTCATGTTGTTATAATGGCTTAACATCTGCTGAATATCTCCTGTTGGCATGAAAAGAGGAGCCTCAAAGCGATGGCTTTTATTATACAGCTATCCCAGAATCAGTTATTGAATACGGTTCTAATGCAGTCCAGTTGAACAATTGATGAATGTATCGTTCCAATACCGAAATAGTTCATAAATACAAACAAAAACATTAAAAAATTAAAATATATCTCCTCAAGATGACGAAACGGCAAATATTAATTCAAAAGAATGTCTTAAGCAAGGAGATCGATTTAATCTAGATTTCTAGTTCCTAGTAAAAACATAAACACAATTAATTAATATGGGTATAAATGAAGCACAAACGAGGTAATAGTAAACAATACATTATCGTTTACCTTATTCTAAAATTGATACTTGAAGGTGATTTGAAATTTCACATTAATCGAATTATTGAATATTCAATATTATTGAAGTTGAGTAGCCTCCACGTAACTACCATATACCTACCTCAATTCAGAAGTAGCTCTTTACCATATAAGTAGATCATTTTCAGATGGTCGAACATGTTTTGGATCCTTCATTGATAATCCCACAACAAAATGGCTATTGCGGTCAATGGGATGGGGATCGGAGGGGGGGGGGGGGGGGGGTGTCTTGAAAGGTGTATCTGCGCCGGCGTGATCAGAAGAGTTAAAAATTTTCACGATCGCAATACTTTCCCTTACTATATCTCATCTATATGTTAGTGAAAGTAATAATGTATTTTACAATAGTAATTAAGATAATATCTGCCCAGGTTTGCTTCCAATACATCGATTTCAATTACCTTAACAGTTTTGAACTTGTTTTGTTTTTAACTAGGGCAAACGAAAAACATTTTGTGAGGCTAGGTTTTTTTTTTTTATTATTTATTTTCATCGAAAAATCGGTTATGAAACGTTTCAGATTCCCTTTTTAATATATATTTCATTATTGGTAAACTACATACGCCTAAATGAAAATAAATTTATTGCAAATACGTTAATTATTACCAAGATATTAGGAATATAATTTCTCAATTGCAAATATCGACATTCTGTGACTCATAAATCCATTACTTAATCATTGATAACACCAGCCAACGTTCGCTCGTAGCCCACATTATAAACTGTTAGAAAACATGAAAGCTAATAATCGCTGCGACGTTTTCAACCTATTTCCTAAATAATGGAAAAGGGGGGGGGGCAAGATTTTTATCATTGTTCGCTCCGCAGTCCCGAGGTGAAAGACCTGGCGAATAAAACATCAGTAGTCAGTTGTAATCGAATATAGTAAATTCTTAAAGCTACCACTTTCTCCTCTAAATATTTCAAGGACGTTTATTTCCGAAATGTTCCTGGTTATCGATTACAGGAAGCAGTAAACTATGATAGGATCGGATTACGCTAATTTTAGTGAACATGTTATAAAAACAACTAGCTAATGAGGGCTATCACAAATGGCGTCAATTCGTTAAGAAAAAAAGGAAATATTGTTAGTTAACCAGTATAATTAATTTGGAATAGTTCGCAAAGCATCAAACTAAACGGGCCGAAGAATGGCAAGGAAAGAAAAGAAATTCAACACTCCCATAGGGAAAATCTTTAAGCCAAATTCAGTTTAAATTAGTGATTGACCGAAGTTTCGGTTTCGGTTTCGGCCAGTTTCGGCTTTGGCCAAGCCGAAACTAGCTTTTATGTCTGATATCTCCGAGAAGGAAGTAAGACTATACGATTTCAACTTGTAAGTTCGATCTCTTTCATGGCCTTTAATACCCTTGGATTTAATAGTGTGAAGTATCTGTTATTTTAGTTAATTAAACTTGTATTTTATTTCGATAAAACATAGATTTTTCTCATACTTTTGGTATCTTTAATTGATCGATGTGCCACGTAAAGTACATCAAGTCTTCACATGTAACGAAAGCATTCTTTTCATACAGAATTCTTAACGTTGAGTGTAAAGAATAGTATTTATTAAAATGAGAGTGACACTAAATAAGGATATATATTCTAAATACTTAGACTTAAATTAGTCGTTTGAGAAACTAACAGTAACCTTTTCATAAAAAGGGAGCTCAAGTAGCAACAAATGGCGGTACTAGGTTTTGCTCCTTGTTTTTGTATAGAATGAGACTCAGATGCTAAAACCAATTTTTAGACCTTGGCAGCCCTCTATCCCACCGGATCACCAATAACACCCCCAAAACTTTTTTTCCGTTTTAACCATGAAGAAGCACGCTTCCCGACTAAAAACTATTCTATGCATGTTTAAGCTAGATTATATCCGCTAACATTTGAGACCAAAACTGTCTCAGTATAATAAATAGCTTCTGAGATACAGCTGTACGTATTCGATAGGCCGTCATTTTGTATTCCATTGGCTTTATTATTGCAAGATTTACGACATTATTAATTATTTAAATATGATTATATGAATTTTATTATTTTCTGCTTTTTATTTCAAGATTATTTTAACCTATAGGGCTATACTAGTTACGGGGTATGGTCTAACACCTGCCGTACTAGGAAGTAGGGGCCGGGACTCGATCCTATAACCTAACTAGTACAGCTCTCTTACCACCCTTCTATACCAAGTCCACGTATTGTATGAATAATTGAGTTAAATTACTGTCATTTTATAAGCTTTCATTGAAATTATTGCTAAACTAGACATATGTCACCGTGTATTATATTTAAGTACGTAAGTAAGTTTCGGTTTCGGCCCGAAACCAGGTCTATGTCCGAAATTCGTTCTATTTCTATCATATTAATGTGTAAAGCGTTAGAATAAGTTATGATAGACAGAATTATTTTAGACATTAATTTCAAAATGTTTATATTTTTCTCTTACCAACAGTATACTGCTGTAAGATGTCCGTCATGTTGATGTGGATTATTCCTCTCTTTTCCTCCATAAAAGTATCACAGTGTGTCACCTTTCCACTACCCGGGCCACCTAAATTTGTGAAAATTGTTATTAGAATCTAATTTTATTGAGATTTGTTAGAAGTAAATAAAATAAAAATATTAATTTATAAAAAAATAATTATACAATAATGTATTTCGCAAATTATCTATTTTATAAGCGAATCTTAGCCCGAATCAGTGAAGTAAATCGTAGATGTAAACCATGTCACGGACCGTTCAGCGATTTAAAAAGGATCCATGAACAAGTAGTTTGTCTGTTGTAGTAAAAATTTAATTTACACTCTTTTTTGTGAATGAATTAGTACGAACGTTGTCATGTGTAGTGATAGTGATTCAGTATGTTCTAGTGATACAGTGACATAGTGATTCAGTAAGCTCTAGGTTTTTACAAAGCATATATTGTAGTACCAGCAAATTTTGCGTTGTGCTAAAGAAGTGCTTGGTTAGAATGGCGCTTACAGTGTTTTTCGCAATGTTTTTGACTAGAATACTACCTCCATTATGTTTTTGACAAAATTTTAAAGTAGATCAATCTATATCAATTCAGATTTAGGATAGATTGAGGCACTAAAGCTCCTTACTGTGTGTGTGAGTTTCCGGGACAGGCCAGTTTTCAGGGAAATCATAAAGGAGCGTGTGGAGGAACATAGGAGCCAGCCGAGAAAGAGCAGGTAACTGGCCCGTGTCAATAGCCGGAATAACCTTACTTAAATTGGAATATGTTTCTTACATAATATAATTTGAAATAGTTATGTGTCAAACAAAAAGCGAGATTTAATTGAGTCGGCACACTTAAGTAAATTATTAGAAAATTGTTAATAAAAAGTCATTATATTCCGTTTATTGTTGGCAAACGGCAGTCAGTATGTAGGTTTTTCTTAGTCGATGATGAAGGTAATTTGGTTATGAGTAGAAATGTTTATTAAAATATATTATTAGAATTATACAATATATTCGTCATGAGGCGTGTATCTATGTGGGTTTTGTGTAAGTTGATTATATAGAGGACATCAAAATTATTAATGAAACTATTTTTTTTGTTAATGTAGTGAAAAGCGTAGAGGGGGGGGGGAGTTAAATACCAAAGTCGCGGGAAAAATCAGGAAATTCGCAGATACAAAAACTTCATCTCATACCTTCGTTACTAATAAAAATAAATAAATAATTTTAGCTTTCAATAGTCCCTGTTTCGTTGTGAAAAAACAATTTTAAAAATAAGCCACGGGTGTGGTAAGGGGAGACCTTTTTCAAACACCGAGCTCGGATGTCTTTTAATATATACAAATCGGAAAAGCAAAATGTTTTCTGCTGGCTATTCACTGGGTGGTGGGATGGCCGAGTGTACAAACTAGAAAGAAATACCACAACCATTTTATTAAGGATAACCCGAAAATAGCCAGTTCAAAACCCGAGCCATGGGTATAGCCATATAATAATACCCGGCATCAATCCCCCACCCTCTCCACTGGCCCGGGGAACGCTCCAGGGGAGGACGGAGAGGACAAAAAAAAATGCTGACTATTCATCTTTGCGAACATCATTGAAGTAAACACGTTCGGCATTTTGGATTTTGATAGTTGTAGTACGAACATATCTCGAATCATCGATTAACCTCTATCGGATTCTAAAAGACTAATTTGGGATCCTATCTAATTTTATTTTTGTTTTTTGTTGTTTTTCATGTTGTTGTTGTTGAAGATGGACATTGCTTTGAAATGTGAAGGCTAATTTTTTTTGTGTCTCGATTATTCATGATTTAGTCGAATTCTTCATGATTTGAATCGGTCGTGTAAAGATAAAGATAAAGATTTCATTTTATTCCCTATTTCGACAAACTTTAATTTATCGTACTGACCAAGAACAAAGACGACAGGGACCTTCGGGGCTTCGAACTTGACCGTCCCAGCGTTCTGTGAGGGGAACTGCCCCTCGGGCGGCGTCCTCGCGTAGCGGAACTCCCCCTGATCCCCCAGCCAACCCTCATTGCTCTCCTCTTCGAACTCATCCTCTGCATTTTGATCCCTCTCTGCAACATAAAAATATTAGTAATAAATTTAGAGATAAAGAAGAAAAATAGGTTACAAATAATAGTTCAAGAAAAAATAAAATAACAGAAGCCTTTGCAAGATTAATGAATTAAACACAATTGATAATTTTTCTAAAATGAAAACGTAGTTTTAGAATACAAATCGTTTAAATTAACTTATCCATCCACCTTGATTTGTCTCTTCTTATTTCTTCAGGAACATCAGAATCATGTTAATCAATTTGTATATTAAAACTTCGGGCTGTCAATCCAAGCACTTCATCAAATATTTTAAGTACATGGAAAATGGTCACAATAGTTCAACACTGTTTTTTTTTTTATATCAGTGGAAACATGTGGCGTACGAGGAGTATACCATGACATAACAGTGTCATGACAATAACACATATAATTATTTATCTTAGGATGAAAAACGTCAATGGGTCCATCCAACTTAAAGGCCGGACCTTTAAAGCCGGTGAAGAGGGTCAGCGCCAAGAAGACAACCTAAAAATGGAAGTATTCTTCCACTACAGATATCGGGAAACAACCACAGAAGACGACCGATTCAATTGTATTTTAGTTTAGAAACTTTAAGTATATAATAGATTTTTTAATGAAATATAAGGTTGCCCTACAAGAACAGTAAGGTAAGGCACACATTGAATCGAAGGCTACGCAGAGCAGAGCAGCCTAGTTTTTGTAATGCATTTATGAGTTAAGGAGCTGCGCTGCTCTGCTCTGCCTCCCATTGTGCGTTTTCCCTATCTAATACACTTTTCATAAAACTGCTCTGCTCTGCATCTCAATTGCTGTCGATTTCTGGAATTCTAGGGGTCCCCGGGTCCGCTAAATAGGAGGGATGGAGCCTGTTAAGGTCGGGCAGTCCCAATTCCCTGGAAGGGGGGAGTGTGCCCTCCCTTAGTAGTTGTTTGTAAGTTAAGTAGGAAATTGCAGTGATCAACATTTTCTTTTATACAAGAAAGCAAATATTTATTTTCTTTTGGTAGTACATTTTCAACTAAAACAAATGAATATGAAGAAATAAACAGAACATTTGACTTGCTTGCCCAAGTGTACATATATTTTAAGTCCATCCTGTGCCGCCTGCCATCCCTGCCCCCTGGGTCCCCTTATTTAGTCCTTAGCCGAGCATTGTTGGATAAAGAATGAAGAATACTTAAATGAGGGAGCACTGGACCCTGCTCACCTAGGGGGGTCACAATTTAAAATCCCTGTTTGACTTGATTGGCCGCTAGGTGGCACTGTATTAGGCAGTCAGTTCCTTTAATTGATTCAGAGTGCACTGAACATAGACTTTTGAGAAACTTTAGTTTTTAGTAAATACTAAGAACTGGTAGAGATGGCGGCTGGCCTCGATAGTGTACAGATCGGTCCGTAATAATTCTTATTTTGTTGAGTTAAAAAGTGCTGAACTCGAAACAAAAAAATAGATCTATATATCGTTACAGTGTTGTGTAATGTGACGG
Organism: Aelia acuminata; assembly: GCA_911387785.2. Classification (NCBI taxonomy): domain Eukaryota; kingdom Metazoa; phylum Arthropoda; class Insecta; order Hemiptera; family Pentatomidae; genus Aelia; species Aelia acuminata. The sequence goes on from OU426979.1 coordinate 129,888,985, forward strand.
TGATATTAGAAGTGTAAAAAATCTGTCAATCACTGTGATATAATCATTTAACTTAAATAATTGGATTGTGTGGAAGATTGGCTCAAGGTAGAGTGGGGGCAAACCAGTAGTTTCACGCAGATTAAAGTGAGTCACATTTACCTACAATAATCCCATAGAGTACCGTTGCCATAGAAGATAAGGGACTGTTGTTTATACCGTTACAGAAATAAACGAAACAGTGCTTCAATTTTTTATCTAATTATTTACTTGTTATTAATCTGTACAGTTCAGCTCTTAAAATATGGCACCTACACTTGATGATATTTTGGAAGAAGTAAAAAAAAATATTCAGGAAACCCGAGAAATAAACAATAATCTTAGTAAAATGTCGCTAGCATTTACTTAACAAATGGAAGAGTTTCAAAATATAAAACTAAAAAATACAGAACTTGAAAAAATGGTGTCAATACAGGAAATGCAGATTAATAGACTTAACAGGGATATTATAAAGAACAATGTACTTATCTTTAACGTTCCTGAACCGCTTGAGAAACACCCGGAAAATATACAAAATACCGTTAAAAAAATATTTGAAATAACTGAAATCGACATAGAGGAAAAAGTTACAGAATGTCGAAGAATTGGCAGAGGGGTACAGAGACCACGTCCTATAATTATAAAAATGTCTACTTGCAGAGAAAAAATGAAATTGTTCGAGGCGAGAGATAAATTAAAGAATGAAAAGATTTCTATTGCCCACGATAGGACTAATTTGGATAGGCAGGAAAGAAGAGAGCTATAGAAAGTTCTAAAAATAGTTCAAGAAATTGACAAAGATGCTATTATTTTTAAAAATAAAATAAAATTTAGAGGAAATCCGTACGAAGCTTAAGAACTTCAATCCACATTGACAAAGGCAACTAACACACTGAATGTTCTACCTGGAAATGACCAACATGAGGAAGTTAAAACCTTAAAAATAAGAACAAATGAGCAGTTAGATGCTTTTCGATTTCGGAAGAAAACATCTCAGTAACCCATGCAAATATGAATTAAAGACTAAAGAAAAAAATTATAAAATTAAGATTTTAAGTTATAATGTAAATGGTTTAAATAATAAGAAATCTAATAATAGTTTTTTTAGTTATATAAATGAAATGGATATTTTTTTGTTATTTGAAACGCATGTTGAAACAAAAGGTATTTCATCATATTGTAATTTTTTCGCCGAGTACGATGTCAAATGGATACCTGCAATAAGATCTGTAAAATATGGTCGAGCTAGCGGGGGCTGTATTTATGGAATTAAAAAGTGTGGTATCGTTCGTAAATATGTTAGGTTTTCTGAAATATCTGAATTTGTTGCAATGGATTTAAAATGTGAGGGAAAACAAGTATATATATTACCGGTATATATTAATTGTAATAATTGGGATAGTGATTTTGTGAAACTATGTAATGTTTTTTCTGACCATTCCAATGCAAATTTAGTTCTTATTGGAAACATGAATTGTAGAATATCAAATGTTCAAGTTCTTCCAGAGGATGTTTTAATTGATAACCCTTCTATTCACAGAGAGAGAAAATCTAAAGATTTAACATTTAATGATCGGGGGAAAAGTGTTAGAACTATTAGATAATCATGACATGGTTATATCAAATGGTAGAATAAAAAATGACCTTAATGGAGAATACACATTTATTAGCAGCTTAGGGTGCTCTATAATTGATTATTGTTGCGTTTCAAGGGAAATTCTAAATCATGTTGATACTTTTACAGTGGACCAACAAATATATTCTGATCACATGGCTCTTTGCGTATTTTACTCCTTAGAAGAAGAAATAGATAATGAAAATTTTATACCGATTTTGCCTAAACTTAATTGGTACTTACAAGATAAAATTAAGTATAAACAAAAAATTGAAGAAAATTTAAGTAATCAACAAAAAACAGGTGAAATTAAAGATATAGATATATTGCGTAAAATTATTGTAAAATCTTCTAATAAACCCAATGTGCATATTAAAAGAAAAAATGGGTTTAATAAAATGTGGTTCAATAAAAGGTGTGCCATTGCTAGAAATAATTCTTTTAAAGCTTTGAAGCTATTTAGGAAGAATAATACAGTAAAGATAATTATTTACAGATGAATAAATTGTATAAAATAATTTGCAAAGAAAAAAAAAAAGATTATTTTACACTCAAAATAAATGAAATAAGGAAAGTAGAGATGTAAAAGAGTTTAGGTCGGCTGTTAGAAGTTAAAGATTAAGGCCCGGTGCACACGGACGACACTTTTCTGCGACCCGGATTATAAGCCAGGTCAGGGGTACCTGGAGTATAATGGTAAATCCAGTCGGTCCATTGTACTCCAGGTACCCCTGACCCGGCTTATAGTCCGCATCGCAGAAAAGTGTCGTCCGTGTGCATCGGGCCTAAACAGTAAGGGAACTGCCTGTGGAGGGATTATGATGAGCAACTGGCTAGATTACTTCTGCGATCTTTATAACCCACCTATAAGTGCTTACAGGATACAGTACGCTGAACCAAAGATATGTGATGAATTTCTTGATGCACCCTTCACTTTTGCTGAGCTTAGTGTGGTTGTCAATAAAGTAAAAAATAATAAAGCTGCTGGCATAGATCGAATCCCCTATGAATTTTTTAAAAATGCGCCAGAAAGTTTTATCACTGAATTGCTACATCATTATAATCAGTTTTTTTCTAAAGGTAGAGTTTCTTCTAGTTTTAATAAATTAATTATTTTCCCAATTCATAAAAATGGAGATATTACAAATGTTGCAAATTATGGAGGCATTGTTTTTGAAAATACAATATCTAAAATATTCTCAGGATTAATTTTAAATAGACTGATAGAGTGGGTTGACAATAGAAGTATTTTAAAAGAATTTCAAGCAGGCTTCCGGAAATCATACTCAACAATAGATAATATTTTTAATCTAATAAGTATAATTCATTGTAAACTCAGCAGGGAAGGGCAAAAAGTTTATGCTTTTTTCGTCGATTTATCAGCTGCATTTGATAGGATCGATAGATATGCCTTGTTTTTCAAATTGAATGAATTAGGGATTTCAACTCAAGTTGTTAAAATAATACGCGCGCTGCACGAAAACACGTATGGTTTTGTCTGGAATAAGGAAGGTTTATCCAATGAATTTGAAATGAAAATGGGACTGAAACAGGGTGGAGTGCTGTCGCCATTATTGTTTTCCTTATTTTTAAATGATATTGAGGATTATCTGGAGGGTGGAATTATGATAAATGACGTAAAAGTGAAAATATTAGCATTTGCGGATGATATAGTTCAGCTATCTTCAGATACAACAGGGCTTCAACTAATGATTAACCAGCTAGAAAAATATCTCACTATCTGGAACTTAAAAATAAACATGGCCAAATCAAGTATATTAGTATTTAGAAATGGAGGAAGGCTTTCTAAGCTAGAGAAGTGGAAATTCGGAGGGAGTGATATTGAAATTAAGGGAAGTTATAAATATTTGGGAATCACCCTGACCCCAAGACTATCACTGGAGTTGCATTTTAAGCTAAGGCTTGCTGCAGCAAAGGCAGGAATAAACTCACTTTGGTCTAATGTTATAAAAAATAATGATGTCCCTCTGACTTCGAAAATAAGCATTTTTAATACAGTATGCAGAAGTATACCTACTATGTTATGGATCTCAGGTTTGGGGTGGCCAAAAGGTATGATACTGTTGAGAAACTACAGACATTTAATTTAAAAAACATATTTAAACTCCCCACAAACACACCGAATTATGTATTATGAACGGAAACCAAGTTAAGCCCTATTTATATCCATACCCTAAAAGCACACCTCTAGTTCATCCTGAAAGTTATTACTTCACAAAACCGCCTTAAAAATATTCTTGCTTTTAAAACAATAGAGAGAAATGTCTATTGGTTTAAAAATATAAATTTATTACTGCAGAAATATCAAGTAAATACGCGGATACATTCAAACAATATTAGTATGTGGCCAACAATTTTTCATAATTTAACTAATAGTATTGAAAATGAAATTTTGTAAGAACAAGTTATGTTAAGTATAGCCTCCGAAGAATCTGTTATTTATAAGGATTTGAACCACCATTTAAGTGAAGCGGTTTCTTATGTGAATGATTCTTATTCCACACCTGACATAAGTAGGATAATCAAGCTAAGAGGAGAGCTCTTATATCTTAACCATAGAAGGTACTATCAGCACGGAGAAGGTATCTGTACGTTGTGCAATATGAAGGAGAGGGAGGATATTGTATATTTTATAGCAACATGTCCTGTGTTGAGGGAGTTTAGGATGGTTCTCTTATTCGTTCTTGAGTAGGGACGAGTTAATAGAATGCTTAAATGGAAAGTGTTGGCCTAAACTGTTAGGATATACTAAAGAGGCTTGGAAATATAGATATGGATTAATTAGGGAATATAATGGGTAAACAGAATATATATGCGTGTTGTGTATACATTTGTATATGATTATTATATATATGGGTTCATTGTTTATTAACTATTGTTGTTGTTCTCGTGTTTGTTTTTAGCTAATGTATTGTTGGGACCATTTGATTTTCTTATTTTTATGATTAACTAGCTATGGTGCCCGGCTTCGCTCCGGTAGTTGTGTGGTAGCTTTAATAACAGAAAAACTTTAAAATTAAAGGAAATACAGAACAAAGTTAGCACTTTCTTGAAACTTTTAACATGGTATCAATATTAAGATTCGAGATCAGCATAGTCTGTCCAAATAAGGAACCCTATATACTTTAAAGGGGGTTGAAAATGGGGAATGAACAATTAATTTTGCTGCAACTTTGTCGAGTCATGCATCAGTTTTGATGGTTTCTGTTATTCTGAATCCTATAAGCCCATTCCAAGCAGTCAGCAGATAATAAGTTATTAGATTATAGTTGACAAATCTATTAGTTAAAAAAACTATATTTCGAGTACAACTTAAGCGCCGTATACAGTGATGGTCGTATTAGACCCAGAAGTTTAAAAACTACCGAAGATTCATAGAAACTTTTTTTTTAAGACCTTTCTTCCTGTTCAACCTCCCTTAAGATCCCCCCCCCCGTAATTTGGCCGGACTCTGCACCTACTATAATAAATTGAAAACCAAAATATCATGAGGTCACAATTTCATCATATTTCTTTTTATCCTGAACTATGAGGGGTGATAAAATCTTATTGAAAAAATGCTGTAATTGGAATTAGTCATTTTTTCAACTGGAATGCTCATCATTCATAGTAATAAAACCATTTTTCATAATAACATACAATGAGAACACTTCAAACTTTTTATTTTCGATTTATAATCAGTCAATTCGGTTCTTCTTTTTTGTTTTATGTCTGTTTTTATTCGCTCACTGTACTACTAAAAAATGTTCACTCATATTGCATAAAATTTACTTAAGTATATGTCATATATTGATTTAGTGTAATGTGTTAATCAATTAACCTTCTTATGAGAAAATTAATTTTGTAAGGTATCCAGTCGGTTTTCTAATTGATTGCAGATATGTAAAATCATTATTTTATTTTGAAAGAAAAAGTGAAACTAATTATTTTTGCTTGATTTTTTAGTAATTTAAAAAGAACAGCTGAAAAAATATTTAACCTTTATAAACTGAACTGAATGAATGAACAATAAACATTTAATGAAACACCCTAGCGCTTCCTAGTAGTCTGCAGCTCGAACTAAATTTTTCATTCATAAACTCGTATGTCATTCTCAGGTAGGCTAATTACATAATGCGAGAGGCTTAAAATTCCAGTCTTTTTCTCTTCAATTTTACACCCTTAAGAGAAAAACGGAAACCTTCTTCTCCGTTAGGGCTTATATAGCAATAGGCTGACATAACTTTCTTAAACGTACGTTGAGTCGTTTTTGAGCCTTTTCGGCACGCACATTGTACACTTTGCTTTATAATATATATTGATTAATATATTTTGAGTATCAAATTTAAAAGATGAATCATAATATAAAAGTATTAGAATTAGATTTAGAAGTATTTGTTCTGTTTATTTATTTGTTTGTCTATTGTTTACCTGTTTGATTGTTGATATCGTTTGATTATAATGTAAAGAATATTGTACTCGGGTTAATAATTTATATGACACATTCGCTGTTACAGTTATTATATTATTGCTAGGTCTAAATTAGTTAATATGATATGTGCCGCTTTCTCAACCTCTGATGGTCGTTGACCAAGAGTACATGTCGAGAATGTAAGAACTGGTAAAAATTCAGCTTACCCCTAACGACTCCCGACATATTGTGATTTTTGGCCTTGGTTGCCTGGGGTATAATACTGATGAGTATACCAACTATTTGTTATGAAAGGCCTGATAAATTATGAATCGTGATCGATTGAACAGATTATATTCAAAAAGGGGCCATATTTTTACGTCACCAAAACCAAATTATATAGAAAAGAATATCCAAAGCACATGGGGAAAATATTCTCTTAAATCTATCCAGCGATTGATTCTCTATACCGGGCAAATAAACCAATTTTAATTGTGGATGAAGAGAGTGCTGTTGCTGAATTGAGAAAAAGCTGAACATATTTCATTTGTTCTTTGTCTGCATAATGAAATAAAACTTTGGACCTTCTTTTAGCTAAGGAATATTGATCACCAAGTAATATCACTATGTATGCTTTGTGAAATTCATTTATTCAAATTAGACGAATTTACAAAGGCTTGGAAGCTCACACAAAAGTTTTTTTCGGCTCTTGAATAGAATCGTTTATCTGCCCTTTTCTGCATCAGTCTTCATCGTTAACAAGTCGTCTAAAAGTATTTATCAGGAAGAGAACCTTTCAACGTCAATTTTCACTCAATAATATAATCTCTTGCAAAATAATGTTTTATTTTTTATTAATTTAAATTCGTGTACTTTTGTGTCATTATTGGAATAAAAAGTGCGGATGCTTCTCGACATATATATAACATAGCGCAGATTTAAAAAAAAAAAAGGGATACCTTTTTGTATGTTGGATATGTTTTTGTATGTTATGTACTGAGCATTCCTTAGTAAAGCTGCAGACAGAGGTCACCAAAAACATGAACCGGAACAGTGCTACTGCATTAATTTCTATGGACTGCTCGAAAGCATTCGATTCAGTTTGCCATAAAAACCTTTGTCAACAGCTCATCAATCAAGAATGTCCAGAGCAACTATATTCTGTTATAAAATCATTTTTGAGCCAGCGGTCTTTGGCAGTAAAAGTAGGGAATATAGAATCGAACCCCGTCGAGCTAACATGTGGTGTACCTCAAGGAGCGGTCCTCTCCCCAGTCCTTTTTCTGATTTACACAGCAGAAATAGTCGGGACTAAACATAAAAATGCTTCTGTAACTGCTTTTGCTGACGACATAGCTGTTACAAGCCACAGCCTAAATGCTAAGAAAGCATTGCAGCAGGCAGAAACGGTTTGCCAAAAAATAACAGATCAACTCAAAAACCTAAAAATTGAAGTTAATCCAGACAAGACTGTGGGGATTGTTTTCTCTTACCAAAAAAGGAAAAAGAAAATTCCTAAAGAATTTTACATAAACAATAAATGTATTAAGCTATCGACCAACCTGACGTATCTCGGCGTACACTTAGATAGACACCTAAATTTTTCGAGACATTTTGACAGAAAAATTAAAACATTGAGACTCAAAACATATAGGCTTAATAAACTACTAATCACTACCAGTTTATCAATACGTTTAAAAATTTTAGTATACACCTCCATAATTCGGCCGGCGCTGTTGTACGGCGCACCTCTATTCAAGCATGTAAGCAGGTCAACTGCAAAAAAGCTGCAATCATTTCAAAATGGAATAGTCAGAAAAATAGTCAAAGGGACTTACATGCAGAGAATGAGGACATCAGCGATTCAAGAAGTAATTAAATTACCGAAAATCAAGGAATACATAACCAAGAGGCAGGATTCTTTTTTCGATAAATTACCAACCCTGTCAAATCCACTATTTAATAGCCTCAGCCCTGCGAATCTCCCAAGACGATGGCAGCAAGTATGTGAATGTTAGGATTAAGTATTAGAATTTAAGGTTTAATCAAGAAAGAGGTGAGCCCCATCACCGGAAACCTAGAAAAACTATTAAATTTTCAAAAATTAGATTTTCTCAATACCCCTTAAAATGCATATAACTGCAGTAAAAGGTTTACTATTCAAGGAAGCAATCTAATCAATCGAGAAATTACTAAATCATTAAGGGGCTATGAAAAAAAAAAAAAAAAAAAAAAAAAAAAAAAAAAAAAAAAATTTGTATATTGTGTATTAGACACAAAAATATGAATCTTTTAATAAAATAATTAAACTAATTATGATTCTTCAAAGATAACTTAATAACTTCACTATAAATGAATTTATGTTGGTTTCCATACTTAAACGAGGACTATTTATTTACAAGGCACTTTGCAACAACTTTATGTTTCAAAAAATTTAATTTTTACCAGTCGAAAACAAAATTCCTAATCTGATCGGTTCCTTGAGGCAACATTTTTGTTTGCATAGAGGTATAGCATATTGTGGGAAAAATGTTTTTCTTTCTCAACAATCTCTGAAATTCTTCGACATGATGCAAGATCTGTTGTTACACATATTAACGTTTTGAAAATCCTTTTAAATAAACACTAAAGGTCTTTTTAAAAGTAAAAAAGTTGAATATCTGCACATTTCGAACGGCACACAAGTTGTTTCCTTTTTCGTTGCCTGGAACTATAAGTTGTTTTCATCTTCCTATCCTCTTTTCTGCTGCAGTTCAGAATTCTATTATTAGAGGTGAAGCCTACCCAGGCGCTCTGAAAGACTAATTCAAGACCAATCGATCACTAATTATCTTCTTTATCGAGTCTCCTGACCGGAATTTCGTTAATTGTTCCAATATTGATCAATTGTCACGAATATTGACGTGTCATCGGAGAACCGATTAGTGACTGCTTGTGTTACTTTTGATATCAGAGCGTCTTCATGTGAACCTGTTACATTCAAGTTGAAGGTATATATCATTTATTAATATATTTGTATCCATATTTGTTCTTTTAGACTTTGACGATCTATCAAACTTAAGCGATAAATGAATTATTTATTTACAGCCAAAATTGTACATATGCAATATGCCTATGGAGCATTATTATATAAAATATATTACTGAAAAATGTAATGGAACTTTAATAATAGAAGAAGAGCTTTTCTGATCAGAAGGTATAAGTTAGATCTATAAATTTAAAAAAACAAATAGAGAACCATAATTTGAACGAATCCAGAATCTTTTTGAAAAAGATTCTATCGAAGAGGAAAGAGGGGAAAAGAGTGAATAAGAGAAGAAATCATTTACAAATACAAGATATTTGCAAATCATCAAAGTGATTTTGTTATATAATAACTTAAATTATTTCTATGGCTTTTATAGATAGAGGGATAGAGATTTGGGTCTCAAGGGCGATCTTATCTTTTCCACCGATTTTCAGGGGAAAGGTTAAACAATTTGTGTAAATGATATGAATTATATATAATATTTTCTATATTAAAATTGCTTCAACGAGCATCGTATGTCTATATTACATTACCAGATGGGCATAGAGTTTATATAACTGTTTATTAGGTGGAACTAACCACGGGACAGGGTATACAGTACTTGCAATACTTAGCAGTTATGTTGGTTTAGAGAAGTTAACTAGAGACGTATATATGTACGCAAACTTTTCATTCACTAGATAATTGAAAACGTCATTTGAAAGAAAAGAAGAAAAATTATTAACATGAACATTTAAATATATATATATTTAGTGAGTAAATTGGGCCATCATTCTTGGTACTGCACTTTATGAATTACGGACCCCACTTTCTAATAATAAAAAGAAACAATTCTCATTGATAAAGAAAATATAGTGTTCCTTCTCCGGTTCATTTTAAGTATGCTATTTTCAAAAAAATGTTTATTTTTAGTCAAAAAAGAAGTGTGGTAAGTAAAAGGTGTGTGAAATGCGGATTATTTTTCTTATAAAAGGCTTGTGCATGGTGATCTATTCTATCAAAATTTCCCTTTACATTCAGGCATTTTGTTGTTTTGCGGGTAGTTCTTACTTAGGAGGATATCTGATACTGCATTGTTCAGCCTATTATTTAACTAACCCCTTGAAATCATGATTTGAGCTTCTAGCATCCAAAACAGAGGAACGATATTCACTAAAGTAGTGCAGATATTGGCATATTCAGACGATGTATGGATATATATACACTCCAGGACAAATAAAAGTGTACACCCTGTTGTGCTTATGCCCCTTATTCCTGTATTATTATTTACAACTGGTACTTTTTGTTTCAAAAGGAATAAATAATTAGTGAAATATGGGTATGTTACAATAAACTCTTTATTAGAAATTTTGATATACAATTAAATCCATTTAATAAAATTGGACAAATAAAAGTGTACACTTTAATTTTTATAAAAAATGTGTGAGAAGTACCTAATTTTTAATGAAAACTTAGTAGTATATAACATCACCTTTTTTTTCTAGCACTTTCAACAAGCGCTCATTCATGGAAAGACAAGGATTTTTTAAAACATCTTGATTTTTTAGAGTGACGACTTCTGTTGCTTTTTTGATACCGCTCCAGTGATCATCATCAGTATTAAACGCACCTTTGGCGTACAATTGATTCGAGAGACATTTCCGAAAGCTCTCGATTGTATTCAGATCTGGGAAGCGAGAGGGCCACCCCACCAATGCGATCCTCATTTCATGGAGGGTTCGATTTGTGACATGGAAGATTATCTTGCAAGAAATGAAAATTTCCGCCTGGAAATATCTGGGTTGCCCATGGGTACATCCTTTCTTTGATCGAAGTTAAATATTGCTCACTATTCACTCTTCCGGTAAGCATTTCAATGCGGTAATTATCAGAGGCGGTTATCGCTCCCCCAACCATCACACCCCCTCCTTGATCTTGACGTTTTATTCTGTTGTAAATAGATTTTTTGGCCTTCTTCTAAGTAACTGTATTCATTATCAGGCCCATCTTTAGAAAATCTTTTTCGTCCGAAAAAATTGTGTTTCCCAAAACCCATCAAAAGCCACTTGCGAGCCTGGACTACACGACATTTTGGTTAGGGGATTTTTTTTTTTTTTTGTCTTCTTGATATTCATTTCACAAAGTTTTATCTGGATAATTTTCGTAAATATATTAAAATTTAAATTAAACCTAATTTTTCGTGCCGACGATAATTCAATTTCCCTTGCCTAACGACGAATTTCCTTTTTATCCTCATTGCAGCGTGATGTTCTATCTTTTCTTTTGTCCCTCTCTTCTTCTTGACGCGAATATAATCAGTTTTGAACATTTTAGCAACTTTGGTGTGAGGAAGAGAATATTTTCGACCAACTTCCCTATAGCTAAGGCCACGACCAACATCTTTCTTAAACCGGATGATTAAATCCATTGAATACATTTATATATTACTGAAAAGCAATATTCAATGAGTGGATATGATTAGAACCGAGATACACAATGATAAACTAACTGTACACTTTAATTTGTCTCAGTCTCGCTTGTTTATACTCGTACTGTGATAAATTCTCTTGATGACAGCAATATACCTACCAATGGTGTTTCCTAATTAAATTTGTTTTTATTTTCTGCCTTAGTATAGTATTTGAAAATATTTATTACCATGAATTAAATAAATAACCGAGTTTCAACTGTCCACTTTTATTTGTCCCGGAGTGTACATATAGCTTTTCTTAACTTTTTGCAAGCATCTTGAGAGATGAGACTGGAGAACAATGAGAGGAAAACTTAATACGCACTTACGAGAGGAACAGATCCTGCTGAAGGATTCACTGAGTTTGGACCCTTCAAGTTCCAGAAGGTAGACCAGTTTATAAATGTAGGCTCCATTGTTACCTATAGAAATGACGTTCTCTCGAGATTAATAGAAGAATAAACTTTGCCAACAGAAACTATTTCGAAAACAACTGAGGATAACTGAGACACAGTTCTTCCAGACGCTGATCCGTCCAGTTCTCATGTATACTTATGAGACATGTACATCAATGAAGGCCCAGGAGAACGAAATCCTCATTTTTCATAGAAAGGTTCTCCGGAAAATATTTGGTGCAGTCAAGGTTGGAGGCTGCTGGAAAAGAAGTAATGTTGTACTTTATGAGTTTTGGGGGGAAGCAAATATTATACCGCTCATAAAGCTCTTATGGCTTCGCTGGGCTGGACGCACTGCATGTATGATTAATGACAAGATACCATAACTCGTAAGGAAACTTTACTGATGCAGAGGACGACCCAGACCCGGATGAGAGGACTGTGTGACCCATGGATCTTGAGACCGTACTCAAAATCAGAGTCGAGATTAGTGGCACGAAATCAATCCACCAGGCGAAAGCTTATGAAGTAGACTAGAGCCCACTTCGGGCAGTTGCGCAAGGGAAGAAGAAGATTTTTTTTTATTACCTCCTCAGTCTTTCCTGGTCATGTGCGTAACATTTCCTCAATATGCAACAGATTGGGGAGGTTGAAATTTATTCCCTGGGTTCACAACAAAAAAATAAAATAAAAAAAATAAAATAATCTGCTTAGGGCTAATTTGACTGCTGGAAGCATAATCCAGAATTCTACATTTGGTGCGTTGCGCGCAAAACAAAACCATACTTTCTTTGAACATAAATATACACAATTTTTTTAAGTGGCACTAATACCATCATAAAAAGAACACATATAACATTTTTTTTTATTATTGGAAAGTACAACAGTCATTAGGTAATTCGTGAACTGAAGTTGGATCCATGTACTCATGGATTTACGGGGCTTCGTAAAAAATCCAAATTTTTTATAGTAGCATATTCTTAAGACATTACAGAATAAATCCAGCCCGGACCGAGATAGACTGAATGCTGGAGTTTTCCGATGAATAGCGTTTGTATTCTTGTATTGTAAATGTGATATTATTTCCCGTTCAAGTTCTACTGGACCATTTCTTTGCCATCGAGAGGTTAAAATTGCTCTCGTTATTGATTGCAACAATAGTTTTGAATTTTCCTCAGTCTTCATAATAAATAATGTAAAGTGATTAATTTAATAAACCTATACTACCTAATTTAATAAAATTTCGTTAAAAGTTATACTTTGTGACCTAAAAAGTTTGTTAATTCAGGAATTATCCAAAAATTTTAATACCTATATGTATATACATTTAAATATAATAGGGTTTACGAGGTTCAGTCAATAAGAAACAACTAGGTTATGGCCCCTAAGAAAATTTCTTTAGTACCAACCTATACATTGCTGTATATCATACGAAATGGCATGGAATGCGCTGTTAAAAGACACCAATCTGAAAGTCCTAGTCAAATTTGGTAAACATCTGCAGCTATTTTTAATCATAAAATGCTAGATTTATGAAATTTTATCACTACTTTTTAATTTTTTTAGTAATGTAGAAATTTTCATCCCACTTTTATATTATGTTGTCTGAACAGATGTAATAATACCTATTTTTCAAAAAAATATAAATCTTTTTAAAAATGCACTTTTTGAGAAAATTGAAATTAAAATTTTACATTTAGTTTTAAGAAAATTTCTTTAGTACCAACCTATAAATTGTTGTATATCATATGAAACGGCATGGAATGTGCAGTTAAACGACACCAATCTCATAGTCCTAGTCAAATTTGGAAAACATCTACAGCTATTTTTAATCATGATTTTTTCTGTTTCTGGGCCTATTTTTGAGGGCTTTAGAGACCAATAATTCAAAAACGGATCGACAGATCTCAGTAATATTTCACAATTGTTCTAGTAGATACAAGTAGTACACATATATCAAATTTCAAGAAAATCTGAAATGGTGAGGCTCAAGCCTGTGTTGATTGACGTGGAATGGCCGTGCTTACTACTTTTAAGTGCTAGGAATCGCCATATGTTTTTCCCATTAATAAAATTTTGAACAACACGCACTTCGCCTTCTCAATCCTCAACAATGCTCTCCCTCATCTTTTTTTTTTTTAAATAGTTCTCTTTGTTTTTCATTATAAAACAAAACTAAAAAGGCTGTTAGTAATTCTTTAAGTTTTGAGTTAGTTTTAGAACAGTTGCGATTAGTACCATGGAAACCAATGGTTTATGTTAAATAATCTGAAGTTGAAATTATTAGTTTCTCGATACTCTAATATTTCGTTTCAGTGACCTTCTACCAAATTAAAAACTTAAAATTATTATTTCTTAAATTCTAAGCTTTCCAGCTTCCAAATACCAATATTAACGGAAATTAAAATTTTTGTTTTGGGAAATCATTTTTTTTTCTCTTTTATTTCATTATTAAATTCTTTCGTATTTTATATTTACCCATTTCTTGTAACAAGGGATAACAATAGACTTTTTATTTACTGGAAATAAACAAAATTCAAGGTACTTTAAAGGAAGATTTTTTCCTTAGTCATAAGCCCTATCAGACCTTTTCTTTGACGATAAAAACTTCATCTTAAATACTGCTTCATTAGGATTAAACTTGATAAGTCTAATCGTCGTATCGTCGAGAAATCGAAAATAGAAAAATAGATGTTCGAATAAAGTGCGGCATATGTTTAATCGATTTAGACGAAATCTTTGCTGTCACATCGCGGGCTTATACATACCTCAAACACCTAATTTCAGTTTCGTTCGTCAAATAGTTTCTGAGCTAGTATGTTCACACACACAGACCATTTTGCGGGACTTGGTTATTTGAACTCGGGGGAACCCAAAACATGTTTTCCGTTGAAAACCGGAATTCGAAATTTTTCACTCAATATATATTTCAGGTTTTAGTAAAAAAAGAAATAATAAACTGAAGCACGGTTTTAATAATTTTAAGTTCGAAAATTGATATAATGATTTCGATAAAACTTCAGCTCTGTAGATTAAATATAAAGTGGTAAGGTCAATCGCCGATGGAAACAAAACATTTTTTTTTTTTTTTTATCCAGTCCTGCTATACGAGTGATTATTATATTTTATATGAGGTGATTATGACTGTTATTATATTATATATATTTTTTTAAATCAGGTGAATATGACTTTTGCAATTTAAGTTTTGTCCATACCATTATTCAACTGCTTTTAGAATTCTAGTCAGTAAAGTCATCCCTTATAAGAAAAAATTACCATTTTATCTATTCTCCAGTTTCTTTAGCCAATGAATTCATCATAAAGTCTTTCAAAACTTGCAGCCCATTTTAACTAACCAACTTTGTGAAATTATTTTATACCTTCATAGCAGGGCGACTTAACCCATTTTCCTACTTCAAGTTATGGTTCAAATAACTTATGCAACTTCAAGTCTAATAACTTTTTTTAATAAAAATTATTACATATTAGTAATAGGCAAGTAATGCTACTGATGTATCAGCACACGGGTACCAGCGCCCGGAAGGCTCATATACGAGCCACTAGCAGTTAAAGGGTTAAGTTGATCTTCTAATTTCAAATATTCCTCTTCGTTCAAAATATTTTGAAAACAAGTCAACTTGCTGGGCTTGCCCTCGAAACATTTTGACATTTTCTTTTCTGCAAAAGATCGATGTTTATTTTTTATAGTTCTTTTTTGGTGTTCCTTAAACAGTTATCATGCGTCGATTGAACACAGACGAGGCATTTGGCACAGACTGAAATTTGATGAAGGACTTTCGTCTCTTTCCAACGAACTTTAAACATTTTAATAGATAGTTTTCAAGGAATTTTGTATTTTCCCCATGCTTTGCGAGATGAAAATCCGATATTTAACATGATTCGTATAGCAAATTTATAATTTCGGTTTTTCGATCTCTTAATTTTATTTTTACAATAGGCATTATCTGTAAGAAAATTAAGGAAACGAATACTGTATGAAATTAATTTCAACTATTTATTGTTGCATTTTAGAATGGGTAAAGAGACCTCATAAGTTTTATGTACAGTAAGGTGATTAAAAATAAATCACTTGATGGTTATTAACAGTTAAATTTATAGGTTAATACAATCCTATTAACGATTGACATGTAAGGAATAAATAACAATAATTTTCGTAACTTATCAAATTACTGGCTCTATCTACTAGATAAATTTAGAGGTCGCTCGAATTAACTTGGTTTTAAAACTAATTTAAAAGAGAATACAATTTTCATTGCGATGAATCCTTTTCGGATTATAAACAAAAACTGAAAACAAATCCATTTTCTTCCCCTTTAACCCTCCCCCCAACAGAATTTGAAGAAGGAAACGTTAGATATTATTTCCAGCTATTACAGGAAAGGTAAAAATAAATTTTGGACAGTTTTTCAGTAAGTTTCTGTTTTTTTCTGGGTATTCGGGTTAAACCCAGGTGCACCAAGTCCAACATTTTTTTCTAGACCACTGAAAATTCTCCCAATCGAAATTTTGATAGAAAATTCGATTTTTCTATATGCTGGCCTAATTATACATATACAAATTTAAAAAAAGAAGAGCTTCTAACCGGTCATTTTTAAGCTAAGCCCCTGTTGCATTTTTGCCTTACTAAGAAATAAAGTTATTGAGTTGACCTATATATACCTATATATACCTATATATACCTTATTTTATAGTTATTATCATGAGAAACAAATAGATAATAATAATAACGAGGAATAATGTTTACCTCCACGCTGAAAGGCATAAAGGAGGAAGGGAAAGAAGAAGAAGGAATAATGTTTATGTTTAAAATCTAATTAACACTGACTTGAAGGTAATACATGGCACTTGGATCTTATTACAATTTCTGAAGATCGTTTTTAGGATTAATCTTACCATTATCAGATTGAGCGAACATTCAATACCTACTCTTTTTTTATTTTTTTTTTAATGGTAATTTTACCTTTAATCAGTACCTCTTTAAATTACACGAAAGTATAACTACTTTAATGTTTCTTTGTCTATATTTTTTGGTGGCGTTTTATAAATTGTCGTTAACCAATCCATAATGGAATTAAAATCACACAGTGAGTGATACCTCCCAATTTTACTTCAAATGGTGGACAGCATCAGATGGAATTCTATTTCATTTTTTTGTCAACTTAATAATCAGTTATAATGTTTGGTACAATTTATTGTCATATTCTTACAAGTGCTATGTAAAATATACCTGTATCGAGACAGATGCCCATGTTGGCTAACCGAGGTCCCGCCACATGTTTACCGTTGAGGCACCGCTAATAGACTGACCCATGTCCAGCCCTGCGCCGTAAAGACGGCAATCGTTTATGGGCAGAGGAAAGCTATTCGTGTATGTCAATACTGTTTATCCAAGAATCTTCAACGAAAAAATAAACAATGTTTTTTTTTTTTTTTTTATTCAAATTAGAGAAATTATTAAAAAAAGTCAAAACCAATGCTCAGTCTATAACACCGATTTTATATTTAACTATAATACATAAATATTCTTAAGCTCTGTCCACAATTGTGCGCTTTCACTTCAACTTTCATCTTCAAATTGCCGCAAATAATTTGTTGTCCATAGGCGGACGCGAATTCGCTTGTTGCGATAAATTGTGATATCGCGACAGATGTAAGACAAACAATCGTCAACAAGCAATCTGGATGAAACATTTTTTGAGAAAAAGAAATGAACAATTACTAATGGGTATTCATAATACATATGAATATGAATGATGTATCTTGCAGATAAAGGTTTCTTCCGAAATTTTACAAGAATGGTGGAGGAAAAGTTTCTTGAACTTATACCATGGTATAGTCATAATAAAAAAAAATAATAATAGCCATAATAAAAAAAAAATAATAAAAATATATAAAAAACCCGCTAGCTTCTAGATTCTATTTATCATAAATTCAGGATGACCAAATTTTGATGAAAAAAGAAAAAATGCAAACTTAAAAAACATGTTGACATAAAAAACATGTTGCGTGTGGCATTCACACACATGGGCTCCTCCGCAGGGGGGGGGCAGGAGGGACGCGTCCCCCCCAATATTTTAGAGGGGGGAAACTATTTTCACTCTAACTGTGACATAAATGAGCAAGTTTTACAAGAAGCTTTAATATAGATCATTGGAGGAGGAATTAAATGTCCCAACAGTAGTTTTTAGGCGTTATTATTTCAACTCTTAGCCTCTCAAATGTTTACCTATCTATGAGAATATTGATTCGTCCCCCTCAATAATTTGGTGCTGGTGACGCCCATGTTCACGCATCACAGTTTTTCCATGCAAGAACCACATAGCTATCTATTTGCCGCATGCTTCACCACGTTGATCGTTGTTGCCTGCCTTCTGCGTCACCTTTGTACATGATGCAAAGTGTGGATCAGTGTTGCCCTCTATTTAACAGCCTACAGATCGGTGCGGCTTGCAGCGTACAACATGGACTGGCCGAATGAAATAACTACTGCTTTTATTGACGATTTCCGCGATTACCCCGAATTACGGAATTATAAAATTCCGTATAAGGGTCTGGCCACACATGTCCGCACCGGATCCGCACCGTAGCAATAATACAGGTTATGTTCAGAATATTTTTAATTTAACTTACATATTACCTTTAGTTATGCCTAAAGTAGCCTGTGTCTGACATGTGTGGCTTGAACTTTAGGCATAACGAAAGGTAATATGTAAGTTAAATTAAAAATATTCTGAACATAACCTGTATTATTGCTACGGTGCGGATCCGGTGCGGACATGTGTGGCCAGACCTTAAAGCGTTCTGTTCATCGGAAAAAGTTGTAAACGTGTTTTGAAACATATATATTTAAT
This sequence comes from Aelia acuminata, assembly GCA_911387785.2. Lineage (NCBI taxonomy): Eukaryota > Metazoa > Arthropoda > Insecta > Hemiptera > Pentatomidae > Aelia > Aelia acuminata. The sequence goes on from OU426979.1 coordinate 129,907,773, forward strand.
GGAAATTATTTTTTTCCATGTTAACTACATGATGTTTTAAATAACCAAGTAGAGAATTCTAAAATCGGACACGAAAGAGTATTATGATTGCATTCCCGTATACATATCACAAATAAAAACTTTTAATAATAATAATATAATAATAGAGGCTTAGCCTATTGAGCCGAAGTTTCGATGCCGTCACCACAACTCGCTCCTTGCACGCGTCCATCCGCCGACCGCCATCCAGACCCAACTTTAAAAGATTTGCCCTAACACAATCCTCCCACCTCCGTCTCGGTCTACCCCTCGGACGTTTCCCATTCGGCACCGCACTTATTAATCTTTTCGGAATCCGTTCACAACTAAGTTTCGCAATTTTGCACGCCCATCTTATTCGTATCGCTGCTATTACGTCAATTATATTTACCGGGTACAGCTCACTCAGTTCGGCGTTGTATAAGTGTCTAAATTCTCTGGTTAGTTCAGCCCTCTTCGGTCCAAATATTCTACGCAGTATTTTATTTTCAAAAACCCTGAGCCGTTGCTTTTCCCTCAATGTCAGCGGCCACGTTTCGCATCCGTAGAGGACTGTTGGAAGAATAATAGTTTTTAAGTATCGGGAAAGAAGGCGCGAGCTAAGCAAGATTAGTGGCTTTTAATCTAGCCTTAACTTCCTCTTCGATTTCGTTTTTTCTAGTTACCATCGCCCCTATATATCTAAATTTCTCTACGTGTTCAAACCTTTTCCTTCTACATTAATATCAGTAAAATTCTCCCCACTTCTACGAATAATTATATATTTTGTCTTATCCGTATTTATTTCCAGCCCAAGTTCTTGTCCGACTTTCATCAACTTTTATTTTAAAAGTTAAAAACTTTTATTTAAGAATAAAAACATTTGCGTTTAATTTGTGATACTCAAATTAAAAGCAGTTTACAGTCTGAAAAAAATATGATACAACGTAATCCTTACTTTATTACTTTAGTTTACAAAATATAGTTCCAGAGTAGATTTAAGAATGCAATATAAAGTGGTTTTAGAGGAACAGTAATCGTTCTCGGTTTCCGGAAAGCATGGGCGGATCCAGCCGATCGTAAAGGGGGGGGCTGCGGTCCGAAAGGGGGGGGGCTGCAGCCCCACAGCCCTTTATTTGGTTCTGCTGATCAGCTTTTTTACCTTTATGTTCCTTTCCCACAACTAAAATTCTACATGTTCTGCACATTATTTGTTCTTTTACTTGCTTCCTTACATTAAAGAAAGTCAAATTCTATCTTTAAATGACGAAAAATTTTCCAAAGGGAGGGGCTGCAGCCCCCACAGCTCCCCCCCCCCTGGATCCGCCAATGCCGGAAAGGCATAAGAGACAAATATTTGAAAATTAAGTTTTAATTTACTAAGGGCCGTAAATACGCCTTCTATTGATTATCCTTCACTATATATTTACAAAAAGCAACTCGCACTAAAAACAAGCAAACAGTAAAAAAAACTCAAACGTTGATGAAATTAGAATTTTCAGGCCCCTTAAAAAGCCTCCGTCGCCTGCTGTTGATCTAGTATTGCTACAGCTTTATCATACTGAATTTGAGATCCTCATGGGTCATAGTAGTTCAGTTTTTTTTTTTTTAATTAATTTATCATAGGACTGATTGGTATAACTCAAATAACGGATTTTTTATGAGAGCTAATTAAAGTTTTTTCTTCTCTCCTCCTTTGATATAGGAATCTTCAATATCACAGCCTTTAACACGTTCACGCCGTATCAAACGTTGATGAAATTAGAATTTTCAGGCCCCTTAAAAAGCCTCCGTCGCCTGCTGTTGATCTAGTATTGCTACAGCTTTATCATACTGAATTTGAGATCCTCATGGGTCATAGTAGTTCAGTTTTTTTTTTTTAATTAATTTATCATAGGACTGATTGGTATAACTCAAATAACGGATTTTTTATGAGAGCTAATTAAAGTTTTTTCTTCTCTCCTCCTTTGATATAGGAATCTTCACTATCACAGCCTTTAACACGTTCACGCCGACGCGGGCCACCGGTGGCCCGCACTAAACTGTCTCATCGGGGGGCGCGGGCCACCGGTGACCCGCACTAATCTGTCTTATCGGGCGGCGCGGGTCACCGGCGGTACGCATTCGATTGTGTTCTGAATTATTAGCCGCCAGATGAAGCGCGATTTTAATTTCAGCGCCGCCTCATAGCAAAACAAATGAAAAACGGCCCCGGCATGAACGTGTTAAGCAGTTCTGCACATAAAAGGTTGAGGAAAATTTGAAGTTAATTTTAAAGATATAGTAAGATGATTTGTTATAGAAAGATAAAGTCCTGTAAACAAGGGTCAAACTTCGCTGTTAGTGATTACAATTAATTTTTTCTTGATTTTTCTTAATTGAGGTGGTAATTTTGGAAAAATAGATCGCTCACGTAGTAATTTCATATTTTGTCGAAAATGTTAAGGCGGAATTACACTGAGGTAACACTGAAGAACATATGGCATGAAACTTGTTTCCCAGTGCAGTAATGTGGCCCAACATTTAATTAATGTCGCATGACGAATTTTTTGCTGAACATCGTACATGACTAGCATGCGTCTAAAGCGATTCGATGCAAGCAACCAGTTCATTCATCAGAGACAGTCGCGGCAGCTTCTTCTTCGAAAATCGCTTTGAAACGTAAAAGGAAAAGAAAAATGCCACAATATAGTAGAAGGGAGTTATATGCTGATGGCCAAGAAATTCAGGATGATTTGTATATCAAGATGGTTGCCGACGATGAGGCTTTTTATTTCAAAATTTCATAGGGATGTCTAAAGATTTTCAGTACTATTTGAAAAATCTCACCTAGGACAAAAATATATGATCCCACCTTTCGGAAAGCAATAGATTGTTAGTGACATTGAGATATTTGGCCACGGGTGATAGTTATCTATCGCTTATGTATCTTTTTCGAATATCTGGGCCAAGCCTTTCTGGAATCATTCAAGGTTTGAGAGTTTTGATGGACGTTTGATATGAATTTGTCGGGACTAACCAAAGATAACATTACATTACCATTTTTTTTATTCTATAAAAAAATATCAGTTTTCTTTGACAATATGGATTCAAATAAAAAAAAATCTGGTGCGATGAGCGCAACACACAACTATCACTAACCAGCCTACTTAGATTAGAAATCTACGTGTTTTGATAAATATGTAAACGCCTATCAGAAACTTCACTCATTTTCCCACATTTATTTACTTATTTTTATATGTCTCCGTAATTTATAGAGTTTAGCATTTTAGTAGAGCGTTTTTCTTTTCCTTTTACGTTTCAAAGCGATTTTCGAAGAAGAAGCGGCCGCGACTGTCTCTGATGAATGGTTGCTTGCATCCAATCGCTTTAGACGCATGCTAGTCATGTACGATGTTCAGCAACAAATTCTTCATGCAACATTAATTAAATGTTAGGCCACATTACCGCACGTCTATAATAGGCAACACTGGGAAACAAGTTTCATGCCATATGTTCTTCAGTGTTTCGACAAAATATGAAATTACTACGTGAACGATCTATTTTTCCAAAATTACCACCTTAATTAAGAAAAATCAAGAAAAAATTAATTGTAATCTCTAACAGCGAAGTTTGACCCTTGTTTACAGGACTATATTTCTCTATAACAAAGTATCTTACTATATCTTTAAAACTAACTTCAAAATTTCCTCAACTATTTATGTGCAGAACTGCTAAAAGACTGTGATAGTGAAGATTCCTATATCAAAGGAGGAGAGAAGAAGAAACTTTAATTAGCTCTCATAAAAAATCCGTTATTTGAGTTATACCAGTCAGTCCTATGATAAATTAATTTAAAAGAAAAACTGAACTACTATGTCCCATGAGGATCTCAAATTCACTATGATAAAGAGGTAGGATTACTAGATGAACAGCAGGCAAAGGAGGCTTTTTAACTAGAATCACAATAAACCACCAGTTTTTAACTCCTGCTTTATTTAGTTGGGAATACCTGGTTTATAGATGCCTCCTGTGCTTCAGCAGGGTATCCTAAAACCAAGGTTAAGTATATAATACTAAATATCCATCACTTTGATGAACAATTCTTAAATAAAACCCTTACAGGTACTGTTAAAATGCTCCAACCACAGAAGTGCTTCCCCTAACTCACCCACCCTTGAGTCACTTTGAAGAAATGATTGCTGTGCCCTTCTCTTAATAACTATGTATATCAAAACAAAACTAACATTACCCATTATCTAATGGTTAATGCCACAAGTGAATATGCGATCTTCATTCTTACTTAGGTTATAGTAACAGTGCATCAGAAAAAAGGTTTAGTTATCCAACTGGATTAATATTAATAATAGTAATTTATTTTTCCATTTTCCACCTGTGACAACAACAACCAAACACCTTCAAAGAATTTCGTAGAATATCTTGGACTGTACTTAGACAAACAACTCATTTGGAACATACATACATAGTTTAAAAAACTATAATTCACTTATAGCTTTCACATCTTCTGGACTACAGATCATCACTCATGTTAAGAAAAAAGCCACTAATTTACACCAATATTTTTAAACCTATTTGGACATACGGAGCAAAACTTTGGGGTTCCCTGAAACAGGTCCACATTAATAAAATACAAAGTTCACAATCCAAAATTCTTAGAAAAATAACAAATGCACCATGGTTTATTTCAAATCATAGACTGAGCAATGACATAAACATACCGACAAGAAAATCTTATATACAAGACAAATACCAAACGTTTCATGCTTCAACGCTAAATCACCCTAACCCACTCATCCATTCTCCTCCCTGTTACCTGGTCAGCCTCCACGTCGGATGAAAAAACAGTGGCCAATACACCTTTTACTACAATAAACGCAAATATTATGAACGCATCAAGAAAGTCAAATTCACAGGTGCCACAGTGCAGGTGCAAATCTACAAGCGGAATAATAATAGATAAATAAAAAATTTCCATTTTAATTCATATTTGAGACTAAATACCTTGTTTTTCAAATATAAAAATTTGATTTATAATTTGACTTATTTTATCAATCTGCAACATTTTTATGAAACTTTTGGAAAAGCTTGCCAATCTCTTGATCTTGAAATAAACACAAATTGTAATTATTGAAATCCAACCAACTTATACTTGCATGATACTGCTTATCGTACAGCATTTGGTATTGAATGATTTTCTTTTTTTTTTAACCCAAAATAATATAAAAACAAAAAAAGGTAATGTTTTCCATATTATTTTGTTGACCAATGCAGTAAAAATCATTCATTATAAAACTATACAAATCAAACTAATTATTGCTCTTTTTAACTTTTAAAACAACAAAAATGGTTAAAAACTGCTATGAAATATGAAAATTTACAAACCAAAACATTTTTCTGTAGGTAAATTTTAATTTTGTTACTAACTATTATTATAGTCAATAGAAAATAAAAAGCAAATCTATTCTACCGCAGAAGAAGATTTAAAAAACTGCAGTTAATGGAAGATGGGATATCTTCTCCAAAAAATCCTCTGAAAAAAATGTGCAAGAGCCAATGCAGCCAAGATCTCAAGAATAATATTAATACTCCAAGAAGAATTAAGCGCAATTAATATGGAAGTAAACACTGAAAAAGCAAAATGTATATCTATTAAGAGAAAACCACACTGGGTTATGAGAGTATTGAAAGTAGATGACAGAGCATGGAGCAAGTTGAGTTTTAAATGGCTATGTGCTTATATCAACAAAAGTGCGAGGAAGACCTACGAGACTTGAGTGCATTGAAAAATACCCTGAATCTCAGGAGAAAAAGGTGATCGATATGTGTTCTGGAAGTGAGCATAGCATTGGTGCAAGAGACGAGAGTTGGCACAGGATAGGTTGGCATTGCCCATGAACTATAAAGGTCCCCATACTGCCTAGCAGTAAAGATAAATTGAATATGATGATGATAAAGAAAGGACTAACAAAATTTTAACACTTTAAATCCAAACATTTACAAAAGAAACTAAAAATATAATGGGGTCACCCATGGTGTTCTGGTTAGTATAGACAACTAATGCAAAGCAGGACGCGGGTTTGTAGCCAGCCAGGTGGCCCTAGGATTTTTTCAAGGGATGGAAGGGGAAAATTCCTTGGCTTCACAGTCCTTTGGATGGTACATAAATGGGAGTACATGTACGATATCAGGTATTTGTTATAGCTCCCTACCCTATTTATAACTGGATAGGCAAAATTTAGGAGTCCCACTGTAGCATTGTCGGATTTGCCATGGCAGCATAAGTAATAAACAAACCAAAAATATAATATATCCAGCTAAAATAGAGAAATTATTATTATTATGCCTTGATTAAAATATTTAGTATAACATTACAAATTGAAATATACCTATTTTTGGAAATTAAAATTATATGTATAAGAGTAGTGAATAAAACCTTATAATTTACAATAAAACCAGGCATAAATAAATGCAGTGATTAGTAAGAAATAAGAATAATTAATTACTTTATTAAAGTATCAATTTTTACAAAATATAATATTTTTAAAATTAATATTAAACTTTAAAATAATAATTCCCTAAAAGGCATATTGATATTACAAAAATAAGAAAATTTCAATTTACAAAATTACATTTCTAAATACATATAGCATTAGGGATTAGCTACATCCAACAAGAGAGAAATATTGAATAGACTAAATAAATCATAATACTCATGCAATTCCAAAATATTACAATAAACCTCCATTTTTTAAATGTTTGTTTTCATCACACTATCATACTTCATGAGATATTTTCAAGCTTTCCAATGAATCTGCAGCATTGGTTCATTTTTAATTTCCAGGAACATTTCAAATCCTTATGGATTAGTTCTTTGATTTGGAGTTGCCAATTGTATAACAGGATTGGAATTACGCCATGCTCTCAGGCATCTCAAGTGAAATCTATAAAAGAAAAAATAAATAAATTTTCATTTCAAAATTTTGCAGCATCATCAAATAATAACGGCATTGTGTCAATAAAAATAATTTTTAAAAATAAAGGTTCGACAATTTTTTAAAAGGATTTCATTATTTCATATTTCGAACTACAAAAGGTAGGTATACCTAAAACTAAGGTTAAATATTAAAAACATCCTCCAAAGAATAAATAAAGGTAAAGTAAGGTTGAAAAAAATATTGACACTTCAACTCTGTGATCCTGGGAAATTATTTAATAAAAATAATTATCCCTAACCATTTTTCCTAGTGTTACAATATTAACACTTTGTTGTCAGGACTCATAAAATTACGTTGTTCACAAACTTTGCATAGAGGGGGGAACATGTAGTAATTTGTTTGCAAAAAACTTCTAGGCATAGTTTGAGGAAAACTTAATTTTACGTATCCCGACTACAATGTGTTAAAACATCTTAATTTTTTTTTTAAACTTAGTTCCATATACTTCAATAAATAAATAAAGAAAGTCTTCTCAAAAAGCTTTTGTAACGCTCCATTTATTCAAAAATAAATTTTAAAAATCTCCACCAAAAAAAGAGAGGAAGAACATTAGGAAAAACACAAAGAGCATGAGGCTTTTCCATGGCTGGTGTGACTCATTTCTAACATATTTGATTTAATTTACCAATTCAAAAACAGCCTTTAAGGGTTGACTGTTACAATGAAGGAAACCTATTGTTACATTTCTATGTAACCTCCTAGATATCCCACATTTCCTCTCCTACCCTAGTTGGTAGGAGTATATTTTGGAGTATATATACAGTGGCTCACAGTCAAAATGATGCAAACGAATATTTTTGTTTCAAATGCTAATTACTCCTTCTTTGTTAAAATTAAAAAACCAATGCACATGAGGACATAATGATTCATCGTCGTACATTAAATTTATATAATCAAATCAACTCAACAGCAATTATATAAATAGAAAAAAATTCTTCATTAAAACTCGTAGGGATTGAAGGTCACAGTGAAAAAGATGCAATGTTTACTTCCGTTTAGAAAAAAGTGAAAGTAAGAAGTATTCTTCACTTTTGACTTATTTAGCTATTAATAATATTTAAGTATTGCTAATAACATTTTCACTAATATCACGATATATTTACAAAAAGCAACTCGTAGTAAAAAAAAGCAAGCAATAAAAAAAAACTCGATGAAATTAGGTCCCTTAAAAAAATATATAAGCAATAATGAATCGAAAAGTACATAAACTTCTAAATTTTGCTATACAGATAAGCTATAAGTTATGGAGATATACAAATAAAAGCATATAAATGTGGAAAAGTGTGTGAATGGCATTTAAAAATTATCGAAACACGTCGTTTTATAATCTAAGTAAATTCGTAAGTAAAAGTTGTGTGTTGCGTGCATCGCACCAGATTTTTTAGTTATTAATATCAACTTTCTATTCAACTCACACACAAAAGTGAATATGATCCCATAATCCCATCACAATGATCCCTTTGAGCTTTTGCTATTAAGAGATTTTAACTATATTTCTACTAAACCTGAAAAACTTTAAATATGCAGAGCCTTGAAATTTTTTTTATCTTAATCGATTTCTTTTATATATTTGAAATATTAGGTGTGATAAAATATAACTAATATCAATATTTCAACTCACCTTATTGTCATATAAACCCATAAAACATAAGCCATTAAAATGGTAACACTTATAACTGCAAGTCCAACACCTTCCCACAGGCCTTTGCCAAAGTATGCAAAAGCTCCAGCGGCACATAAATAAATAGAAACAAGACAAAGAGGAGTTAATAGCAATATGCACAAGACATCTCCATAGAATCCATTTGGACCTGCAAGGCCTTCTCCTGACTGCAACCACTAAAAATACAAATTTAATTACAAAAATAAATTTTAAATCAATTCCACATAGCAATAATTTCTAATGATTTTTTTTTTCATCAAAAATATTTGATTAGTTTGAGTAAAAATATAAAATGATTAGTAAAATTAAATTAAATTAAAGTATTATCAATGATTTTTAATTTTGATCAAATAAACTGCTAAAATAAAGTAACTATTAACCATTGCTTTTCAAATTAGAATAATCTACTTCACTCTTATGTATGTATTATCTAGACCTGAAGGGATTAACTCTTGTAAATATTGAGAGGGATATGCAGCATGAATTTTCTAATTCTTAAAAATTTAATTATAATAACATTTCATGAACATGAAATCATTTTTACAAAATATAATAAAATGATGATTTTAATAATTGAAATTAATGATTAATAAGTCATTAAAAAATTTAAATAAGAACAAGGATTTTTAAAATCACAGATAATATTATTTCCAAAGAACTATTAAACATCACCTACCTCCTTTAATGTCCTCTTTTCTCGGTGAATTTTAAAAATGAATTTACATATTTCACACTGTTCAGTGTTTGAGGTTGATAACCATGTTTCCAAACATCTTCTGTGGACAAGACCTACAGTTCCAGTGCATTCACATGGCGAAATAAGACCTTCTACACAATCTCCTACAATTAAAGTAATAAATTCAGACATTTTTAATATTCTAAAGTTCTTTTTTTTATATATTAATTGATTTTAACTTTTATACTACTGCTCATACCTTTGTAGCAATTTCCTTAACACTATTACATAATTGTTTTCTATATACCTTCGTGGCATATTCTACATGTTGATGCTGAGCTGCAGTTACTTTTCGTGGGAGACTGTAGTCTCTTATGTGGTATAGAACCTGATGAATTTTCTTTGGGGTTATTAAAGAAAATAGATATTTCAGGATGATTGGATTCATTGCTGTTCTGAAATAACACACTGTCTCTGTAAAGTTCGAAATTATACAAGAAAATTTTTAGATAATACAACAGATGTACATAAATACTTACAGAAATCATGATAAGATAAAAAAAATAGATGTCACAGGTAATAAAAATAAAATAATGCTCACATATTTATTTTGATGGAGTGCATTATTCATTAGTAAAAAAAATAAAAAAAAGCGTTTTTAAAATGACATGCTTAATTATTGTTGTTTGACCCTTTTAGTCTTAAGGCCTGAGCCACTTCCTTTCAAAATATGTTTACCCTCCAACCGATGGGACCACAAGAGCTCTCTATGAAGATTTTAGGAAAGCTTCAAGTGTCAAGGTAGGTTTTATCAGTGCAGGTTCATACGTTAGTATGGAAATTGAATACTTATCAGACTCATGTCTGAGCCGTTCATATTTTAAGTTAGAAGTTCTTTAAGTATATGAAGCGGAAAAATTATGAAATTACTTTTATTTGTTACTCGCTGGTTATTATTGGTAGCATTAATATGTTCAAGGTGCCCTTTTGTTTTTGAATATATCTTTTATCAATTTTTTTATGGTATCTTTAAAATGATTTTTTTTTTTTTATTGCAGCTGCATAATTTTTACATTGGCAACGGCTGAATTAAGCAATCTTGAAGGAAGAATACTACAAACTAATAGTTCTATTAATGTAGTGAAAAATGAAACTTTACCAGAAGAAATAGTTAGTCCTCCAATAGTACCTCCTTTAGTAGACGTAATACATGGGAAGGTAAAAGATAAGCCCTAGAAATTGAAAGGGGAATAAGAATCCATTAGTACTAATATTGTTGTTATTTAAAGGTTAATTCTGTGATTCATGAAATTCATGGAAGTATAGAAGAAATTCCGATATTAATCAATACAGAAGTGAAACCCGACGATAGTTTCCCTTCTGCAACAGTTGATCTGACTACTCCTGTCATAGAGTAAGTAATACTGTATACCTTAATATAAAAGTTCTACAAGCTTACGAAATACTTTTTGTTCACAATAAGTCATTTTTCGGTTCATACAGGAAAGATTTTGTTTATTTTTACTCATTCTAAGTAATAATAAGATTTAAGAAAATTAAATTGGTATCAGTTAAATTATAAAGTTGTGAATGTAATGCTCCCTGCATTAATTCATGGTGATCTAAAGGTTCGGGATGTGTTGCTATGGTTATTTGTGATAATTTCTTGAAATCTTCATTGCGGATTTCATTTATATTAATTTTCATTGCAATTCAGTTGCTGAGTATTCATATTAATATTCTGATTGGACTTTTAGGATTTGAATTTTAAACTTTATTCACCTTCTAGTTATTATTCTATACAATTATAATAACTAACTAAGTGTTGAGTTTTTATTTATTATTATAAATACAACTTAAAATCTGTTACATTCTTGAACAATGACAATGAATTTTTTATTTCGTTTAGATAATGAATATCAGTTAAATGTTTGGGATATTTTCAGCGATATTTGAGCTTATACGAAATACTGCCGTTTTATATTTCACTATGTTACTTTGTTGAATTTTTTAAGTGTTTGGATTAATCATAGTTTTGTAAGACTAAAAATTATGAAAATTTCAACTCATCTATCTCGATCTTACCCCTTATTACCCCTCATTTTACAATGGCTCTTGTCTATTTTATCTTAAGGCTTCTTTTGTTCTGTATTATAAGCTGTTTTTCTTAGTATCATACCCTTTTTTCTAACTTGTGGAATTAGGTATATTCTATATTTCTTTAATATTTAGTCACAAATAAAATTATTTAATTTTTTCCATTAAAATTTGTAGTACATTTATTCCTTATCTTATATTATTTTATCTGTACTTTTATCTGTAAACTTTACTATTGATTAATATAATAAATAGCAATTACATTAATTTGTTCTTAAACTTGTATAAAACTAAAAGTATTTTAAACCTTAGCTGATCGAAATCTATCAGCCTAAATTGCAATTTTTAAGTTCTAATCTAATCCTAATCAAATTTGACTCACTTGACCCCCTGGGAGAACTGGGAAAGGTGTTATATCCTATCTGATTTTGAACAAAAAAAACATTTCCCCCCAAAAAATTGAATAAATATTTCTCTACTAGTATTGCTATGTTACTTCTAGGCGTGGCCAATATGGCTCCATTTCGTAATGTCCCTATCTTACCCATATTTCTAAAGTGTGCTCAATCGAAATACAAAATAAAATATAAATTAGCATGCTATCTGATTCTTAATGGAAAAGTAAACTAAATAAATAATGAATCCCTTTCCCTATTCTGATTCTTCACGTTATTTCCAAATATGAACTGATTGAATGATTTTTGGAATCCTGGTGAATTTTTTTCCCCTCGTAGTCAAATATTTATGCAGTGTTCGAATCAAGGTTTTTAAGATATGAAAAGCATATATGGGAGTGTACTACCTACTGAAAAAGAATCATTGCAAAATAATAGAGAATGGAGAATACATTCCCAGGGTATCAAACTGTTCAATTATTTAAGAAAAGTAGTAAAACTTATTTTTAAGAAAGTTGGGAGGGCATAGAAACAAAGATTTGTTTGTTTTTAAAAGCACTTTATACTGTATATATTATGAAATGCTAATTTATTGAAACCAGTCATCAAATGAGTGATTTAAATAAATCTTTCCAATAAATAAATTTTGGAACTATTCTAACAAATAGCATTTTTATATTATTTAATGGTTTCTAATTTAGGTTTAAAGCCCAATTAATTTGAAACAACTTAATATAGGAAGGTTATATGCTTATTATAGGTGCTAAAAATTACTGATTGCCAACATACATTATCAACAATCTGATTTTTTTTTCTGTTTTGTGTTTGGCCTTAAGGGTGTAGCCCAGTGGTTGTGAAACTTTTTATTTCAAGCCCCCCTATGTGATTTAACTTTAATCAATGCCCCCTTACATGTACAGAATACTTCTACTGTTAATTCTTATTCACGTTACATTCTCAAAGCTTATCGCAATTGGAACAATGGTTTCAATGATAAAATAATAATTATTATTTTTTCAATACATTTAATTTTCCTCCCAAAAGTTTTTAAAAAAATAAATAAGCTTTGCAACCCACTACGTAAGTAACCAAGCTTTGCGACCTCTTAACCCTTCATTCCTCTCTTCATTGGATAAATGCAGCTCCTGTAGGTGCCAGCTAACCTGTTGGCTACCTATTTTAATCTTCCTTTTTTTTATTGGTCCTATAATCAAAAATATTGAACGTAGGTCTATTAAATTTTACATTTGGCAATAGATACATAGACAATAGAAGACGGAGAATATTGGAAAAGGGTGAATGTTCCCCCTCCCCATGGGGTTCCGGCGCCTATGATTGTGACCTTTCTTTGTAGTCGATAGGGAAGGATGCTGCCGATTTGCCCTCATAGCTATCGGTGGTTTTCCTGATGTGGATAACTTAAAATCTATTGTTCTGCTAATCCCACGTCTAGATAATGGAAAAGCAAAATTTAATATTCATTATTGTAACCAGTAAAAGTGAAGAGTTATAGATAAATCTGTTGAAAAAAGAATCGTCATTCATGAATTACACATAGCGGAATACGTTCTTGCTCCACTTCAACCTGGGATGAGCGAAATGTGTACTGTCGTCATATTTTGATTATCTCAAAATTTAATATTGAAACACCTTCGTCTTGTTGACAATTTAAAAATAAGAAAGATACATTTCGACATAACATTCGCGCTCAATATTATTTGTTCAGTTTTAAATGTTCAACATTTGTTTTTTAATGATCAGAAATGTTTGTTGCAGGTATATGTTATGTATCGCGTTCATTTAATTTATCGGTTGATGGAGAGACATCGAATAATATTAGACCGCATCCGACGGTCAGTGACATTAAGATATGAACGCAAACGAATAACACTAATTGGCTAGTAAAATAGAAATCATTCACGGAATGTTTTTTCAACCTTCGTTGCAGTTTACGTTTTATTAAAATCAGTATATATGTGTAATCTCTTAAATTGGATGTTCTGTATAAGCAATGCGTGTTCAGCAAATTCTTCACATAATTCTTAATTTCAAACTCAGAACTTCAAATAATAATAATTTTCAATAATGAACCATTGTAGTCGAACAGGAAACATATTGCCCTATTTCGTATAAAGGGTTGAATTAACATGAATTTTCGGTGATTCCTTCTATTTCTGTGATAACTTATGTCAAAAATATTTGATTGCTTGATTTAAAAATCTGTTGCGTGCGCGCAACACACAACTTTCACTTACCAACTTAGATTAGAAATTTATGTGTTTTGTTAATTGCCATTTCTCAAAGTCGCACATTTTTCCACATTAATTTCTTATTTTTGTTTTTATTTGTTGTATTAAAAACACTAATTTTTATATTAATAAATAAAAGTTTTTACTTTATATATATGATAATTCAATGCAAGCATAATAGTCCAAGGTAGAGATGCGACATCGAAGGCAAAACATCGATGTTTTGAACATCGATGTTTTTGCAATCGAAACATCGATGTCGATTAAACATCGACCACAAAACATCGATGTTCAAGAACATCGATGTTTTTTGACATCGATGTTTTTTAATTTATACAGTCTTTAAACATTAACACATTAGTGCCCAAACGTAATTAAATCGATTTTAAAGTGTAAAGCATTTTATTTTTCATATTTAATGTATAAAAAATTCGATTTTTTCGACATATTTTGACAATAACATCGATGTTACATCATATTTGTTGTTTTAAACATCGATGCTTTAACCATAACAAATTGGTTTTGGACAAAAATAAATATTTTAAAACATGATGTTTTGGAGAAAAACAAATTTTTTTTAACATCGATGTTTTTAACAAAAACAAATATCATTTAACATCGATGTTTTGACCATAACATCGATGTTTTTAACAAAAACAAAGCTAATAACATCAATGTAATGGACTAAAACAAATTTTTTTAAAGTAAAGCATTTTATTTTTCAAATTTAATGTATAAAAAATTCGATTTTTCGACATGTTTTGACAATAACATCGATGTTACATCATGTTTGTTGTTTTAAACATCGATGCTATAACCACGAAAAAATTGGTTTTGGACAAAAATATATATTTTAAAACATCGATGTTTTGGAGAAAAACAAAATTTTTTTTAACATCGATGTTTTTAACAAAAACAAATATCATTTAAGATCGATGAATTGACAATAACATCGATGTTTTTAACAAAAACAAAGCTGTTAATAACATCGATGTTATGGACTAAAACAAATTTTTTTTTACATCGATGTTTTTTATCGAAAACAAGTATACTTTAACATCTATGTTTTGACAATAACATCGATGTTTTGGATAAATGTGTATTAACATCGATGTAATGGACAAAAACAAAGCTGTTAATAACATCGATGTTATGGACTAAAACAATTTTTTTTTTAACATCACTGTTTTTATTAAAAGAAGTATACTTTAACATCTCTGTTTTGACAATAACATCGATGTTTTTTTGATAAGTAAGTATTAACATCGATGTTTTGGATAAATATGTATTAACATCGATGTTATGGACAAAAACAAATTTTTTTTAACACCGGTGTTTTTAACAAAACCAAGTATAATTTAACATCAATGTTATGGACAAAAACAAATTTGTTTAAACATCGATGTTTTTATCGAAAACAAGTATACTTTAACATCTGTGTTTTGACAATAACATCGATGTTTTGGATAAATGTGTATTAACATCGATGTTTTTAACAAAAACAAGTATCATTTAACATCGATGTTATGGACAAAAACAAAGCTGTTAATAACATCGATGTTATGGACAAAAACAAACTTTTTTTGACATCGATGTTTTTTAATTTATACAGTCTTTAAACATTAACACATTAGTGCCCAAACGTAATTAAATCGATTTTAAAGTGTAAAGCATTTTATTTTTCATATTTAATGTATAAAAAATTCGATTTTTTCGACATATTTTGACAATAACATCGATGTTACATCATATTTGTTGTTTTAAACATCGATGCTTTAACCATAACAAATTGGTTTTGGACAAAAATAAATATTTTAAAACATGATGTTTTGGAGAAAAACAAATGTTTTTTAACATCGATGTTTTTAACAAAAACAAATATCATTTAACATCGATGTTTTGACCATAACATCGATGTTTTTAACAAAAACAAAGCTAATAACATCAATGTAATGGACTAAAACAAATTTTTTTAAAGTAAAGCATTTTATTTTTCAAATTTAATGTATAAAAAATTCGATTTTTCGACATGTTTTGACAATAACATCGATGTTACATCATGTTTGTTGTTTTAAACATCGATGCTATAACCATGAAAAAATTGGTTTTGGACAAAAATATATATTTTAAAACATCGATGTTTTGGAGAAAAACAAAATTTTTTTTAACATCGATGTTTTTAACAAAATCAAATATCATTTAAGATCGATGAATTGACAATAACATCGATGTTTTTAACAAAAACTAAGCTAATAACATCGATGTAATGGACTAAAACAAATTTTTTTTAACATCGATGTTTTTATCGAAAACAAGTATACTTTAACATCTCTGTTTTGACAATAACATCGATGTTTTGGATAAATGAGTATTAACATCGATGTAATGGACAAAAACAAAGCTGTTAATAACATCGATGTTATGGACTAAAACAATTTTTTTTTTAACATCACTGTTTTTATTAAAAGAAGTATACTTTAACATCTCTGTTTTGACAATAACATCGATGTTTTTTTGATAAGTAAGTATTAACATCGATGTTTTGGATAAATATGTATTAACATCGATGTTATGGACAAAAACAAATTTTTTTTAACACCGGTGTTTTTAACAAAACCAAGTATAATTTAACATCAATGTTATGGACAAAAACAAATTTGTTTAAACATCGATGTTTTTATCGAAAACAAGTATACTTTAACATCTGTGTTTTGACAATAACATCGATGTTTTGGATAAATGTGTATTAACATCGATGTTTTTAACAAAAACAAGTATCATTTAACATCGATGTTATGGACAAAAACAAAGCTGTTAATAACATCGATGTTATGGACAAAAACAAACTTTTTTTGACATCGATGTTTTTTAATTTATACAGTCTTTAAACATTAACACATTAGTGCCCAAACGTAATTAAATCGATTTTAAAGTGTAAAGCATTTTATTTTTCATATTTAATGTATAAAAAATTCGATTTTTTCGACATATTTTGACAATAACATCGATGTTACATCATATTTGTTGTTTTAAACATCGATGCTTTAACCATAACAAATTGGTTTTGGACAAAAATAAATATTTTAAAACATGATGTTTTGGAGAAAAACAAATGTTTTTTAACATCGATGTTTTTAACAAAAACAAATATCATTTAACATCGATGTTTTGACCATAACATCGATGTTTTTAACAAAAACAAAGCTAATAACATCAATGTAATGGACTAAAACAAATTTTTTTAAAGTAAAGCATTTTATTTTTCAAATTTAATGTATAAAAAATTCGATTTTTCGACATGTTTTGACAATAACATCGATGTTACATCATGTTTGTTGTTTTAAACATCGATGCTATAACCATGAAAAAATTGGTTTTGGACAAAAATATATATTTTAAAACATCGATGTTTTGGAGAAAAACAAAATTTTTTTTAACATCGATGTTTTTAACAAAATCAAATATCATTTAAGATCGATGAATTGACAATAACATCGATGTTTTTAACAAAAACAAAGCTAATAACATCGATGTAATGGACTAAAACAAATTTTTTTTAACATCGATGTTTTTATCGAAAACAAGTATACTTTAACATCTCTGTTTTGACAATAACATCGATGTTTTGGATAAATGAGTATTAACATCGATGTTATGGACAAAAACAAAGCTGTTAATAACATCGATGTTTTGGACTAAAACAAATTTTTTTTAACATCGATGTTTTTATCGAAAACAAGTATACTTTAACATCTATGTTTTGACAATAACATCCAAGTTATGGACAAAAACAAAGCTGTTAATAACATCGATGTTATGGACTAAACCAATTTTTTTTTAACATCACTGTTTTTATTAAAAGAAGTATACTTTAACATCTATGTTTTGACAATAACATCGATGTTTTTTTGATAAGTAAGTATTAACATCGATGTTTTGGATAAATATGTATTAACATCGATGTTATGGACAAAAACAAATTTTTTTTAACACCGGTGTTTTTAACAAAACCAAGTATAATTTAACATCAATGTTATGGACAAAAACAAATTTGTTTAAACATCGATGTTTTTATCGAAAACAAGTATACTTTAACATCTGTGTTTTGACAATAACATCGATGTTTTGGATAAATGTGTATTAACATCGATGTTTTTAACAAAAACAAGTATCATTTAACATCAATGTTTTGACAATAACATCGATGTTTTGGATAAATGTGTATTAACATCGATGTTATGGACAAAAACAAAGCTGTTAATAACATCGATGTTATGGACAAAAACAAACTTTTTTTGACATCGATGTTTTTTAATTTATACAGTCTTTAAACATTAACATATTAGTGCCCAAACGTAATTAAATCGATGTTAAAGTGTAAAGCATTTAATTTTTCATATTTTAATGTATAAAAAATTCGATTTTTTCGACATGTTTTGACAATAACATCGACGTTACATCATATTTGTTGTTTTAAACATCGATGCTTTAACCATAACAAATTGGTTTTGGACAAAAATAAATATTTTAAAACATCGATGTTTTGGAGAAAAACAAATTTTTTTTAACATCGATGTTTTTAACAAAAACAAAGCTAATAACATCGATGTTTTTATCGAAAACAAGTATACTTTAACATCTCTGTTTTGACAATAACATCGATGTTTTGGATAAATGAGTATTAACATCGATGTTATGGACAAAAACAAAGCTGTTAATAACATCGATGTTTTGGACTAAAACAAATTTTTTTTAACATCGATGTTTTTATCGAAAACAAGTATACTTTAACATCTATGTTTTGACAATAACATCCAAGTTATGGACAAAAACAAAGCTGTTAATAACATCGATGTTATGGACTAAAACAATTTTTTTTTAACATCACTGTTTTTATTAAAAGAAGTATACTTTAACATCTATGTTTTGACAATAACATCGATGTTATGGACAAAAATTTTTTTTTTTAACATCGGTGTTTTTAACAAAAACAAGTATAATTTAACATCCATGTTATGGACAAAAACAAATTTGTTTAAACATCGATATTTTTATCGAAACCAAGTATACTTTAACATCTATGTTTTGACAATAACATCGATGTTTTGGATAAATGTGTATTAACATCGATGTTTTTAACAATAACAAGTATCATTTAACATAGATGTTAAAGTATAGTTGTTTGTGTTGACAACATCGATGTTAAAAAAAAAAAAAAAATTGTTTTTCTCCCTAACATCGATGTTATTGTCAAAACATAGATGTTAAAGTATACTTGTTTTTGTTAAAAACATCGATGTTATTAACAGCTATGTTTTTGTTAAAAACAACGATGTTATTAACAGCTATGTTTTTGTTAAAAACATCGATGTTAAAAAAATACACATTTATCCAAAACATCGATGTTATTGTCAAAACATAGATGGTAAAGTATCCTTGTTTTTGTTAAAAACATCGATGTTGAAAAAAATTTGTTTTAGTCCATAACATCGATGTTATTAACAGCTTTGTTTTTGTTAAAAACATCGAAGTTATTAACAGCCTTGTTTCTGTTAAAAACATCGATGTTAATGTCAAAACATATATGTTAAAGTACACTTGTTTTTGTTAAAAACATCGATGTCATTAACAGCTTTGTTTTTGTTAAAAACATAGAAGTTATTAACAGCTGTGTTTCTGTTAAAAACATCGATGTTAAAAAATTTTTATTTTTGTCCTTAACATCGATGGTAATACATATTTATCCAAAACATCGATGTTATTTTAAAACATCGATGTCGAAAACAAGTTTGTTAATGTTATAGCATCTTTGTTTTAACTAAAACATCGATGTTAAGAATATATATATATATATATATTGTTGTTTTTTGTCTAAAGCATTGATGTTATTGTCACAACATGGATGTTAAAACAAATTTGTTTTTGTCCATAACATCGAGTTTAATATATATTTATCCACAACAGCGATGTTATTGTCAAAACATAGATGTTAAAGTATACTTGTTTTTGTTAAAAACATAGATGTTAAAACAAATTTGTTTTTGTCCATAACATCGATGTTATTGACAGATTTGTTTTTGTTAAAAACGTGGATGTTATTAACAGCTTTATTTCTCTTAAAAGCATCTACGTTAATTTCAAAACATCGATGTTATTGTCAAAACAAAGATGTTAAAGTATACTTGTTTTTGTTAAAAAACTTCGATGTTAAAAAAGATTTGTTTTTGTCCATAACATCGATGTTAATACATATTTATATTTGTCGAAAAAATCTATGTTAAAAACTGTATTGTTATACCTAAACCATCGATGTTAAAACATATTTATTTTTATACCTAAAAAAAAAAATAAATAAAAAAAAATAAAAAAAGTCAGCTATTAAAAACATCGATGGTAACATCGGCCCAAAAACATCAATGGTCGGAAAACATCGGCTGCGTAACATCGATGTTAAAAACATCGATGTTTTGCGCAAAACATCGATGTTTCAAAAACATCGACATCGATGTCGCATCCTTAGTCCAAGGTGTCTGATTTTATAATTCTCTATCTAGTTGTTGAAAACTTCATTTAGTTACCATGAAACAAATAATTTTCATTAAATAAACAGAACGGCTTTAATTATGAACAATGGTCTGTCATTGAAGGCGTACTCCGCATGCGTGGGCTCTACATGTTTTATGAGTTGACGGGATATTTTTCTTTTTTTCTCCCCTATTTTTTGAGATAATCGAAAAAAAGGTAAAAATTGGGAAAAAAGTTATGAAATAAAGTGCCCCATCCGTTGCACCAATCTTGATGAAATTTTGGCTTTCGCATCTTTGGCATATACATACATCAAATACCCAGTTTGATCCAAATCTTTAAAGCATTTTTGAGTAAATAAAAAAAACACGTGAAAATGATACAAAATTTATTAAGTAAAGTGCCCCCTCCGATTGATCAATTGATGAAATTTTTACATTCATATCTCGGGAATATACTAATATAATACATATAATACATCAAATACTCAGTTTAATCATAATCGTTAAGAGCCGTTTTTGAGAAAATCGAAAAAAACGTAAAAAGTTATTAAATAAAGTACCACCTCCGTTTGACCAATTTTGATGAAATTTTTGCTGTCACATCGCGGGCATATACATACACTAAATACCCTGTTTCAGGTTCGCACGGTTTATAGTTTTTGAGCTAGCCTGTTCACACACACACAGACCATTTCGCGGGACTTTGTTATTTCGACTCGGGGGACCCCAAACGTGTATTTCCCTTGAAAACCGGAAGTCGAAATTTTTCACGATCGCAATATATTTATATTTTATTTATAGGTATATTACTATTACCTATATTTCATATATAGGTAAGTGAAAGTAAAAATTATTACCCATCAGTAACCCTATTTTGGGGAACGCACCTCAGGGAGATTAAAGAGTCAAAACTGAAAAAACAAATCAGACTGATTTGTTACTTTCACTTACCTATATATGAAATATATAGTAAGGAAAGTATTGCGATCGTGAAAAATTTCGACTTCCGGTTTTCAACGGAAATACACGTTTTGGGGTCCCCTGAGTCCAATTAACCAAGTCCCGCGAAATGGTCTGTGTGTGTGTATGTGAACAGGCTAGCTCAAAAACTATAAACCGCACAGACCTGAAATTAAGTATTTAGTGTATGTATATGCCCGCGATGTGACAGCAAAAATTTCATCAAAATTGGTCAAACGGAGGGGGAACTTTATTTAAAGAATGTTGTCTCATTATCACGTGTTTTTTTTTTTATTTACTCAAAAACGGCTTTAACGATTTTGATCAAACTCGGTATTGGTCGTATGTATATGCCCGCGATGTGGCATATACTCCTATGCAAGAAACAAGCTCGTAGTAAGAAACAAGCAAGCAGTAAAACAAACTCGACTGTTGATGAAATTAGTCCCTTCATAAATAAATTAGCAATAATGAATCGAAAAGTGCTGAGAATTACCAAATTTCGCTACACAGATACTCTGTAACTTATGGAGATATACAAATATAAGTATATACTTAAATGTGGAAAAATGTGTGAAGCTGAGGAATGTCGTTTAAATATCGAAACACGACGATTTCTAATCTAAGTTAGTTCGTAAGTGAAAGTTGTGAGTTGCGCGCATCGCACCAGATTTTTTTTTATTATTATTACATTCCTTTATTCAAGACGAAACGTAAAAACCATTTTATAAGGTTTTAAAAATGTATTTTACATGTGTTCTTGAAACAATAATTTAGTGTGAATAATCTAATTTGAGATTTCCGAAGTTTTGAATTTCATAAAAAACATATAAATTTCCTTTGAAGTTTTAAAAAATAATTTAAAACCTTCTAATTAATTCTTAATTCTAATTATAATCTTAATTTTAAATAATTCTTCTAAATTAATGAATAACAGAAATGAAAATGAAATTCTCAACAAAAAAAATTAATATTAATAATGCGTTAACCCATCTCTGGGACGCAGTGTGTTAACCATTCAAGTATTTCGATCCTTAATAAAAAAAATATTTAAAAAAAAATAAATTCAAACTTAATTGGTCTCAAAAAGTTAAATCTAACCAGATTAACTAATTTCTTAATTTTTGATTTGATCACTATACAAGGAGAATTTTATATGCTATGTTAAAACCTCTTGGATATAGAACTAAGGATTTATGTGACAGAACTAATCAGAACTAAATGAAAAAAAAAAAAAACCTTTAGCCTTCAGATACTTTCGCACGTGGTGCTATAATAAATTTCGTTTTCATGGGCTTGCTTAAAAGTTCTCTCTTAAGAAGCACGACCGCAGGAGTTGTACTACTGCTTTCTTCGGCACAAGAGCGTCCAAAGGATGCGGCCAGTATTGGAGAATTCCAAACGTGCCATCCACTACTTTCTCTCGGCCAAGTTCAAGTTCAGTGAAGATTATAATAAAAATAAATCACTCGCAGGAGGTCCATCCATTACGAGGTTGGGCAGGTAATTCCCGCATAACTAACAAGTAGGTACTTTTAAGTTATATGATCTCATTTCTATGTTTAAAACAATTAAAATGGCAATTTGACTTCAACAAGGTGAATCGATGAATATTTAAAAGCAAGTATGCGTTATATAATTTCCTTTTGTCCATCGACCATGGTTTTTAACGGATATCCTTTATTATGCTGTAGCTTGGCCTCTACTGTCATTATGATTCCATGAATTCTGAACTTTTAAAACTGAGGTTGTCTGTTGTTCTTGTTGTTTATAAAAATATCAGCAAAATGAATGGAATGAAGTATATACTGCTTAACATTATATTATACATATGGCTGACATGAACATCGGGTTTCTATGCTGGTCTTTGAAAAATTGTTTCCATTGTTGGTATTTTAACCAGATGGGTGAGAGTTCAGCGTGCTTACCACAATATCTGTTCTTAATTTTAAGAATTAGGTACCCTTCTCATAGTTTAAAAATTTTTCTCTAAAAAAAAGTTTTATATTTTCATATTAATGTATATAAAAGAATTCGCCGTTTTCATTTCGGTTTCCTTTTTTCGGCTTTCACGGTCCTTTCCGTAATTTCACGTCTCCTCTTTATGCACTGGACCTTCCTCTGGATTGGTTTCCTATCTTGCTGGCTTCGACTTTTTTTATTACTTCATCTGGCCTAAGAACGAACATTTTCCAGTTACTCCTTAGTTTTGATTTCAAAAACATTTTGTAGTTGGTTCTATAGTACAAAAAAAAAACTTCACAGAATGATTACAAGACCGAGTGCCTCATATTGAGCACTATTAGAACAGGCATCTTGATGAAAACTTCCATTATATTTTTGGCTCTCTATCCGTCCAGCTTTACAGATCTGGATAACTAATATACCACTATAACTAATGATGCTATAACTATATGATACTATAACTAATGACAACTAATATACTGGATAACTATTGATACCACACATTAATTGGATTCGGAGTATTGACAATATTTGTATTGTGGGTCGACTGTAGTAACTACTACTACCAACTACTAGTTAGAAGAAAGTAAATTGTGTAACTACCCATTCCTAGTTGGTAGTCAAAAAGTAGTTAACTGCAATGGTCATTCCCCCTACTTTTTGATACTAAGTTTGTTTACCAAAAACGTTCGATTGGCTCTTGTTCGATAAACAATCAATCAAACTTAGAATCAAAGAAGTGTATGCTACAACATAATAGGATAATTGTTCACTTGTTGATAAGAATAAGTGTTTTCGTTTTGGGGGCCTGTTGTTGGCTTGCAGCCTCGGAATCGGAGTGGGAGGTTTTCCATGTACAGTAGTAACAATCGTTTTTACTGCGCATCCACTCCGCATTTTTTCTACGTCAGCTGTTGACTTAAGATTATCTCTGCTTAATGTTTAAACGTGTCTACATTAAAAAAACGAAAAACAACTTAAATGCGTAAACTTAAAAAATCAGCTTATCCGTTTTAAAATTACATATTATTTCGGCTACTCTTTACTTATTACATTGACAATAGATTTAGATAATTTTTAGATATTTTGTTCAGATTGTTTACAATGTTAGTCTTTTAAGATCATTCGTTGTACAAATCGTAGGATTATGAAATATAATTAAAACAAAAAAAAAATGTATTTTAATTAGTAAAATAAAAATGGATATTGAAAACATTAAAATTCGATATAGCCTTTTTATATTAAAAATAATTTATTTCTTAGGGCCACCCCATAAGCTAAGAGTTTCGTCGGGTTTAAGTCCTATTTACTTGAATGTTTACCTGCGACTGATCCACAGCTAACGCGATCCTTATCAAAGGTACCAAGAGAACCTTTGGTATCGTATAACAAATCTTAAAAAAACAAACTTTACGTTATTTTCCGTAAGGAAAACCCAAGAGAACATTACACATATACATTTCTTTAACTTACGAGCTCCACCCATCATGTTCCTGAATTAATTTTTTACCCGATTTCTTATAGAAAATGAGCGTTGTGAAATAAAATTTAGCTAACATTCAGGTGGGATGGGAATAATTTTTGAGTTGTACTCATTAAAAGAACATTACTGGGTTTCTTGTTAGCTCATTTTTTTTAAGAACCTGAAGATAAGAAAAATTAATTAGTTGCTATGAAAAGAAGTTGTTGAATTGAGTCAAGGGTCCTAATTGATAAGCTTGCCTCTTAATACTAGTAATCGGAGGCAATTGATCTAAATAGACGCCTACTACAGTTCTTTCTCAGCTGAAAAATTGTTAGTGTGTACTAAATCTTTTATTCGCATGCATTTCAAAATTTATACGAGAAGTATCAATTTTAATAATATATATTATATATTAAATAATAAAAATAAATAGTAAATTATATGATTTACTTGGTATAAAATGAATTAAGTTTAATTTCCGCGAATCGGTTCACGATGCCGCTAATGAGCGTTTGAGCTAACAATTTTTGAAAATCAAAAGATGTATTCGACTTCACAATAGTTGTTAGGAATATGTTTTTCATCCAGGCCAATTATCCCATTTCAAACTAACCATCCATCGTCTTAAGATTATAAGATTAAAATCATTCTGGAGGTTGTCTACTTCATTGGAGTTGAATATTTACGGTTAACTTTCTTGTATAAAGTTTTAGACTTCTTTTTTTTTTTTTTTTTGCATTCACTGAGCCATTGGAGTGGTTTTGCAACCGTAAAGAATAGTTGAAAGCCTAATAGTCTCTTAAATTCCTACTTTCAAGTTTATAGACAGTATGTGCTGTTTTTGAGGGATTTACAACTGAAAAACTACTCGCGATTTCATCGTTTTATTTCAAGATTAATTTCGTTTCTTTGAGTTCATAATTTGGTAGTTAATTGGACATCTCTCCTTGTTCAAAAGTACTTATCTTACTCTCTGTTGCAAAGTACTAATAATAAGTACTTAATTATAATATATTTCGACATGTTTGTATCAATTATTTATGTATAAGTTATAATCACAGCCCAGGACCTTTGGTAGAAGCCTTTCCGCTACGAATTACTTAAGACATCGGAAAACTTAACTGAAATTGAGGAAAGGTAATTGCGTACAATTCGCAAAATAAAATCCCGCCTTGCTATAAGATAATATATGATATAATTTAATAAGATTAAAATTGTTTTTGATTAAAGTAACACAGCCCATTCCATTCCTAACTTCGAATCCGATAAGTGATTAGTAATTTATAAGCCGCAAATGGCCCGTTGGATCCGGAGAAACTCCTCTGGCATATCCAGCCTCTAAAGTAGGCATCCTTACAGGCCAAAATCTGGCGGTTGAGCGTGGGTCCTAGAATAACCGTTGAATAAGAAGAAGAGAGATATAGACTGAAAAGAGGGAATTGTTACCATTAGATTTACCGTTCAAATAAATTCGTGGTTCCATCTCTACAGCTCAAATTCAATCCAACTGGCAATTAACTTTTGACATTTTTAAGAGTTGATGCGACGTCAAATATTATGGGCGATCACCAAAAAGCTACGTTCATATAGCGATAAAAATAAGTTTATTTGCATTACGCTTGTGACAATGGATCGTAAATGAAATGTGAAAAGTTTATATTTTACTTGGGTTTGATTGCTGTCGTAACATTCATTTCTTACCAATTGGAAACTTCATGACCGTTATTTATTATCCATAAAATGAAGGCAAAGATGCAGTACGAAATTTGTTCAAATTAGTCAGATGTATGAAGCTGAGGTACCATTTTGTTCACTTCACGGCATGCGAGGCCGTCCCGTCCATGAACAAAGGGAATACCGGCATCTTGTTATTACTTTCGTTATGAACCCTTCAACATCATTGCCGAAAATATCCGAAACGAAACAGCGGAAAGGTCTAAAGTTTATTAACTTTAGATTAGATAGAAGCTTAAGCTGTCAGGATTCAAATTTACTTTTGTTTTAACGCTGCTATAAACTACGTTACATTAACTACTTCTATACTGAGTTATGAAATCATACTTATTTTAAATTAAAAATCACGAACAGTGTGATATTATAGAACCGGGATATTTAAAATTCCTGGTTATACTTCATATATATTCCTGGTTTACTATCCATCAGGATAGCATTATAATTTACAAATCGCAATGCGAAGATGGCGTAACGACCCCTCACTACGAAGGTCCATTCTTCTTTTTATTATTCTTCAGCTATCCAATCTGCTGTATTCTGTCTGATACATTCATACTCTAGTACATGAATGGCCTTCATCTGTAAATTTTTTTCTTTTCGTGCCCCTGGGCCATTATCTTATGAGCAAACTCATACCCTACGTAAGAATAAAATTTGATTATTGTTGGTAAAATCAGGAACGTGTGAAAAAATTTTATATTATTTTTAAATTTTTTATTACTTCGGTAGATATTAGAATTTAATTTACGTATAATTTAATATCTCTCTGATTCACTTTCAGTAACCTTGTAAGAAAATTTCTCCAGGAAAGTTATTTTATCCACGTTCAAGGGATGCACTGTCCTTAGAATTCATCATATTTTTTTTTTCACTTGCTTTTTGAACTGTTTTACAGAAAACAACAATCCTTATCCCATGAAATATGATTCAAATGATTTCAAAGTTTGTAGTTGATTTATACAAATGGGGATATCGGGATTGAATTTTGGAATTTGTATATAAATTATGATTTTTTATTAACCGCTTTTTTTTTATTTATTTATTTTTATTATTTTAAGAATAAATAAGGATTCTGAATGAAAAATTTAAAATCACTCTTATTTTCTTTTTAAATAAACATCGAAAATAGCTCGAAATTGTTTGTACGAAAGTTAGTAGTAATTCAACTACAACAGAATATGCCTTAAAGGAACACCAATGACCCTATAGGATAGAAGCGAAGACAAAGGGAAAATAGATTGAAGTATAAATATTTTTTTTTCTTTTGTATACATTCTGAACCCGAAGCAGTATCCTAAATCGAGGACTTAAAGGCGTCCTACGAGGAATCGAGAATGAGTTAGCAGCAGTGTAGGTTAGATCCCCGTACAAATCATTTAATATTTACATATAGACGGTCACAACAAAAAAGTATTGACCTGTTCGCTTTCGCCTGGACTGAGCGGCAACTTTCAGGACCTTGTAGAAGGTGGAAAGGAATCATAGCATCACCTGCTGGATTCATCCTGACCACTCATCGTAACTTCTGCGTTTTTATTTTTGAATTTTTATTACCTACTGAATAATTTTTCTATTGCGACTCAAGCAAAAAAAATATGATTGTTGGTACAGCGTCAGAATTTCGATATTTCTGATTATTCCAATTTCTGATATTTTCCATCATCATTAAACATCTGTTACGATGACGATCCGTTCTACAGTAAATATTTGATTCACTTGACAATTGTGTGGTTTCGTCTATTATTATTATTGACGTAGAACGATATTCAGCTAAATATTTAAATTTAAGTTTAATAGAACAGCTTTATCGTTTCCTATCCAAATATTGTCTGCACTCTGATAGAATGTTTGATCATCTGCTTTTATTTATTTTATATCTTTTTTTTTACGTGTTGTCGTTGGGTTATCTAGAGCCAGAGCCATAGATGTTACATAAAATAATTCTATAAAATAATAATAGAGTTATGTCATTAAAGAATTTACTTTTTGATATAGATGGCATTGACTGTTAAATAGGAACAGGATGTAGATGCTGACAGACATTTGGCGTTGCCCTTCCCATAGGCTTCCTTTCAGCCTAATCTCAAGGATAAATATCGAATTCATATTTTAATTGAAGTATAACCAGTTAGGTAATATTAGTTAAGAAAAATCAGATCAGAAACGCGTTTTTGTTGTATTTAGTATTTTCATTTTATTTTACTATTTTGTTTATAATCGTTGATTCACCTTACTTTATAAAACTATATTCATTATATCGACATCGGAAGAATAGTGGCACAAGTCGGAACTGTCTACATGAAAATTTATCCAAAAAAAAATATTAATTTATAGATAATAATATGTATATTAATATTAATTTGTAGATAATAGTTAGTGCTCACTATTGCTAATATAAGTGTCTTATTTTCTTTGCTTGGAATTTACTAACTTTCATTACTAGATTGCTTCATAAATTCTTGGAATTTTAACTTGTGTCACTACTTTTGCTGACCGGTGATAACTGATTCATAGGGATATTTTATGGTTTAAAATTTATCCATTTATAAAGTTGTTATTAATTTTTTGAAAATTTTAATATTTTTTAGAAAATATGGCTGGAATTTCATGAATTATTCCTCCATACTTTATTAATATTAATATTAATTCCCCTGCTGATGATTCCTCATTACAGTGATATATAAATATCTCCTATTTTGGCCTCTCCCTAAAAAGTTTGACTTTTTTTTTATTGAAACGGTTAATCATTCATTCTCATCATTTATTTGATAATGAATTTAATAACTCTAATTGTTATCCGTATATTTAATTTCTATTTTATAATGTAAGAAATAGGATGATGTAACTCTTTAAATAAGTTGGTTTAGAAAATAGATTATAAAACCTTACAGTACAAAACACTCATTTCGCCTTCGTTTGCCAGTTATAAGCGTCAAACCGCGGGTTTTGCGAGAAAATGGTAGTCGAGGTTTCTAAATGGGGTTGATCTTTTTAGGTTTTCGAGGAGAACATTTTTGGTAATATACATTTATTCGATTAACCCCTTCGTTTGCGAGTTGTAAGCGAAAAACTTCAATTCTCAGCGGAAAAGGTCGCAGGGCTTTTTCGACGGTGTCATTTTTTTCAGTTTGTCGAGACGAGAATTTTTGGTTATATACACTTTACCGATTGTCGCCGTCGTATGCGAGTTAAAGCAAAAACATGCATTTCAGTCAATGGAATCAGCGCACTCGCTTACCGCAAAACCGATATGTGTATTTAAGTATTCCGTCTTCTAATCTGATAACAATGGAAAGGAATTTAGAAGTTTCAAAAAATGAATAATCTACAATTTAAACCCATATATTCTTTACTTCAACCCTCACCTATGCCCATGATGCACTAAATACTCACTATTACGATACTACGGTGTGTACTTTAAGTGGGATTAAAGTAGGTTAGAGTGCGAATGCTTCGCACGGGTCAGCTAGTTATTATTATTATAATAAGATTGTTTAGATTTTCTTTGTTCACTATCTGGTCACTATTCGAGTCTATGATGCCATCATTTGCATAATACTGTAAAACATTATGTATAAATTTTGCAGTAATTTTCTTTTATCTTGCCTGCTGTAAAAATTCATCTTTTATTTTGTCTACTGTAAAAAAGAATCGTCACTATTGACTTGAAATCAGATAGGTTTCTATATATAGTATACTACTAAATTAAAGCTAGTACTTTTCGAATAGCTGAATGATCGTGCTTTAAACTCTTTGGAAGAAGTATGTAGTAGTTGCATGATTCAGTCACTGTATACCAGCTTTGGTGTGCGCGATGAATCTTGGACGCGAGCTGACAAACATGCTTTTGAAAATAATATAGTAATGGATATGTTTATGAATTACGATATTGTTACACCATTTTCTTACAGAAAATAACTCCTGTCTGTCTGTTACTGACAGGACTGTCTGACTGTTATGAGGAAAAGCTAACTTATAAGCTTGTTTCTTGCTTGGCCGATCTAATTAAAAGTATCCAGTTCAGACTTGGACTCAACTTTGAAAGTGTTCTCTCTAATTTGATTTCCGCTTGAAAATTGAGTCGTAGTGTAAGAAACGTTAATTTTTTTTCGCGATTAACTTATGAAGAGATCGAAACAAAGCTTGTTTTCAAACACGTTTCATAGATTATTTTCTTCACAAATAACGTATTTTTTCTTACAGCAATAAATCAAAATACTGCTTCTTTTTTGTTTAAAGTAAACATGAAACTGACAATAAACAGACGTGACACACCTGTTTCAGCTATAATAAGTTTACGATTTAGACCGGCTCCCAAACCTAATAATACATACAACCTTTCATTCTACCTTACTTCCTCATCCGTTCTACGGACGGCGCCGCCTAGTCGGTATGTCATCTGTTTGCATGCTCATTAAGCTCTGGGTTAAACAATGTTTTTAGTATTAACTTTTTTTTTGGACTTTCTTTATTAATTAACACCTGTCAGCTAGGTGCTGGCGATCAGTGGATGAAATTTTCGAATGAGGAAGTAATAGCATGTCAGGCCTGAGGAAGAAAAACACTCTGCAGTACCCCCTTCCTGGCTTGATTAAATTACTATGATTGTTAAAGCGGGGAGATCTCCCATCCATCGCCTTTTTAAATCCTGGCAAGTGTCAGACATATTTGTAATTAAACTGTTCAGATGTCCGTTCAAATTAATAAAAAATCTTGTGTAAAGCGTCGTATGTGTCGGTCGAATGTTGGTAATATGTAAATGGTATTTTGTACAATATGTTTTACATACAAAAAAATTGCTTTAAATATTTTGAATATATCTTTCTTATTACTACAGTTTTATTTCACTCGCTAAAGAAAAATAAAATAGTTTTTATTACTTTCACTTATCTATATATGAAATATATAGTAAGTGGAAGTATTGCGATCGTGAAAAATTTCGACTTCCGGTTTTCAACGGAAATACACGTTTTGGGGTCCCCTGAGTCCAAATGACCAAGTCCCGCGAAATGGTCTGTGTGTGTGTGTGTGTGTGTGCGTGTGCGCGTGTGTGCGTGTGTGTGTGTGTGTGTGTGTGTGTGTGTGTGTGTGTGTGTGTGTGTGTGTGTGTGTGTGTGTGTGTGAGTGTGTGTGTGTGTGTGTGTGTGTGTGTGTGTGTGTGAGTGTGCGTGAAAACCCCTCAATACCCTCAAGTGTAAATACCCCTCAATTGGGTATTTAGTGTATGTATATGCCCGCGACGTGACAGCAAAAATTTCATCAAAATTGCTCAAGGAGAGGGGGTACTTTATTTAATAACTTTTTAGTTTTTTTTCGATTTTTTTAAAAACGGTTCTAACGATTTTGATTAAACTGAGTATTTGATCTATTTATATGCCCGAGATATGACCGTAAAAATTTCATCAAAATTGATCAACCGTAGGGAGGATTTTACTTAATAAATTTTGTATCATTTTCACGTGTTTTTTTTATTTACTCTAAAACGGTTTTAAGGATTTTGATCAAACTCGGTATTTGATGTATGTATATGCCTAAGATGCGATAGCCAACATTACATCAAAATTGATCAACTGGAGGGGGGACTTTATTTAATAAATTGTGTATCATTTTCACGTGTTTTTTTTATTTACTCAAAAAAGGCTTTAACGATTCTGATCAAACTGGGTATTTGATGTATGTATATGCCAAAGAGGTGATAGCCAACATTTCATCAAAATTGGTCAAACGGAGCGGGCACTTTATTTCATAATTGTTTTCCAATTTTTACCTTTTTTTGATATCTAAAACGGTTTTAACGATTTTTATCAAATTCGTCATGTTTAATGAAAATTATGTGTTCTTTAATATCAGGTAAGCTTTATCATTATTAAAATGTTCTGAGGGGGCTTTTTTTGGGGGGGGGGGCCTTTTTTTTGTTGTTTTTTTCCTATAAAGTACCTTTGTTTTTGCTTATATGGAGAAATTAACTGTCTCTCGTTACGCCTAAAAATAAGAAATGGCTAAATATGAGATTTGATAATAATAAAGAAAACATAAAGAGGAGAAAAAAAGAAAAATATTCAGTCAACTCATAAAACTCGTTGAGCCCACGCATGCGGAGTACGCCTTTAATGAGAGACCATCGTTCATAATTAAAGCCGTTCTGTTCGAGAAGAGGCAATTAACAAAACGCATTAATTTCTAATCTAAGTAAGTTGGTAAGTGAAAGTTGTGTGTTGCGAACATGCACCAGATTTTTTTTATATATGACAGTATGGCATATTTTTTATTAGTCTTATGAAAGCTTAAATTCAGTTGCCATGGAAACAAATAACTTCCGTTAAAGAGGTATGTTCTAACATGTGCTTAGAAAGGTTGACAAATTTCGCATGCGCAGTACGCCTTCACCAGTTAACAACGGGCTGTTATTTAACAAGTAACAAATTTTTCACCAATGCACATTTTCGAAAAATTCGTTTTGATATTTATTATTTAATTTATGATATGAGCAAAGCAGGATTTTGTCTTCGAAGTAGACATAATGTTTTATTTTATTTATTTTTTTTTTTTTTTCCCTAGAAGTAATAATCCCTGTTTATTTTTTTTATTTTTCTTCCTGCAAACCATGTTATCCACCTGAAATTATTGGAAAGTTGCCACATTTTTCCGTAGCTATTACAAAATAAAAATCACCCTTTTCCGGAAGGAAGTTCATTCACAATACAATTCAGTTAGAGGACTTACGAATTCAGTGTAATCCACGGAATTTCAACAGATTAAAAAACGAATAAGAAATAGGAAAATGACATTTAAAATACATTTGTTACAAAGAAATGTATTGTTCTCCTCTTTCTTTTTCCAATTTTAATGTTAAAATACTAATTTTCTATTAAAATAATAAAAATATTTCAATGATAGGTAGTATTTTGGAAAATTAACACTGTATGTAGCACACGTCAACGTTCATTATGGAACGCATTCTCCGGAAATGATTAGATATTCTATTGTGAACATCATAAGAGATACTTATTCAGGGCATTCAAGCGGGGGGGTGGCGGGATGGCCGAGTGGGCAAACGCCTTGCCACCGGACAACCAAACATAGGATTGGAAACCGGAAGACAGCAAGTTCAAAACACGCAGTCAGGGGACATTTAATAATACTCGGCATTAATCCCCCACCCCTTCTCTGGCCCGGGAAGCCCCATATAGCCTATCGATGAGGTAGGGGAGGAACCCCCCCAAAAAAAGGAAAGTCATTCCATCTGAATCTGACACGAACTACTGTTGTTCTGAATATAGATTTTAATTTTAACAATTTTATATTTTTATGAATTGAAGCGAAATAAATCCGCAGGTGCTACAAATCCATTTCCATCAAGCAAGTCAAACCTGACCCTCAATTTCTGTAAATAGCTAAGGACGTCGCTACGGTTTTCAGATTTTGCACCATGACAAATTCTTAAAATCCGCATTTCACTTCTCATTTCCGAAGGAATTTCCTCTTTGATATGTCATCATAGCTTTAGAATTTGTTTTTGAGAACCTATTTCATAGGTTTCTCTGATTTACCCATAGAACTGATATAATTCGTGTTCCGACACCATCCGATGACGATTATATTATCACATATAACATACCGCTTCCCGTCAGTGTCCTTCTTGCAGGTCTCCTCAAAACCCCCTCTACCCTTTCTTATTAAATATACCCATAGGCCCTCTTGCTCTTACAAAGTGTTCTTCTGATATTCTCGAAAAATGGACCACCTGAACGGATGTTATTTATCAATAGCGAAACTATACCATTGCTTAAGTTGTTGTTTGTTGCTTTCTATTAAGGTTCGTTAGCGTAAGTATATTTGGAAAGCTAATTATTCTTTAATTTATTTTTGTACGATTGGAGGCTCGTTCTTTCTTTGGGAATTTTCTTTAAAGGGGTCAAAGAATCATCTTTCTGATTTTACTGCTTCCTTAATGCGGTTGACCGTTAAGGCCATTGCCAATCTTTTATAGCAATATTTAGATTTGTATATAGCTTTTCGAAATGCCGCACTTTAGAAACTCATATGTCATCCCAGTTTTTTTCAAGGCACGACTATTAAAGTTAAAGCAATCAGTATTGCTATAAAATCATGCGTATTGGTGTCATCATCAAGCGTTGAAATTTCATCAAAAGTGCTAAAATATTGGCAACAATTTGCGACCAACTAAATAGATCTTATCAATATTAATATATTAAAGTTGACTAATTTATCACCGTCCTTATAAAACAGATTTAACTCAAATTACAATAACTATATTCGATATTAACTCCTGACTTTTATACGTAATCGCTACGAAGACACTGCTCTGGTACTTCTTTTTAGCCCCTTTATAACATTACATTTTGGAATAAATCCACCTAACCCCTTATTCACTGGGTTGACAGATATAAATACTACTTATCCTCTACCACAACGCTTGAACACCAAATATTGGCAACTCTATCTCCTTCTTATTAAGAGAAGGCTAGTGCCTGAGTTCTATTTGCTGAGATTAAAATTTTTAAATAGTAAAATATAACTTTAAGTCACAATAAAGCTCCTGTTTAATATTGAAAATGGCAGATTGTGTGACTGTGATTACCATGAAAATTTCCTGACTGTAGAAGTTTTATGGGGAGGGGATTAGTCTATAAAGCTTGGAGTGGCTGTAGCAGGTACTTTAATTTTGTTACTGTTGAGTTTAATTTTTGTCAAACTGCCAAGCAAGCGAAGGTTTTTCCTGACTACTTTTGTGGCTCTCCAAGTTCTACAAATTTTCTATATTATAATTTTAATTTTATTTTATTTTTGGATAAAATTTTCCTGAACATAAAGTAATGACGGTATTGCATTTCTTTTTATTTAATATCTTTTATTTATCGCGAAATTGTCCATTATTTCTTAACACGAGAAAACAGTTACTACAAAAATATATGGTTTAGTAGGACAAAGCAATGTCGCTACAAAATTAAATAATATTTGTCTCTATATACTCTCTATTTTGAAATCACTGTAAATAAAAAAAAATCTGGTGCGTGCGCGCAACACACAACTTTCACTTACCAACTTACTTAGATTAGAAATTGACGTGTTTTGCTAAATATCATTTCCCAAAGTCACACATTTTTCTACATTCATATCTTATTTTTGTTAATCGTTAAAGCCGTTTTTGAGTAAATAAAAAAAAAAAACTCGTGAAAATGATACAAAATTTATTAAGTAAAGTCCCCCCTCCGGTTGATCAATTTTAATGAAATTTTAACAGTCATATCTCGGACATATAAATAGATCAAATACTCAGCTAATCAAAATCGTTAGAGCCGTTTTTGAGAAAATCGAAAAAAAACGTAAAAAATTATTAAATAAAGTACCCCCTCCCTTTGAGCAATTTTGATGAAATTTTTGCTGTCACATCGCGGGCGTATACCTAAACTAAATACTAAATTTCAGGTTCGCACGGTTTATAGTTTTTGAGCTAGTCTGTTCACAAACACACACACACACACACACACACACACAGACACACACACACACAGACCATTTCGCGGGACTTGGTCATTTCGACTCAGGGGACCCCAAAACGTGTATTTCCGTTGAAAACCGGAAGTCGAAATTTTTCACGATCGCAATACTTCCACTTACTATATATTTCATATATAGGTAAGTGAAAGTAATAAAAGCTAAAATGGAATAATATGAGTTTTGCAACAAATAATTTCAAGTTCGTAAATACATTAATCGCATGGCCTATTTATCTATTAACTTATCTATATACTTTCTTTGGTTCATTTGTTTAGTTTCATTTATTTTTTTTTAATTATTATGAAATTAAATTGGTTTTATCAATATCAGTACCTACTAATTAAATAGCTAGTTATCTATTTAGTAGTATATGATGTATTACATAATTGTAAATAAAAATAACTGTAAATAGTAAAGTGTATTTGTTTTATCACGTCACGTTTTTTTTTTATATTAAAATAATAAGACTTAATTTATGTTAAATATTAAGTCTAATTTCTACTGTTGATTTGGATTTAGCGTAATGATAACTAAAGAATAAATATTTATGGTGTTATTTATCAATATGTATATATATATATATATATATATATATATATATATATATATATATATATATATATATATTATATGTTATATGTAAGATGTCAATTATTGTTTTGTTATAGCCGGACTCTATGGGTACGTGTTGTAACGTTAAAGTCAATAAAAAAAAAAAGGATATGTTATTTATCGCGAGATGAATTGTACCTGTATACTTTAACTTATTAAAGTAGTTATTTAGCTTTAGATTTGCAGTATTTCTCCTTTTCGAGATTTATGACGGTGTTAAATAAAATAAACTTATTTTTTCATTAATTTTCTCGCGAGGGTTTATGGCGCGAATGAAGTACACGAGCATATGTATACGTGCATATATCATTTTAACGTCCCCTTTTACCTTACCGTGAGGCGATCATTGGTTACTTTCAACCCCAGAGCCACCCCTTCACGGCGGAGGGGGCATATAGAAAGAGCGGACGAGCCGGGTTGATTTAGTCAGTGCTTGGGATCCGTCGTGGGATAGTCGGTTCGCCGGTCTTGTCCGGGCCACGTGTGTTGGCTCGTGTGTAACATCAATCACCAGGTATCTTGGTTATTTTACATTGTTATAATATTTCTGTTATATAATTATGTATATTATAATATTGATTATTACGGCTGTCCGGAGTAAATTATCTCAAAAGTGGTGATGAACTTGTTCTACAATACTTTGAATGCATTATTTCGAGTACTCTGATAACTGGTAGGTAATTATATTATGCTGAATTCAAAGGTTGGCAAACTACTTAATTAAATTAAATAGCCTTATTGAAATTTTAGTACATTCTTTTTATCATTGGTATTCCATTTTAACTTAACATTTACTTTAATTTACAACCTACGAAATTCAAATCAGACCCACTTAATTATCTCTTTGTTCTATATATTGTTCGTGTATCACAGATAAATTTTCAAGAATATTTATATTTAATATCTATATTTTGTTCTACTACTGCTTTACTTTAGCGAAAAATGTATAAATAAATTATCTAATTATTCTATTTTTTAAAATTCAATTCTTTGAAAATTGAATGAAAATCATCCATAGCCTCTTACGTATTATAAAAAAAAAAAAGTAAAAATTTTATTTAGGTACTAAGGTGAATGAATAAAAAACAGCCCAAAACTAAAAATCGTTTTAATTGTATCATATTTATTGTAACAAAAAATATTGTAAATATAATTTAAGGAGTATTATAAGTATGGTATTATAAATCCGTCTAGATCTTGACTCCGAAAAATCTCCTTATCTCAGTCGTTATCAGTCGTATTGTATTCAATGCAAGCTCAATTGTTTGTTTTATTTATTGTTCATCTATGAATATTACTCTTTGAAATAATGTTGGATTGTTTGTTTGTTTGCTTAACGTCCATTTTTATGCTACTTAGGCTAATCGGACGATGCTACGGTGGGAGTCCTAAATTTTGCCTATCCAGGTATAATTAGGATAGGGATCTTTAACGAGTACCTGCCATCGTACAGGCTCGGGACCTCCATTTTACGTCCTATCCGAGGGACGGCATGGCTAAGGATTTTTTACTCCCATTAAAAAATCCTAGGGCCACCGCTGGAATTGAACCCGCGATCTTTAGTATTGTAGGTTGCCATGCTAACCACAACACCACAGGTGACCCCGAAATAATGTTGGATTTTATCGTTATTGAAATTTTTATAATTGGCGTTGTTTTTTTTTTTTTATATCTACCATTTTTTTTTTTTTTTTTTTTTTTTTTTTTTTTTTTTTTTTTTTTTTAATTGGCACTACCAATTTTAATTATTTTACTATAGAATGTAAAGAAGAAAAAAAAAATTCTGATTATCTTTCAAGTAACTGATGCATTTAACATTATTCTAATATTGCATTATAATAGAAAATTTATTAAGAACAATGTGTGAAAACGGTAATTTAAAAATGAAAATTATCACGTTAAATTTTAGATCCCTTTTGTATTGTTTTAATATCATTTTTTTTTATTGAAATAGGTATATATATATATTTAATGTTATACAATCTGCCCACACACCGGTATCATCCTACTGCAGCTGGAACTCCCGTTGTATTTCACAGCGGACAGCTGCAGCTGTTCTCTGTTGGTACAGGTCAGTTCTCCAACTCTTCTGGCAGTACTCCCGCCTGATCTGGGGCAGTCAGTGGACAAAGTAGAAGCCCTTGCCCGTTGAAGGACAATGGCTTCTACTTTGTTGTCGGTATGGTTCTTTTTTTATCGAAGAAGAAATGAATAAATGAATGAAAAATTTCACTTTATTCAGGGACATTTAACATTGTTGACAATTTGTTCAGGCAGCGTTTATCTGGCTGTACTTTATGATACTGTATAAGCGACTCAGCACGAAATAAAATATAAATATTGCTACATATTTTGCGTTTCTTGAGGGTTATTAACAGTTCGTCGAAAGTTCTTTATGTTAAATCTTGAATAAATCACTGGAGGTTATGTATAGTTCTCAATGATATTCCAATCATGGACAGTGTCCCAAGGTGTATTTCTAACGTTTGGCGGGTGTGTATATATATAATTATATATCCCAAAATAGTTTTTAGGACGAAATACTTAACTCTTTGAGATGTTCATTGCGGTAAACATATTCATAAGGCTTAATGATAAACGAATTAGAAAGAATAGAATAGAAAGCAGAACTTTATTCAAGGACTAGGTACTGACAAATAAGCAGTAGAATTTTTGCTTATTTGTCAGGACTTATTTGGCAATTTTGGCAATAGAATGACAAATAAGCAATATATGGAAGAATTACATATTTGGTCATCATACTAAACTTGTCAAAATTTACCGTATTTACATTTGATAGTCCAAAAAAAAAAAAAAGAAAAAAAAAGGAATTGTCAAATTAGAAGATGTTGAAACAGGTGATATTTGAGTACTGAGATGGAGGATGGCGGATAGTAGATGGGATGAAATTTCAGAACCGTATTGCTTTCAGAGGTAAAAACCCAGATGATTCTAAAATTGCGTTCAGTGAGTTCTTAAAATAAGAAAATAAAAATCTATAAAAATATTATACATTTTTTAATTAATCTAATCTTAGTTCGTGGCTGACCACCATTTTAATTTTTTTTTTTTTTAAATAATTAATTCTGCCTTGAGCCGAGCTCTGTGGTGTAGTGGTTAGCATCCTCGCATGTAACGCAGGAGACCCGGGTTCGACTCCCGGCGGAGCCAAATCTTTTCTCTTCAAAAAATAAATTATTTATACATTTTTTGTTTGTTTTCAAATTACCAAGTTTTTTTTAAAATTACTAAGTTAATAATTTGTAATTGAAAAAATGCACATTAAAACGGTGATGATTATGAAAAAAATGTTTCATGAATAATGACCTTTAAATGTGAAATTCCAAGTTTAATCTATAATTCCCTTTTGTTTCGTCTCTTAAAGTGAACTTGTCAAAGCATTGTCTCTTTATCAAGACCCATTCATTACCTTTTGTGAGCGACTTAGGGGTTCATCGACCTTTGACATCTTCCGTTTTATTCTTCCTAATTACCAACTTCTGCGAAACTCCTTTTCTGAACTTTAGGCTAATTGTCTCGAATATAAATTACTTAACTGTTTTAATTTAAAAAAAAAAATTAACTTAAAAAAGGAAAACAAAAATTTCTTTCAAATGCTAAAATATTTTACGTCATTAGTATTTATTAGTTAACTTTTTTTATATATAACTTATAAATCTTTACTCCTCATAAAAGTGTAAATCTTTTTTGCGCTGTCTTTACTACATTTTTATCTTACGTGATTTATTCCTCTTACACATGAAGTTAATAAATAGGTACAGCTGTAAAAATCACCAAGTAAATACATGGACGAAATTTCTATTTCATAGAATTATGAAGATATATCCTCGTTCATATTCTATTGTAATTGAATTTTTCGTTGTTTTTTTTTAAATATGTGATACCAATATTTTCTTTGATTAGGGCAGTTATGGAAAATTTATGCCTTAAGTTACCTGTTATTATTCTTACTACTAAGTACGAAATTTGAGCCTTGTGGGTCCACGACTATGTTAACTGTATGTTAACGGGTTCCAATAAAAAATCTTATAAATGGTTGCATTTATTTCAGCATCAAATTAAAAATTTGATTTTCCTTTATTATTTTGTTATACCCAAAATACTTGGTATTATAATTTTTAAGTTGTTGATACAGTCACTCACTTTTTTAGAAAACTTTCTGTGTTTAAGATAAAATTACTCAGTCCTTCACAAAGAGTGTCAATTTACAAAATTGTTGATTTAATTACATCAAAACTTTTCCTTTTCCTGTATATCAAATAGACAATTCCTTTTTTCGCCGAAAATGTAACCAGTTTTTAAAAATGGATTTATGAAACCCAATCTCATCATTTTTTTTTTAATCCTTTTTTTACTTTCACTTACCTATATATGAAATATATAGTAAGTGGAAGTATTGCGATCGTAAAAAATTTCGACTTCCGGTTTTCAACGGAAATACACGTTTTGAGGTCCCCTGAGTCGAAATAACCAAGTCCCGCGAAATGGTCAGTGTGTGTGTGTGTGTGTGTGTGTGTGTGTGTGTGTGTGTGTGTGTGTG
Source organism: Aelia acuminata (assembly GCA_911387785.2). Classification (NCBI taxonomy): domain Eukaryota; kingdom Metazoa; phylum Arthropoda; class Insecta; order Hemiptera; family Pentatomidae; genus Aelia; species Aelia acuminata. Next base: position 129,949,191 of record OU426979.1, read on the forward strand.
TGTGTGTGTGTGTGTGTGTGTGTGTGTGTGTGTGTGTGTGTGTGTGAACAGACTAGCTCAAAAACTATTAACCTTGCGAATCTGAAATTAGGTATTTAGTGTATGTATATGCCCGCGATGTGACAGCAAAAATTTCATCAAAATTGGTCAAAGTGTGGGGGTACTTTATTTAATAAATTTTTATGTTTTTTTCGATTTTCTCAAAAACGGCTCTAACGATTTTGATTAAACTGAGTATTTGATCTATTTATATGCCCGAGATATGACCGTAAAAATTTCATCAAAATTGATCAACCGGAGGGAGGACTTTACTTATATACTTAAACATATACAGGAGAAAAAAAGAAAAATATTCCGTCAACTAATAAAATACACATATAGAACACACGCATGCGGCGGAGTACGCCTTTAATGACAGACCATTGTTCATAATTAAAGCCGTTCTGTTCATTTAATGGAAATTATTTGTTTCCATGGTAACTAAATGAAGTTTTCAACAACTACATAGAGAATTGTAAAATCAGACGACTTGGAGTATTATGCTTCCATTGCCGAATTATCACAAGTAAAAACTTTGATTTAATAATAAAAGAAATAAGTGTTGTTTTTTTTTTTTTTTTTTGAGCAAATGAAAACAAAAATAAGAAATGAATGTGGAAAAATGTATAACTATGAGAAGTGGCAATTAACATAACACATTAATTTCTAATCTATGTAAGTTGGTAAGTGAAAGTCGTGTGTTGCGCGCACCAGATTTTTCTATGTTTGTTAAGAAATCGCCTATTCGTTCAGCGTGGTAAAATTCGAATTTAAAGAAGTTTATCTGTCAGATCTTTTATTTTATTTAGAAAATAGACGTTATCTATTGATTACTCCAAAGAGGGAATTACGTTTGTACGACAGCATAATTATCATTTATTCCATAACCATTTTAAAAACACTATCTGCTTACTACGCGTTTTAAATTCAGTGATAGTATCCCCTTTTTTCCGGTCTAATGTTTTCGTTATTGCTTGTTGTTGAATATTAGTTGTTATTTATATAAAAAGTTATTTGCGTTCAAAACAATAAAAATTTCAATAGTGCGTTAGGTTATAAGTATAACTCTAATAATATTTATCCTACGTACTTTAGTAATATACTTTAGCTTAATTACTTATGAATCTTGTGGGGTTAGCATAAGTGATGAAATTAAATTATGTTCATTTTGTTCTAAAATCTATAATCAACAGTGGTGTTAGTCAAGAAATTGAAACTACTTTCATAATAAGTCACTTTGTAGAAATACGATTTCTGAAAAATATGATTATTCATTACTATTTTGAAATTGACGGGCTTCAAGTAAAAAGGAGATTATGAGCTAAAGATGGGTTCCTCGAACGTCTTTAATTATTACCTTTTAAAATACTCTTGATAAATAAATACATACAAAAATAGCAAAGAGGGGGAATTCCAAAAAATAAATATTATTACATTAAAAAAAAAGCCAGAAAGCCGGTGTCTCAAAGTTGAACAAAATGAAGCCTGAAATTCCAAATGGAAAACAAACGAAAGGAAACCTAGATATTTATTGTCTGCTCTCTTCCTATAATTCAGAAAAAAATCTCGCAGGAATTCGTTCTACGAAAATCAGAACCACCCATCTGTCAAACGCGCACCAAAAATGTCTCAAGTAAAGTCCCAATAAATTGCCCTTAATACAAAATAACTGATGAGATGCTAAAAATAAAACCCCAAATTATATCAAGAGCCCATGAACACTGCGTCAAAAAAAAAAAAAAAAAAATCTACTTCTGGAAGAAAGTAAGAAAAACTATGAAACAAAACCAAACGGTAGAGGCAATAAAAAAAATCTGGTGCGTGCGCGCAACACACAACTTTCACTTACCAACTTACTTAGATAAGAAATTGACGTGTTTTGTTTAATATCATTTCCCAAAGTCACACATTTTTCTACATTCATATCTTATTTTTATTAATCGATAAAGCCGTTTTTGAGTAAATAAAAAACCCCGTGAAAATGATACAAAATTTATTAAGTAAAGTCCCCCCTTCGGTTGATCAATTTTGATGAAATGTTGGCTATCACATATTTGGCATATACATACATCAAATACCCAGTTTGGTCACAATCGTGAAAGCCGTTTTTGAGTAAATAAAAAAAGCACGTAAAAATGATACAAAATTTATTAAGTAAAGTGCCCCTTGCGGTTGATCAATTTTGATGAAATTTTTACAGTCATATCTCGGGCATATAAATACATCAAATACCCAGTTTATCAAAATCGTTAAAGCCGATTTAGAGTAAATAAAAAAAACACGTGAAAATGTTACAAAATTTATTAAGTAAAGTCCCCCCTCCGGTTAATCAATTTTGATGAAATTTTTACAGTCATATCTCGGGCATATAAATAGATGAAATACTCAGTTTAATCAAAATCGTTAGAGCCGTTTTTGAGAAAATCGAAAAAAACCTAAAAAATTATTAAGTAAAGTACCCCCTGCCTTTAAGTAATTTTGATGAAATTTATGCTGTCACATCGCGGGCATATACCTACACTAAATACCCAATTTCAGGATCGCACGGTTTATAGTTTTTGAGCTAGTCTGTTCACACAGACACACAGACCATTTCGCGGGACTTGGTCATTTCGACTCAGGGGACCCCAAAACGTGTATTTCCGTTGAAAACCGGAAGTCGAATTTTTTCACGATCGCAATACTTCCACTTACTATATATTTCATATATTGGTAAGTGAAAGTAAAAATATATAGGTATATATGGATTATAAAAGTTTGTTCTATTATGATTTATTGTGAATGGTTGTTATTATTTTAATAAAATAAATCATTATAAGTGCATTGCAATATTAGGATTGTGTTATATTTTCTTTTCTTTTGATAAGCGTTTATAATTATGGTTTCCACAGCCATGCTGCGAAATCCTATAAGTGAACTTTATTAAAGAATGATGCTTTAATGTTTTTAATTTTAGCATGAGTATATTTATAAATACAATCTAAAAACGTAATTTATTAACATTACATCTTTGTCTCAAGCATTCAGTTATATATAACGGAGAATCCATATAGTCTTTAAAATAAAATGAAAAATACGGGAGTTATTTTGTCTTTGTTTTTGAAATCGAGGAATTTTGTGGATCGTAGCCGTCGATAAATTGTACTGGGAGGTGTTTCTTATACTTACAAACATTTTTTTAATTTTTTACTTTCACTTACCTATATATGAAATATATAGTAAGTGGAAGTATTGCGATCGTGAAAATTTTCGACTTCCGGTTTTCAGCGGAAATACACGTTTTGGGGTCCCCTGAGTCAAAATAACCAAGTCCCGCGAAATGGTCTGTGTGTTTGTCTGTGTGTGTGTGTGTGTGTGAACAGACTAGCTCAAAAACTATAAACCGTGCGAACCTGAAATTGGGTATTTAGAGTATGTATAAGCCCGCGATGTGACAGCAAAAATTTCATTAAATTTGCTCAAAGGGAGGGGGTACTTTATTTAATAACTTTTTAAGATTTTTTCGATTTTCTCAAAAACGGCTCTAACGATTTTGATTAAACTGAGTATTTGATCTATTTATATGCCTGAAATATGACTGTAAAAATTTCATCAAAATTGATCAACCGGAGTGGGGACTTTACTTAATAAATTTTGTATCATTCTAACATGTTTTTACTTTCACTTACCTATATATGAAATATATAGTAAGTGGAAGTATTGCGATCGTGAAAAATTTCGACTTCCGGTTTTCAACGGAAATACACGTTTTGGGGTCCCCTGAGTCAAAATAACCAAGTCCCGCGAAATGGTCTGTGTGTGTGTCTGTGTGTCTGTGTGTGTGTGTGTGTGAACAGACTAGCTCAAAAACTATAAACCGTGCAAACCTGAAATTAGGTATTTAGAGTATGTATATGCCCGCGATGTGACAGCAAAAATTTCATCAAATTTGCTCAAAGGGAGGGGGTACTTTATTTAATAACTTTTTAAGTTTTTTTCGATTTTCTCAAAAACGGCTCTAACGATTTTGATTAAACTGAGTATTTGATCTATTGATATGCCCGAGATATGACTGTAAAAATTTCATCAAAATTGATCAACCGGAGGGGGGACTTTATTTAATAAATTTTGTCTCATTTTCACGTGTTTTTTTTATTTACTCAAAAACGGTTTTAACGATTTTGATCAAACTTGGTATTTGATGTATTTATATACCCGAGATATGACTGTAAAAATTTCATCAAAATTGATCAACAGGAGGGGGGACTTTACTTAATAAATTTTGTCCAATTTTTACATTTTTGATCGATTATCTCAAAAACGGCTTTAACGATTTTTATCAAATTCGTTATGTTTAATGAAAATTAGTTGTTATTTAATATCAGGTAAGCTTTATCATTATTAAAATGTTCTGAGGGGGCTTAAATGGGGAAGGGGCCTTTTTTGTTTTTCTATAAAGTACCTTTGTTTTAGTTTATATTGAGAAATTAACTGTCTCTCATCACGCCTAAAAATAAGAAATGGCTAAATATGATATATGAAGAAAATCAAGTAAACATATACAGGAGAAAAAAAGAAAAATATTCCGTCAACTCATAAAACACCTTGAGCTCACGCATGCGCCGTACGCCTTTAATGACAAACCAATGCGTTATAATTAAAGCTGTTCTGTTTGAGAAGTGGCAATTAACAAAATGCATTAATTTCTAATCTAAGTAAGTTGGTAAGTGAAAGTTGTGTGTTGCGCGCACGCACCAGATTTTTTTTATTTACTCAAAACGGTTTTAACGATTTTGATCAAACTTGGTAATTGATGTATTTATATGCCAAAGATGTGATAACCAACATTTCATCACAATTGATCAACCGGAGGGGGGACTTTACTTAATACATTTTGTATCATTTTCACGTGTTTTTTTTTATTTACTCAAAAACGGTTTGAACGATTTTGATCAAACTTGGTAATTGATGTATTTATATGCCAAAGATGTGATAACCAACATTTCATCACAATTGATCAACCGGAGAGGGGACTTTACTTAGTAAATTTTGTATCATTTTCACGTGTTTTTTTTTATTTACTCTAAAACGGATTCAACGATTTTGATCAAACTTGGTATTTGATGTATTTATATGCCCGAGATATGACTGTAAAAATTTCATCAAAATTGATCTACGGGAGTGGGGACTTAACTTAATACATTTTGTATCATTTTCGCGGGGTTTTTTATTTACTCAAAAACGGCTTTAACGATTAACAAAAATAAGATATGAATGTAGAAAAATGTGTAACTTTGGGAAATGATATTTAGCAAAACACGTCAATTTCTAATCTAAGTAAGTTGGTAAGTGAAAGTTGTGTGTTGCGCGCACGCACCAGATTTTTTTTATTAAGAATTATTACGGTAGTATGTAATTTTTGTTGCATACATCTTTCTTTCACTTAAAATATAATTAATTGTTGTCACATTTATCTATCTAAACACTATCACTTACCCTTCTCGGTCTCCTAAAGTTTGTCTGCAAGTAGGCAAAAACAACCCTGATTTTATTAACATACTTTATTCTCGATTTCTTTTTTATTTTGAGCTACAGATCTTATAAATGTTTATCTGCTTGAAATTGTATTTAATTTTACAAATAAATTATCCTTTATATCCTTTTGATCGTTATAGAGCTTAATGTGATAATAATAAATTTTGCATGGATATTGAACCATCTGAACTATCTAGGGCAGTGTGATGGGCTGCCTCTTGCTCTACGCATGGCTAGCCATCAGGTTTTTAGATGTGGATCTAGGTTGGGCTACGACCTATAAACGTGCTTTGTCGATCGAAATTTTTTACCGTCAATATAAAGAGAACTTGATAAGTAAAGAAGTATTAATTTCAACGGCTCGTGGCTGTATTAATTAAAGACTGGGTTTAATATTTTTTTTTAATCTTGATTATTTTATTTAAAATAATTTTGGATAATTTACAATAATTTAGTTAGAGAAAAGATTGGCCCGGCCTAGACCAGTGCCCAGTATAGCTCTTTCCAATAATTTTTTGTTCTGATTATTTTACTGTTAAGAAATAGTAAGTTCCTATAAAAAAAAAAAGTACTTTTAAACATTTATTATTATATATCTCATAGGCTATATACAGAATATCCTGCTTTCGTTTGAATATAAACAGAATTTTTTTTCTTTCTCATATGTTTTTTCTGTGATAGTGAAAGTATTTCATCGATTCCCTTAGTAAATAAAAAAAAAGAAACAAGATTTTAGGAAGAGACTATTTAATTATAGATATAGAATGCAAGGCCTCAAAGTCTCGTATAATTTCAATAATTCACTTAATCGTGCAGGTTACATGCCAAATTTTCGCCTATTCAGGCATCTTCAGGGCTACAACAGTTTCACATGCAAGCTAGAAACAGACTGAAACCTTCCCATATGGAAGGAGGGCTAACAGGGAAATATACAGTGTTGCCAACATTCAAACAAATTTAGATAACAGAGATAATAACTGAATGAGGTCTATAGAAAATTAAACACAATATTAAAGTTGAAGAAGGAACTTTTAAAAATAATTTGGCACGCAATTATCATTTCTGGATTATTTACCATTCTTTGAATGAACCAATTTCTTAAGGATAAAGGGAAAAGATTTATGTTCTTTTTCCTTTACGAAATTTAATGGGAAACGTCTGAGTTAAGGTACGTAGACCGAGCTAGTTGTGGAAAGATTGCCTGAAGGCAGATCCGTCGAGGCTGGGTCGGTGGATGGACCTCTGTGGGGAGCTAGTTGTGATGTTGGCATCGAACTTTCGGGTTCGTTAAGCCTTTATTATTATTTACGAAATTTATTTAAATTTTATTTAATTGACAAGAACAAAAAAATAAAATAAAATAAAATAGAAGCGGGAAAGTATGAAGGTATGATAACCATGTGATGAGAACAACATGGATGTCATTCTGTGATGTCATACTATCGTGGCCTACTACGATAAGGCCACGTTGCCAGTTAACCTTCGAAAGAATGATTACGTGAACGTCAAATTGGTTACTGAACTCTTCAATAATTATTGTCTAAATAAAATAATGCTTTACATCGAAATAACATTCCTTAATAATTATGAATTTTTATTCATAATTTTGAGTTGAAATTGTATGGTTGTCTATCTTTAAGAATTAGTGATTTCATTTATTTATCATTTTACATTATTCATTCCGACAAATGAATGATTCAAAGGCTGGATTTATAGAATAGTATCAGCGTGAAAGGCGTGAATAAATAAAACTTTCATTGCTCTGATGTCTTGAACAAAGTGATTTGAAAAAAGCTTTTGTTGAAAGCCGTTGTTGAACGTAGTTTCTTTTGAAAAGATGATCCGTGAAATCGTAATAAAAAGAATACGAATCATACAAGCTGTTCATAGTTTATGTGAGAAATATTTCATTCTTTCTAACTGATAATATCACTTTTCCTTGTGAATTCTTGCTATAAAAGACAAGGGGGAGGGAAAGTCACGAGAAATGAAAACATGTAACTGCTTACTATTTGACTCATGCGAGCTTATTTTTTGTTAGTCTGTTTAATTTTATTACGCTTGCTGAATTAGTTAAAATATTTTCAGTTAGATATACTTTAATATGAGCCATTCAGTTGTCAGAATAATTAACTCCAATTTTAACATTTTTCTAGAAAGCACTTTCAATGATATCTCTCTTTGAAAAATTATTCCCTTTTTATTTTGTAGCAATATGACTGAAATATTAAAAAGTATCAGTTTATTGACAAATTCATATAAAATAAAAAGGTACGAATTTAAAATAAAAGAAATATAAATTAAATAGATATGTAAATTCCTGCAAAATGTTGAAATTAGAGTTGGTCATTCTGTCAACTGTAAGGCTCATAATAAGCCCTCTGGTGAATGCTTGGGAGGAAGAAAGTTCAGACAGTGTTTGTAATTTAATATTACATCAAACTTTACAAGTGCAAAAGTATCTTTTTATTGTTAATGCCTTTGAAATTAAGAGTCAATTCTAAGGATTCGTGTAATGCTCTTCGTAGGCATGGTTATTAATATAAATTTTTCATGATTAGCATATCTTTATTACAGTTAATTGAAAATATAAAATATTAAAAACTGTAAATCATCTTATATTGGAAAGTTTAAAAAAACATCACTCATTTTTTTTTTTTTTTTTTTTCTTTTTTTGAAACGGAAGAGGGACGATTTCCCATTACAAACAATGAATTCCTTTAGCTGTAATAAAAGTGAGGTTCTTTTTATCATTAATAATAATTATAATTGTTTGCGTCTATCACTCGTAGAGTTGGCAGAAAAAAATCTTATGCTGCTTCTTGGTCACGTAGCAATTTTAAAAATTTAATTTAATCTGTCGACAAATTTTATATGCAACAGTTTATAATCCATAAACTACCTGTGATTTTTTAATTCCGTTGATAAAATTTATTTATATGGATCGAATATATATTACAAACGATTGCTGAAATTTGTGCCGATAAGGATATGTTATCACTCGAGTTCCGTGTATGATAATTTAGCTCTTTTGACTATTTTACCGTCTAAATTTTATTAAAATTTCAAATTTAACTTAGTTTAAATTTAAAATTAAGGATTGTCTCGTTGCTGAAAGAATTGGTTGAATTTTTTCTCCCTCCATCGCAGGGTCGGCAAACCTTCCCGGGTCTATACTCCAAAGGTCAAATGTGAACCTTGTCCCTTTCCTATATAACTTACGAACTAGCGGGATCCGGTGCCACCTATTTAACTTTTAGCGCTTGAACGCTTTTCATATTCTGGTTATAATCCAATATTCCTGAACCCGGAGTTAATAAACACCATTTCCATCGTTTATTGAATTCAATTTATCACAATGGATTTAAATACTATGTTAAATTGTCTGATAAATATAAATAAATTCTTCGTTAAATACTGTGATAAATACTTTGTTACATTTTTTTACTTTCACTTACCTATATATGTATTGCGATCTTGAAAAATTTCTACTTCCGGTTTTCAACGGAAATACACGTTTTGGGGTCCCCTGAGTCCACGCACAAGTCCCACGAAATGGTCTGTGTGTGTGTGTCTGTGTGTCTGTGTGTGAACAGACTAGCTCAAAAACTATTAACCGTGCGAATCTGAAATTAGGTATTTAGTGTATGTATATGCCCGCGATATGACTGTAAAAATTTCATCAAAATTGATCAACCGGAGGGGGGACTTTATTTAATAAATTTTGTCTCATTTTCACGTGTTTTTTTTATTTACTCAAAAACGGTTTTAACGATTTTGATCAAACTTGGTATTTGATGTATTTATATACCCGAGATATGACTGTAAAAATTTCATCAAAATTGATCAACAGGAGGGGGGACTTTACTTAATAAATTTTGTCCAATTTTTACCTTTTTGATCGATTATCTCAAAAACGGCTTTAACGATTTTTATCAAATTCGTTATGTTTAATAATATCAAATATGTTTAATAATGATAATATCACTTTTCCTTGTGAATTCTTGCTATAAAAGACAAGGGGGAGGGAAAGTCACGAGAAATGAAAACATGTAACTGCTTACTATTTGACTCATGCGAGCTTATTTTTTGTTAGTCTGTTTAATTTTATTACGCTTGCTGAATTAGTTAAAATATTTTCAGTTAGATATACTTTAATATGAGCCATTCAGTTGTCAGAATAATTAACTCCAATTTTAACATTTTTCTAGAAAGCACTTTCAATGATATCTCTCTTTGAAAAATTATTCCCTTTTTATTTTGTAGCAATATGACTGAAATATTAAAAAGTATCAGTTTATTGACAAATTCATATAAAATAAAAAGGTACGAATTTAAAATAAAAGAAATATAAATTAAATAGATATGTAAATTCCTGCAAAATGTTGAAATTAGAGTTGGTCATTCTGTCAACTGTAAGGCTCATAATAAGCCCTCTGGTGAATGCTTGGGAGGAAGAAAGTTCAGACAGTGTTTGTAATTTAATATTACATCAAACTTTACAAGTGCAAAAGTATCTTTTTATTGTTAATGCCTTTGAAATTAAGAGTCAATTCTAAGGATTCGTGTAATGCTCTTCGTAGGCATGGTTATTAATATAAATTTTTCATGATTAGCATATCTTTATTACAGTTAATTGAAAATATAAAATATTAAAAACTGTAAATCATCTTATATTGGAAAGTTTAAAAAAACATCACTCATTTTTTTTTTTTTTTTTTTTCTTTTTTTGAAACGGAAGAGGGACGATTTCCCATTACAAACAATGAATTCCTTTAGCTGTAATAAAAGTGAGGTTCTTTTTATCATTAATAATAATTATAATTGTTTGCGTCTATCACTCGTAGAGTTGGCAGAAAAAAATCTTATGCTGCTTCTTGGTCACGTAGCAATTTTAAAAATTTAATTTAATCTGTCGACAAATTTTATATGCAACAGTTTATAATCCATAAACTACCTGTGATTTTTTAATTCCGTTGATAAAATTTATTTATATGGATCGAATATATATTACAAACGATTGCTGAAATTTGTGCCGATAAGGATATGTTATCACTCGAGTTCCGTGTATGATAATTTAGCTCTTTTGACTATTTTACCGTCTAAATTTTATTAAAATTTCAAATTTAACTTAGTTTAAATTTAAAATTAAGGATTGTCTCGTTGCTGAAAGAATTGGTTGAATTTTTTCTCCCTCCATCGCAGGGTCGGCAAACCTTCCCGGGTCTATACTCCAAAGGTCAAATGTGAACCTTGTCCCTTTCCTATATAACTTACGAACTAGCGGGATCCGGTGCCACCTATTTAACTTTTAGCGCTTGAACGCTTTTCATATTCTGGTTATAATCCAATATTCCTGAACCCGGAGTTAATAAACACCATTTCCATCGTTTATTGAATTCAATTTATCACAATGGATTTAAATACTATGTTAAATTGTCTGATAAATATAAATAAATTCTTCGTTAAATACTGTGATAAATACTTTGTTACATTTTTTTACTTTCACTTACCTATATATGTATTGCGATCTTGAAAAATTTCTACTTCCGGTTTTCAACGGAAATACACGTTTTGGGGTCCCCTGAGTCCACGCACAAGTCCCACGAAATGGTCTGTGTGTGTGTGTCTGTGTGTCTGTGTGTGAACAGACTAGCTCAAAAACTATTAACCGTGCGAATCTGAAATTAGGTATTTAGTGTATGTATATGCCCGCGATGTGACAGCAAAAATTTCATCAAAATTGGTCAAGGGGTACTTTATTTAATAAATTTTTATGTTTTTTTCGATTTTCTCAAAAACAGCTCTAACGATTTTGATTAAACTAAGTATTTGATGTATTAATATGCCCGAGATATGAATGTAAAAATTTCATCAAAATTGATCAACCGGAGTGGGGACTTTACTTAATAAATTTTGTATCATTTTCATGTGTTTTTTTTATTTACTCAAAAACGGTTTTAAAGATTTCGATAAAACTGGGTATTTGATGCATGTATATGCCAAAGATGTGACAGGCAACATTTCATCAAAATTGGTCAAATGGAGGGGGCACTTTATTTCATAACTTTTTTCCAATTTTTACCTTTTTTTCGATTATCTCAAAAACGGTTTTAATGATTTTGATCAAATTCGTCATGTTTAATGAAAATTAGGTGTTCAATAATATCAGGTAAGTTTTATCTGTATTAAAATTTTCTGAGGGGGCTTAAATGAGGAAGGGGCCTTTTTACTTTCACTTACCTATATATGAAATATATAGTAAGTGGAAGTATTGCGATCGTGAAAAAATTCGACTTCCGGTTTTCAACGGAAATACACGTTTTGGGGTCCCCTGAGTCGAAATGACCAAGTCCCGCGAAATGGTCTGTGTGTGTGTGTGTCTGTGTGTGTGTGTGTGTGTGTGTGTGTGTGTGTGTGTGTGTGTGTGTGTGTGTGTGTGTGTGTGTGTGTGTGTGTGTGTGTGTGTATGTGAACAGACTAGCTCAAAAACTATAAACCGTGCGATCCTGAAATTGGGTATTTAGTGTAGGTATATGCCCGCGATGTGACAGCATAAATTTCATCAAAATTACTTAAAGGGAGGGGGTACTTTACTTAATAACTTTTTAGGTTTTTTTCGATTTTCTCAAAAACGGCTCTAACGATTTTGATTAAACTGAGTATTTCATCTATTTATATGCCCGAGATATGACTGTAAAAATTTCATCAAAATTGATTAACCGGAGGGGGGACTTTACTTATTAAATTTTGTAACATTTTCACGTGTTTTTTTTTTTTTTACTCTAAATCGGCTTTAACGATTTTGATCAAACTGGGTATTTGATGTATTTATATGCCCGAGATATGACTGTAAAAATTTCATCAAAATTGATTAACCGGAGGGGGGACTTTACTTAATAAATTTTGTAACATTTTCACGTGTTTTTTTGATTTTCTCAAAAACGGCTTTAACTATTTTGATTAAACTTAGTATTTGATCTATTTATATGCCCGAGATATGTCTGTAAAAATTTCATCAAAATTGATCAACCGCAGGGGGCACTTTACTTAATAAATTTTGTATCATTTTTACGTGCTTTTTTTATTTATTCAAAAACGGCTTTCACGATTGTGACCAAACTGGGTATTTGATGTATGTATATGCCAAATATGTGATAGCCAACATTTCATCAAAATTGATCAACCAAAGGGGGGACTTCACTTAATAAATTTTGTATCATTTTCACGGGGTTTTTTATTTACTCAAAAACGGCTTTAACGATTAATAAAAATAAGATATGAATGTAGAAAAATGTGAGAATTTGGGAAATGATATTTAGCAAAACACGTCAATTTCTAATCTATGTAAGTTGGTTAGTGAAAGTTGTGTGTTGCGCGCACGCACCAGATTTTTTGTTTTCCTATAAAGTACCTCTGTGTTAGTTTATATTGAGAAATTAACTGTCTCTCATTACGGCTAAAAATAAGAAATGGCTAAATATGATATATGAAGAAAATGAAGTAATTATATATAGGAGAAAATAAGAAAAATATTCCGTCAACTCAGAAAACACCTTGAGCTCACGCATGCGCCGTACGCCTTTAATGACAAACCAATGCATTATAATTGAAGATGTCTGTTCATTTAATGAAAATTATTTGTTTCATCGGAACTAAATGAAATATTCAACAAGTACATAGAGAATTATAAAATCAGACGACTTGGAGTATTATGCTTGCATTGCCGAATTATCACAAGTAAAAACTTTTATTTAATAATAAAATAAATTAGTGTTTTTTTTTTTTTTTTTGAGCAAATGAAAACAAAAATAAGAAATGAATGTGGAAAAAGGTAAAACTTTGAGAAGTGGCAATTAACAAAACACATTAATTTCTAATCTAAGTAAGTTGGTAAGTGAAAGATGTGTGTTGCGCGCACGCACCAGATTTTTACTTTCACTTACCTATATATGAAATATATAGTAAGTGGAAGTATTGCGATCGTGAAAAAATTCGACTTCCGGTTTTCAACGGAAATACACGTTTTGGGGTCCCCTGAGTCGAAATGACCAAGTCCCGCGAAATGGTCTGTGTGTGTGTGTGTGTGTGTGTGTGTGTGTGTGTGTGTGTGTGTGTGTGTGTGTGTGTGTGTGTGTGTGTGTGTGTGTGTGTGTGTGTGTGTGTGTGTGTGTATGTGAACAGACTAGCTCAAAAACTATAAACCGTGCGATCCTGAAATTGGGTATTTAGTGTAGGTATATGCCCGCGATGTGACAGCATAAATTTCATCAAAATTACTTAAAGGGAGGGGGTACTTTACTTAATAACTTTTTAGGTTTTTTTCGATTTTCTCAAAAACGGCTCTAACGATTTTGATTAAACTGAGTATTTCATCTATTTATATGCCCGAGATATGACTGTAAAAATTTCATCAAAATTGATTAACCGGAGGGGGGACTTTACTTAATAAATTTTGTAACATTTTCACGTGATTTTTTTATTTACTCTAAATCGGCTTTAACGATTTTTATCAAACTGGGTATTGGATGTATTTATATGCCCGAGATATGACTGTAAAAATTTCATCAAAATTGATTAACCAGAGGAGGGACTTTACTTAATAAATTTTGTAACATTTTCACGTGTTTTTTTGATTTTCTCAAAAACGGCTTTAACTATTTTGATTAAACTTAGTATTTGATCTATTTATATGCCCGAGATATGTCTGTAAAAATTTAATCAAAATTGATCAACCGCAGGGGGCACTTTACCTAATAAATTTTGTAACATTTTCACGTGTTTTTTTTATTTTCTCAAAAACGGCTCTAACGATTTTGATTAAACTTAGTATTTGATCTATTTATATGCCCGAGATATGTCTGTAAAAATTTCATCAAAATTGATCAACCGCAGGGGGCACTTTACTTAATAAATTCTGTACCTTTTTTACGTGTTTTTTTTATTCACTCAAAAACGGCTTTCACGATTGTGACCAAACTGGGTATTTGATGTATGTATATGCCAAATATGTGATAGCCAACATTTTATCAAAATTGATCAACCGAAGGGGGGACTTTACTTAATAAATTTTGTATCATTTTCACGGGGTTTTTTATTTACTCAAAAACGACTTTAACGATTAATAAAAATAAGATATGAATGTAGAAAAATGTGTAACTTTAGGAAATGATATTTAACAAAACACGTCAATTTCTTATCTAAGTAAGTTGGTAAGTTAAAGTTGTGTGTTGCGCGCACGCACCAGATTTTTTCTTTAGTTATAGGGACAACTTAATGAACCTTTTTAACATTGTTATTGACTTTAATAAGTAATTAAAAGTGTTTATCATGGTATTAAAATCCATAATGGAAAATTTAATTCAACAAAAAATGGACGTGGTTGTTCGTCTCCGGGGTATGGATTCAGAAAATTAATAAGCAGTTAAAGATTGTATGTAGATTTTAACAAAAAATAAGAACTAGCAAGTTTTAAATTGTATTTTTAATACGATTGAATTTGTTTAGAAATTTCCTTTTTATCTTTAATATTTTTTCTAGAATTGCCTTTCAACTAGAATACAATTATTATACTTTTTTTATTTGTTAAAACCTTACGAAGTTAGGTATATTATAAAACTTACTACAGCAAAGAAGCTGCAAATTGTTTAGAACGGCAGGCTAACACGTATTTTGAGACATTCAATGTTTTTTGAAGAACAAAAACTGACTTACTCACACCAAATCAACATCCAAGGAATTTTCATTGTTCATAATACATTTCTTCACTGCAAATGCTTTTTATACATTGAATAATATATTACAATATCCTTTTGTTTATTGTCGTGTTCTGTCGATTGTGCTATGTATGTATGAGTCGGTGTCTTAGGATATAGTGTCGGTAAGTTATTTGTGTTTCGGTTTATTTTTGGCTGTGCTATGATATTTTTGAGCCCTTGTAATACTCAAAGGTTTCCGTAATTGTAAGTATTCATTCGGTTACGGTAATTTTATCGTCGACGGTATCTGATGTTTACTCGTACATCGTGTCTTAAGGAAGGTCAAAGTTACTGCGGAATAACCTGTTGGAATTTAATTGCTTTTATTTACATAAATGCTATTTATAACAGGCTTGAAACTGAATTATAATAAAAAAATCTATTTAGCGAACGATTGCAATAATCTTTACTGTTTCAAATGCACAATAAATTTTATAGAGTAGTTATAATAATTTATTGACACTTCAATAGTTAGTAGTAAATGAGTTTTGTAAAGCGTTGCATTTATGTTTGTCATGATCAATTTTTATAACTTGCGTTATCATTATTTTTACAGATTAAAAGAATGTTTTTGGCGCTAGTTCATTTTTTAGTGTCATTTCGTTTAGTTTAGTTTGTTTGTTTGACATGGGCGATCAACAGCGCAGTCATTACGCCCTTTTTCTACTCAATAATATGTGTCATTTCGTATTTGTAGTCGTAGTGGTTTTTAAAAAATTAACAATATGTATTTTAATTTTGTTTCTAATTTTGGTTGGAACTAGGTACTCGTACCTTAGTCATTTGCAGTCCCGAAAAAAAATTGAGGGAAGATTTGGTTGGCAGAAACAAAAAAATACAAATATAGACTTTACAAAAAACACATTTACCTACGATAGAAATAAGAAATATATTGAATATGCAGTGAAGTAAATTACTATACTAGACAATTTATAACAAGTTAGATGCGTAAATTTATTCCAAAAATATATTTTTCGAAATTTCCGGGATCGGGAGGGGGGTCTATCCCTAAATTCCCTACCACTAAGTCCTCCCCTGCTTGACGTGGTAAAGCGGCAGTAATGAAGATTGCATAATTTTCTTTTTATAGCTTATAAATTAGCTGAATTGTTAATCTATAGAAATTATATAAGAAAAGGCACCTTATCTTTTATCGTATACACTTGGTTCAATCTAGTAGGGTGTGCATTTATTATCCGGTTTCATTGATTGATACGATGAGTAAACGTTTTCATTTTTCATCAGTTCATTATCATGTGACCTCTGACTCTCCTCTTCGATTTTGCTAAAGAATCATTTCCCCCATGTATACCAGATCTAATAACCACCAAATTAGATGACGCCAATTAAAATGCAATGATTAACAAGAAATTAAACATAACGTTTCTTGGCGTATTTAGTATTCAGTATATGTGGTTTATCGTGTAATATTACTTAAAATTTAAAACTAGTTAGTTTTCAGTTTTTTCTAAGAATTTAAATACCGTTGAAAATATTTGGTGTGATGGAAATTAAATCAGAGTTACTAAATAGATAAAAAGGTATTGTTAGAATTAATAATAATAATATCGTTTTTAGAAACTTTGAATGTCATTTGTTCGATTACTTTCTTATAATTAATATTTATACAAAATGAGCTATTAATTATTTTTATTTAATTGAATCATAATTGGTGTAAAAAAACTTAAGCATCTCTGTCTACGAAACATAGCTAATAATAACGATCAAAATTTCTTCTTTTTTCGCTTTTTTCGCCTTTTCCCATTTTTTATTTTAACCAGTTGGGTGTCAATCATTATATTAATCTTAAGATCGTTAATTTTAATCGTTGAAAGTCCCGTTAATGTGTTGTGATATTTTTTTCTATTTGTCTGTTGAGTATGGCCGCCGGCACCTTTGATTTTAATGCAGTCGAGCATATCATGCAGAATTCAACCTTTCTTCCCGTTAATATAAAATCTGGAAGTTAATTTTCTAATAATAATATTTCATCCTAATATTTTAATACAATTAATGCCTAGTTAAAAGCGTAAAAATTGAATTAATAAAAAAATAAAATCGATACATGAAAGTCGATTGTAGAATTTATAATTAAAGAAAACTAATAAAAACCTGTCGATTTAAATAAATATGAAACAGCGTTCATTAATAAAATTATTATGCCAATTTTGTAAAACAGTGAAAAGTCACATCTTCCTTTTTGTTATAAGTATATTTTTCAATTCATTAGAACATTCACAACGTTTCGAGGCTTTAATGCCTCATCTTCAGGTGTACTCCTTACTAATCCCAATTAACAATATTTTAGTTAAACAATACATCAATTCCTTAAAAATCTCGTCAATAGATAAATTTTCAATTACACCTCTCTCCTAGGCCACCTCACTGTAATATAGATCAAGTCTTCCAGTCAGTTATAAACTATCAAAATTATTATGTTTTTCTTGACAATCTATAATTTAACCGTTTGGCCAACGAACGAAAAATGTTTTGAATTTCGTCAGAATCGCAACCTGTAAAAATCTGGTGCGTGCGCGCAACACACAACTTTCACTTACCAACTTATTTAGATTAGAAATTAATGCGTTGTTGTGGTCCCCTCCGTTTGACCAATTTTGATGAAATGTTGGCTATCACATATTTGGTATATACATAGATGAAATACCCAGTTTGATCAAAATCGTTAAAGCCGTTTTTGAGAAAATAAAAAAAAATCACGTGAAAATGATACAAAATTTATTAAATAAAGTCCCCCATCCGGTTGATCAATTTTGATGAAATGTTGGCTGTCACATCTTTGGCATATACATACATCAAATACCCAGTTTGATCAAAACCGTGAAAGCCGTTTTTGAGTAAATAAAAACAACACGTGAAAATGATACAAAATTTATTAAGTAAAGTACCCTCTCCGGTTCATCAATTTTGATGAAATGTTGGCTATCACATCTTTGGCATATAAATACATCAAATACCCAGTTTCATGAAAATCGTGAAAGCCGTTTTTGAGTAAATAAAAATAACGCGTGAAAATGATACAAATTTTATTAAGTAAAGTCCCCCCTCCGGTTAATCAATTTTGATGAAATTTTTACAGTCATATTTAGGGCATATTAATACACGAAGTACTCAGTTTAATCAAAATCGTTAGAGCCGTTTTTGAGAAAATCGAAAAAACGTAAAAAGTTATTAAATAAAGTACCCCCTCCCTTTGAGCAATTTTGATGAAATTTTTGCTGTCACATCGCGGGCATATACCTACACTAAATACCAAATTTCAGGTTCGCACGGTTTATAGTTTTTGAGCTAGTCTGTTCACACACACACACACACACACACACACACACACACACACACACACACACACACACACACACACACACACACACACACACACACACACACACACACACACACACACACACACACACACACACACACACACACACACACACACACACACACACACACACACACACACACACACACACACACACACACACACACACACACACACACACACACACACACACACACACACACACACACACACACACACACACACACACACACACACACACACACACACACAGACCATTTCGCGGGACTTGGTTATTTGGACTCAGGGGGCCCCAAAACGTGTATTTCCGTTGAAAACCGGAAGTCGAAATTTTTCACGATCGCAATACTTCCACTTACTATATATTTCATATATAGGTAAGTGAAAGTAAAAAGTTACGAATTAAGCCTCCCGCCCTACATTATCAATATATAATAACATTGATAGGGAATTAACCATATTAAACTGATATCACTTGAGTAGTGACAAATAACAAATTTTGAACATCTCTTATATTAGTTCATTATTCTTTTTCATTGTTTACAACTGAACATTATCTATAGAAAGTACATTAATATTTAATAGCATTGGAAATTTATGACAACGGTTTTTAGGTGAAACTGCTGCTAAAATATTTTAAAAAGTGTTAAAAGATGTGTTATTTCACTACTCCATCGTTCTTGCAATTTCGAGTCCAAGGCGCGCTAATCGATATTCCACATTAATAAAAAATATACGCCTTTAGGTTTAGAAGGGCAGTACGACACTTTTAACATAAATTTTATATTGGAATTATTGATTCCTTCAGTAGTGACCTTGATTCCAAATGACCTATCTAAATGATTACTTTTTAATGTTACCTTCACTTATCTTGAACTTGGCCTGGAAAAAGTGGCGCTTTGTGCTTTGCTAATGGTGATGAAGATTGCCAAGTTGCATGGCTGTCTGTGTTTGGAGCAAAGGGCCGCAAAAGGGAATCTGAATAATAGGGTTTTTTTTTACTTTCACTTACCTATATATGAAATATATAGTAAGTGGAAGTATTGCGATCGTGAAAAATTTCGACTTCCGGTTTTCAACGGAAATACACGTTTTGGGGTCCCCTGAGTCCAATTAACCAAGTCCCGCGAAATGGTCTGTGTGTGTGTGTGTGTGTCTGTGTGTGTGTGTGTGTGTGTGTGAACAGTCTAGCTCAAAAACTATAAACCGTGCGAACCTGAGATTGGGTATTTAGTGTATGTATATGCCCGCGAGGTGACAGCAAAAATTTCATCAAAATTGCTCAAAGGGAGGGGGTACTTTATTTAATAACTTTTTAAGTTTTTTTCGATTTTCTCAAAAACGGCTCTAACGATTTTGATTAAACTGAGTATTTGATCTATTTATATGCCCGAGATATGACTGTAAAAATTTCATCAAAATTGATCAACCGGAGGGGGGACTTTACTTAATAAATTTTGTATCATTTTCACGTGTTTTTTTTTTATTTACTCAAAAACGGCTTTCACGATTTTGATCAAACTGGATATTTAATGTATGTATATGCTAAAGATGTGATAGCCAACATTTCATCAAAATTGATCAACCGGAGGGGGGACTTTACTTAATAAATTTTGTATCATTTTCACGTGTTTTTTATTTTATTTAATCAAAAACGGCTCTAACGATTTTGATTAAACTGAGTATTTGATCTATTTATATGCCCGAGATATGACTGTAAAAATTTCATCAAAATTGATCAACCGGAGGGGGGACTTTACTTAATAAATTTTGTATCATTTTCACGTGTTTTTTTTTTATTTACTCAAAAACGGCTTTCACGATTTTGATCAAACTGGATATTTAATGTATGTATATGCTAAAGATGTGATAGCCAACATTTCATCAAAATTGATCAACCGGAGGGGGGACTTTACTTAATAAATTTTGTATCAATATTACGTGTTTTTTTTATTTACTCAAAAACGGCTTTCACGAATTTGATCAAACTGGGTATTTATGTATGTATATGCCAAAGATGTTATAGCCAACATTTCATCAAGATTGATCAACCGAAGTGGACACTTTATTTCATAACTTTTTTTCTAATTTTTAGATTATCTCAAAAACGGCTTTAACGATTTTCTTCATATTCGTCATGTTTAATGAAAATTGAGTGTTATTTAATATCAGTTAAGCGTTTATTAAAATGTTCTGATGGGTTTATAGAGCAAATGAAAACAAAAATAAGAAATGAATGTGGAAAATGTGTAACTTTGAGAAGTGGCATTAACTAAACGCATTAATTTCTTATCTAAGTAAGTTGGTAAGTGAAAGTTGTGTGTTGCGCGCACGCACCAGATTTTTTTTTTAATTAAAGCATCATTTGAAAATAATATTTTTGGCTGTTAATTCTTTATTAAAACATATTTTTTTAGTTTATTTGCACATGGGTTTGCAGGTAACTAACAAATTTATTAGTTTATAAAGGATTTCAAACGGTTAGCAACCTCTTGAATGTTTTAATTTATTCAGTGAGGTGTCGCCAACAAACTGTTATAACTGTGCAAAGTCATGTGCAAACATATTTCAAAAATATTGTTTAATTAACACTTTTTACGGTGCGGCCACAGATATAATTTTGAATAATAAAAGCATAGCTCCCGAAACAAATTCACTTCCATGTACATATCGTTCAGACAAGCAATACTTAACTAAGCTCCAGGCTCCATATTTTAAGAAAACTGATGTTTATTTATTTATTTATGTTTCCCATGTAGATTTGCACCTGCGCTATGGCGCATAGAGCAAATTTGGTCACTGCTGCTTTTGACTCTGACTTTCTTGAAACTATAATTATAATTTACCAAAGTAAGAGGTCTCTTGGCCACCTTCGTTTCAGTCGACGTCGAGGCTCACCTGGTAACAGGGAGGAGGAAAGAGAATGGATGAGTGGGTTAGGGTGATGTAGTGTTGAAGAGTGGAATGTTTGATATTTGTCGTGTATGAAAGATTTTACTTTCGGTATGTTTATGTCATTGTGCAGTGTATTATTCGAAATAAACCAAGGTGCCTTTGTGATGCACCTGAGAATTTTGGATTGTGATGTTTGTATTCTGTTGATGTGGATGTCTTTCGCGGAACCCCAAAGTTCTGCTCCGTATGTCCAAATAGGTCTTAAAATAGTCGTGTAAATTATTCGCTTGTTTCTTAAGGTGAGTGTTGATCTGTAGTCCAGGAGATGTAAAAGCTGCTTGTACCGTCTATTGAGTTCCAGTTTTTTAAATTTGGTATGTATGTTCCACGTGAGTCGTTTGTCTAAGTACAGTCCAAGGTATCGTGCGAAATTCTTTGAAGGAACTGGGTCATTGTTAATTGTCACAGGTGGGCAAGTAGATTTTCGTAGAGAAAAACTTACGTGACATGACTTGGAGGAGTTCATTTTTATTTTCCATTTTTCGAACCATTTTTCTATTACAAATAGATGACTTTGAAGGGCGAAGGATGCGATAGTAGGATTTTGATGTGTTGAAACGATAGCTGTGTCATCAGCGAAACTAAAGATAGTGGTGCGAGGGTGCTCAGGGATATCTGATGTGTAGATGGATAGAGTAAAGGACTTAAAACACTACCTTGTGGTACACCCGCAAATTGAGGAAAGAAGGAGGAAAGAGAAGAGTCAACTGAAACACAGAAATACCGGTTAAGAAAGAAAGATTGAAGAATCAGGAAGTAAGTAGAAGGAATGTGCGGTTTGATTTTCCAAAGTAAGCCCTTGTGCCATACACTGTCAAAAGCTTTCTCAATGTCGAGGAAAACAGCAGAGCAGTATTGTTTTTTCTCGAAAGCGACAGAGATTGCATCTACTATTCTGTGACACTGTTGAATAGTTGAGTGATAAGACCGAAAGCCAAATTGGTGGTTCGGAATCACTTCACAACACTCTAGGATTGGCTTTATCTATTTAGAAAAAGTTTTTCAAATATTTTCCCCATGATTGGAAGAAGTGCATAGGACGATAGGATGAAGGATTAGTGGTGGGTTTGGAAGGTTTAGGAATCATTTTGATAGTGGAAAGCTTCCAAAGAAGAGGAAAGTAGGTTGTGCTCAAGATTGCATTATAATTAGATGTAAGTTAGAAAGATGACAGCTTTTCGTGGTAAGTGGCGAAGGATGAAAGGCGTGATTAGATCATAGCCAGGAGTCTGTTTGGCAGTCTGTTTAATACTTTGTACACTTCTTTAGGATGAAATGCTGGAGGAGGTGGTGACAGTGGTAGTGGTGTGGCAAGGTCGTCTTCTATTTCGTGAGTGATTCTATTGTCGTGAGTTTTGTCTGTCCCAAACACCTGAGATAAGAATACAGTGAATTCATTGGCTTTCTCTTCGCCCGTTATTGCCCAGGTGTTGTCTGTACGTCGTAGAGGATATTGTATGTCCTTCGTCTTCAGTATTCGTCTTGTTGCTTTCCATATTGATCCATTGTGTTTGTTCATGGAGTCTATGTAGTCTCTGTAGTTATTATTTTTGAATGCTATTAGTTCGTCGTGGAGTGTTCGGGTAAGTTTATTAAGTTTTATCTTGTATGATGGATATCTGGTCCTTTGCCATTGAGCCCTGATTCTACGTTTTTCTTTTATGAGATTACGTATTTTCTGGGGGAGGTAAGGATCAGATTTAGTGTATGGTTTCTTTGGTATGGTTGAATGCCAAACAGCGTTTTGTATGGTCTCTGTTAAGTAGTTTACTGCGTTGTCAAGGTCGTCAGCCGTGGTAATAGGAGTCGTCAATGTAATTTTGCTGTTAATGTAATTTTTAAAATTGTCCCAGTTAATGTAGCCATTGATTAATGTTGGTGGTTTTGGTTTTGTGAAAGGGTGGTTTGACAGTTCAAGGAAAACTGGGCTATGATCGGAAGAAAGGTCATGAAGAGAGGAAACGTTAGAGTGTGCGAATGGCAGAGAGGTAGTGATAAAGAAGTCAAGAAGATCGGAAGATTTTGATAGTGAAGTAGGTCAATAGGTAGGTTGTGATGGGAAAGAACAGACAGCTTGAGATCGTCTATACATTTTTGTATCCTTTTTCCTCGAGTATTTGATAATCGAGAGCCCCATCTTGTTTTTTTAGCGTTGAAGTCTCCACCAATTAGGAATGGTTTTCCCATTGCTGAGAAAAGATTTTTAAACTCATTTATTGATACTTTTTTGTTGGGGCAATATAAACTGAGGCTACCGAAAGCTGGAATTTTGGAGAGTTTAGAGAAATGTTGGTATATTGAATAGAATTTGTTGGTGCAGCTGTTAAAGTTGAATTTTGTGAAAAGGGTTGTGTCATTACTTCTGCCGCTTTTGAAGTACAACATATTTCACTTTGTATTTTATATTATTCATATATAGAGAACAAGAAAACATGACTTAGAAAAATAACAATAGGTAATTTAATAAATTAAAAACTTAATGAATTAGTTTGCTGCTTATTTCACTATGGTTTTACACCGACCGATTCAAAATCGCATTTTTAAAACTTTTTTTCACGATTTTTTTTTCTCTACAATCTCTGTGCAAGATGTCTTATAGACTGAAACATTATTATTCTTCTAATCATAAATTGATTCTTCTAAAAAATCGCATTTTTTTTTTGTTTATTAGACGCATTGTACGAACAGTGTTAGAATTTGGAACTAAGTAACATTTCATTTATTTTGATTTACTCAAAGATAAAGTTTGAAAAAATATTTTTGAATAGGTTTGAACTATTCATTTTAATTTGTATTCTACAATCTCAATCAGGTCGTTGACATTCAATATCAGTCCTAACGTCATTTTTTTAGCTTCAGGCATTTTATAATCTATTGTTGATTTTTAAGACAAAGCCGATTTAGTCACACCATTTATAAATCAAGAACCGTTAAACGATTTGTATTGATTAATTTTTTGGAATTGTCTCCGCCCCAAATAGCACAATAAGTATTAAACTGGGGGAAGGGGCTAATTGTTTACTTTTGTAACATTTTATCCGATTTCGTTCTCTATGGTTGTACTAGCAAATGGAGTTTAATTATACTTAAATATTTTCATAGATAGGTTTTGATGGAAGGGGGGTGGGGGGTTATTCTTAATTTTTATCCAGTTTATCAGCTTCGACAAATGGAAACACTTTGGTTTTTCACAAAATTATCTATTTAAACTAATCACTATAATTAAATTCACTTCGATCTATTAACCAATAAAAAAAGTGTCATTTTAACTATTATTGTCCGCATCTAACTCGAGTTTTTTAAATTTCATATTAGACCCCGTGTCTAATCCGCTTATCTATCAAATTATTATACAGGATTTAAGTAATAACAAATAAATAGAAATCATTTATTACTAATGTGAAGTCCTCAATGTTTTCTGTTTTTGGCATAAATATTTATTAGTTTTAACTTATGTTTAGTGGCCTTACCTGGGAGATAATTTTCCGTTGCTAATTGAAGAACAATTATACCCTTGTATCACCTCGCATGATGTTTTGCGCATATTATTCTTCAATAGTGTAACTAACGTGTCTAAATCGATTCATTGCATAACTTAAACATTTAATCATCTTTTTGCTTATAACTGATTTATATTTCATTTCATAATTAGAAACGTATGTGTTGTCGATTAGTTAATTTGTCGTGGTATTGCTGTTGTTTTTTTATCAAAAAGTATATTAAAAGTATGATGTGTATGCTTAAACGGTCCAGGGTACCCTCTTAGGTTCCATTTCAATCACATAGTAATAAAACTATCGATAGTTTACACTTTCGTTTGTTTGGATATTATCTGACAAACCATCGGTATTGGTGATTACGGGCTGGTGATCCTCAGTATCTGAGGTGTTGATTGATGACCGCCGGAAATAGGGGATAATTTAGAAGAAATTTTTAAGTTCTTGAGATAGTTGGAAACTAAAACCATCTCTAACAGTATTCCCTGTAACAGTAACAGTACAACAGTATTCCCTGTAAACTTCAGTCCAATGAATACTTTTATTTTTTTTTATTTTTTTTTTTTAGTCCTTATTTGGCAAAACGTTGATTGGTTGTTTGTTTGTTTGCATTGAGATGGTCAACTCCTAGGTCAGCAACGCTTTTATTTACCGGTGTTTCAGAGACTGAAGACTTTATGTTCAATTTATTCAAATATATCTCAAAATTTCTGTTTTTTTACTTTCACTTACCTTGTGTAACAATAACGCATTAATTTCTAATCTAAGTAAGTTGGTAAGTGAAAGTTGTGTGTTGCATACACGCACCAGATTTTTTATTATTACATTCATGTTATAAATATTAATTTATTAAACCTAATTAAATATCTAAAATTTGGCGTTATTACGTGAGGTTAAATTATTGACTGTGATATAAGCCTTTAAAATGACATTTACTTGAAAAACTGTAATACAATTACTTAAAATTCAGTCTTTGATAAATAATTGTATTTCAGTAACGATAAGTAAATCTGCCTTCAGTTCGAAAACTATCATAAGAAAACATTTTTTTATCAATTTTATTTTTATATTTTATTTATTTACTTATTTATAGGATAGTCTTCACGGGTTTTTCGTTGTATTATGTAACACAGTAATGGTTAATAAGTTTTAAAATCAGTATCTGTAACCACTAATTGAATTGATTTTTATAATTTTAATTGTCCTACAATGGAATTATCCACTATATATGATTTAGCCCCGCCAAGAGCAATTACTAAAGTAGCCGTGGAACTGATCCATTACGCTAAACCGACAACATACATCATCACACGTCAACGGTGATCATAAAATGTCACTAGTTCATTTAATCGTTCATAATTAAACGAAAAAGGAGAATCTTAGTATGACTTGTCAAGTTGTCACATACGCGTTATCTTTCTCTCATTATTCTTTTCTCATATATATTCTTTTATTCTTATACTATTATTTTATTCTTTTATAGAATATTTGTTACTCTCAACTGTAAAATGCTCATTCGTTCTTTGGAATATTGGTTTTTCTCCTATCTGCTGAGGCGGCCTTGGAGAATACCCGATCAATGTTGGATTTCTAACATGGAACAGGGATCTCCACTCCCTTTTTTTGTCAAAAGTACATATTTCAATTAATACTAATGCGATTCAATATATTTGTGATGCTTATTTGAATACTTTCACGCGTAACATATTTCTATTCAGATTTTTAAGAAATAAATTCCTAATTTAACTATTTATTAACATTATTTGTTCATCCTTATATATATAAAAATCTCGTGTCCCGATGTTTGTCTTTCAATAACTCAGAAACACTCGACCGATTTTAATGAAATTTGGCTCAATTTTTATAGTTCTGGCCAACTTAAGAGATAGGATAGTTTTTAACTTGATTAGTGACCAAAATAATTCTTATATAGCGAATTATTG
Organism: Aelia acuminata; assembly: GCA_911387785.2. Taxonomy (NCBI): domain Eukaryota; kingdom Metazoa; phylum Arthropoda; class Insecta; order Hemiptera; family Pentatomidae; genus Aelia; species Aelia acuminata. Next base: position 129,976,237 of record OU426979.1, read on the forward strand.
CAAATACAGTAGATCGTGTTACGATTTATTAACATGGCTTCATATGTCTATTTCATAACCTTTTTGTTTACAAGCGTGCTATTATAATTACGGTTATAATAATTTTGTATTGTGTTATTAGTAAGTGCAGTTATTTGGTCATATTGCTCCATCTTTTTATTCTGCAGGCAAATTGAAGTACAAATCTTTGTATTTATTCCTAATTTTAATTAAAGAGTAAATCAAGAAAAGGTTACAACAAATTCTCAAAAGTGTAGGTATTTTTCCTTCCTTTTCCTTTTTTATTTGTATTTCTTTCCAATTTTACTTCATATTTGGACGTATTTCACCTCCAAGACTCTAATTCATGCTGAAGAGGTAAAATTAAAGAAAAAGAAAGTGGGCGTTTCTTTTTTGTATACAGTTACCCATTTCATTACCTGCATTCGAGGTTGACGAATCTTGTAGTGCTTGTGTTCAAGTTACCTTGAATACTATCCTTATATTAGGAATAGAGTTCAGAAATTATTGGTTAGATTATGGACCTGAAAAATATTGAAAGTAATTCGTAAGGAGTTTGGGCCAGAAGTAAGACTTCTTTGTCTATCTAATAATTTCCTGCATTTAGATGTTTATACTTGCTTAGAATGCTGCTAATGACTTTCCATCCGAATAATTCCATACATAACAGGATTTAAATTAGCATTCAATCATTACATTTAATGATCCGATGCTTAACAAGGCTAAGCACATGTGTGGAAAAGGTTCTGTGACTCGTGCGAACAAACCCTTTCCCTGTTACTTAACCGACTTTCCTTCCAACGAGTACTTTCGAAACTTAGGGTTATAACAGAAATGGCTAAGTATTATATCTGACTTCTCTAAAACTCCTCAACCACTTTCTAAGGCCGATTACGCATATCCCTTCTTTATTCCAATGAGTAACGATCTCTCAAAAATACATACATTTTTCAACAATATGTTAACTTTGGCTATTTTCCCTTTCTACTAGGGCTAAACTGTGTTTATATTCGTTTAATTCCTGAAATCAACCTTTTTCCGATATCAATACATTAGCTTCATAATTTTCTTAAAAAGCTTACGATTATTAACTTAGTTTTATCTTTCGTTCTTTATTGTTAACTTTCGTATCCCTGTTTATGGGTTTTTAACATATTTACATCATACAATGTATCGTAAGAATTATAAAACTTCAAGGTTTGGGTCATATCATATTGGGATATGGGTATGTGTATAGACTCTTGTGCTATAGAAGATAGCATAGCTAACTAACATACTCGAGGTCACGAGTTCGTAACCCGGCAGTTGGCCATAGGAACTTTAATGGGAGTAAAAAATCCTAGATTATGCCTTCCTTTGGTAATGGTTTTACTATGCCTTCGTAAAATGGAGGTTTGGAGTCTGTACGATGTCAGGTACTCGTTGAAGTCGCTGTCCTAATAATATTTGGATAGGCCAAATTTAGGATTCCCACCGTAACATCTTTAGTTTTGCTAAAGGAACATAAAGTGACATTGAATGAATACCCAAACAAACTTTGAGGTTTTATGTCGCTGTTTTAATTTTGGCCATTCTCAAACCTTCAGATCGTAAGCTGGGTCACTTATTTTATTAGAACTATTGTCAATTTAATCTTCGAATTATTTCGATAGAAACGTCGACTATTTTATGTCTAAATGTTTTTTTTATTTAAATGACCATATATATTAGCGTTATTACATACCTGCATATATCAAAATATTCTTTGAGCAACTCAAAATATTCATATAAGGCATACCATAATGGGCATGACTTTTGGTTCATCGACTATTCGAAGGCCATTCGCCGACCTTGCAATGCAGCCAGCCTCCGTGGGCGCCAATTTATAATCAGCGGGAACCGTTTGTTCGTAAGTTACTACTATGTATGTATATAAATTAGATTAGAACCGTATTTAATACTTTCAACAGAACCATTTATGGATGTTCTCTCTTTAATTAATTAAATGAAATTTACATTATTTTGTTGAATTAATTTTGCGTAAAGTGTTAAGTCCAAACTAAGATAATAATTTTTCTCTACATGACTTTGCAGATTTATAACACTATTTAGACAACACCTTAAAGAATAAATTAAAACATGAAGAATGTTGCCAACCGTTTAAAGTGTTAAAAAAACGAATAAATCTGTTAAAAAACCTGCAAACAAGTTTTGTGAAATTAACACTCTTTATGCTGCAGCCAAAGAATTAGTTTCTTCCAATTTTTTTTTTTTTTTTTTTTTTTAAATATTACTAGGAAAACGAAATTAATTGTCATTTGGTAAATGTATGAATTTATTATCACCTTTAGTTCGAAGTTTACAATCTGTCTCGTGCCTTTGAACAATAATGCTCTTATCACGTTTTGTTTCGGTCTGGTTTTATTGGCACTAATATAATTTATTAAAATAAAACTCTCTAAAAACACCAATTAATCAGCCAGTTTACCACGTCCCCGCATTTATTTTAGCGGTTTCGGTCCATAATATCTAATCGTTCCGAATAATTAAATAATATCTAATTCAATTTTAATCTTCTTAAATCAGACATAAAATATTATTTTAAAATATTTTACTAATTTACTCCTAATTTCTAAAATTAAGAAATCATATTTGGGATTAGGGTAGGTCCTTACCGGCGAGTTACTGTAGGTATGTTTGTATTAATAGCGAATAATCTAATAATTTGTTTTATTAGATACTAAGTACCTGGACATTTGCTAATCATCTATACCAACACTAAAATGTCGATATTGATCTTTGGGAAATGCCCAATATTCTTACAGATACTTCCCTATTCACACATTCCTTTGTATGTGAGAAATGTATCTATTCTGTGAATCAGGGTTCGCTCAAACGGGGCGTGCCTCCTACATCCTACTCACAACCACGCGTTCCTCCACGTAGCAGAAGGAAGTGCCTTATGTGGGTCGTCTTGCCTATACGTAAACATCACATTCCTTTTATGTTTTAAGATAATCATAATTATGTTAAAAATCATTAAATAAGGAATTCTTAAATGTTTTCACTATTTTTATCTGTTTAAATCGTCTATAAATTTCTAGTTTCAATGTTAAATCGTTAAGAAGAGATTGTAATCTATTTAGAAGCGATACAATAAATTTATCTACCAAACATAAAATGTTTAATTCTTTAATTAAATCAATAGTGTGTACATCGAATAATACCACTGTCATGTTTACGGTTATTATACAGTATTGTACAGTATGTACAATACTGGAAAATTCAAGAATTACAAAGATGTTTTATTTAAAAAAGTTCTGTTTCTACAACGTAACAGACTAATCTATGTCTGTGATTGAAATTATTTATCATCACTAAATCAATCATTCATTTATTGAAATTATTATTGAGTAATGGAAATTCTGAATACTTTACATATATTACCACCTTTAAAATACTGTCAATTGGATATCTTAGTAGTATTTTTTCGAATATAAATTATTAAATGATGAACATTTTGTGGATTATTGAAAGTGTTAAATACGTACAGACTTTCCCCAATATCATCAAACCCATTCATTATCCTTTCCTTTATATATATAAAAATCTCGTGTCCCGATGTTTGTCTCTCTATTTCTCAGAAACTACTCAACCGATTTTAATGAAATTTGGCTCAATGTATATAGTTTTGGCCAACTTACCGGACCGGATAGTTTTTAACTTGATTAGTGATCAAAATAATTCTTATATAGCGAATTATTGCAAATACAGTAGGTCGTGTTTCGATTTATTAACATGGCGTCATATGTCGATTTCATAATGTTTTTCTTTATAAGCATGCTATTGTAATACAGGTTATCATTATTATAATTTTGTATTGCGTTATGTGAGTGCAGTTATTTGTTCCTATATTATTATTTTCCACAGACAAATAGTAATACAAATTTGTATTTATTGTTAATTTTCATTAAAGAATAAATAAATCAAGAAAAGGTTACAATAAATTCTCAAATGCGTAGGTACTTTTTCTTCCTTTTCCTTTTTTTTTATTTGTATTTAAATTAAATTACTAGCTAAGCGCTGAAACGCTTTGCTGTGGCCCACCCTGATATCAACTTTTAGTAAAGTAAATTCATTTTAATAATTTAAATTAGGCTATTATTTGAAATAATACTCTAATTCTAATCTAATAAAAACCTGACTTGGGGAGTCAGTGTTGCCAAAAATTAGTGAAAATTAGTAAGCTGGCTACACTGCGGATAACCAGTCGTAAAAACTCCCTCACAAAAAGAGTGTGTTTGATTAGGTGTTGTGGGATACTTTGTGATTTGCTAAAGAACTGCATAATTAAGACTTCAATATTATATTTTCAGTTGATTTATTTAACAGAAGTTTCTTTATTTTCATTATTCGTTTTGTTATTATTATTTAAATTCAGTGTTTTTTTTATTTTACCAAACCTTTTTATCATTTTTATCCCCAGATCTAAAATTTAAAATTTAAAAAATGTCAGTGAAGATTTGTAATTCCTCCTTTATCAACAATAATTTAAAGTTGAGAAAATTTAATCCCAATCGAATAGAGGCTGTTACTTCCTGTTCAGCAGAGTTGTAATTATCTTTAAATGTAAAATTTAAGAAATTTTTGCGAAGATTTTAATCCTTTCTTTAATTTAAAGTAGGCTATTATTGGGAATGATATTTCGTTGTTAATTTCACCAGAATACAATTTTTTACTTATCTTTAAATGATTGTTGATTAAGAAAGGATTACAAATCGCGGCATTTTTTAAATTTTACATTTAATGATTATTACACCTCTACTGAACAGGAATAATTGTTATTTGGGTAACCTCAAGTTTCAGATTTATCCGCCATAAATATGAGAGTACTACTGCAAAATAATCCATCGGCAAATATATTTTTTAAACAATTGCTCTATATTGGAAACGGTGAAATAGAGCTGCATCGAAATTCAAAATTTATCAAATTACCAGAAAATTTCTGAACTGTAGAGACGAAAAATGAACTGTCTACGAAATATATAGTGTCTTTCCTGATATTTTGAAAAATTATTTGGACTATAAATGGCTGGGTAGTCTTGCTATTTTGGCAGCAAAAAATGTTGATTTTTGATGAAATAAACTTCCAAAATCAATTGACAATGTTCTAGATGTAAACGAAGCCGTAAATTTCCCATCTGAATTTTTTAATTCCCTGGATATACACCCAAACAATCTCCAGTTGAAGATTGGCTCACCGATCATTCTTCTTCGTAACTTAAATCCACCTCAATTGTGCAACGGTACACGTTTGGTCATTAAAAGGATCACAGGAAATGTTATTGAAGGAAAAATGTTGCCTGGAAGGTTTACAGGAGATATCGCCCTGTTGCCAACTATTCCCCTGGAACCGACAGAATTTTCAATAAAATTTAAAAGGCTTCAATATCCTATTCCTTTGTCTTTTGCCATGACCATAAACAAATCCCAAGGGCAAACAATGTCCACTTGGACTTTGAAAATCCGTGTTTTCCCCTTGGGCAATGGCATAACTCACGTGGGAAATGGGTATCGCCTGCTCACGTGTGTGGAAACCATCAAATCTTGGTTTGTGTTAAAAAAACAAAACAGGTTAACCCAAAACATTTTGAACAAATTAGTACTTGAATAAATAAAAATTCTCAATTGTATTATGTAAAAACCTCTTTAAGAAGAGATTTACTATCACTCAAATATATTGCTAAATTAAAAACTTCAACACACCACCCTCCTACCGGACACCTATTTGCCGAAGGGTTGGGAAATCGAGGTCTCAAAGAAATTGAGAAAAACGCCTATCAAAAGGACATATATGACGCATTAACCAAGATTGGCAGGACCCTGAGCAAAATTAAACCCGTTGTTAAACTAACAATACCAAGTTGAAGTAGTGTTAGGCCAATAATCAATAGATCAATGGCTGAGGTTATCAAAACTTACTTCAGTCATCCTTTTTAAAATTAGTGGAAAAATATAGCCATTTCGAGTTAGTTTATACCGATCCATAAAAAAAGGGCGATAGTGTTAGCAGCTCTGTGAGTCGTAAACACAACCAGCTCCTTTTTAATCAAACTACATTGAAGTATGAGATGTAAAAAATAAAAACTTTAACTTTCCTATATTCTTTACCAAATACTTTTAAATGGTGTAATGCTCTATTCTCAATCACGTTGGATTTTGATTAGCTGAAAGGTTTTCATCTTTATCAATGAATATTGATATTACTGTATTTGTTTAAAAATATTAGGATATAACTACTGAGCCACAGAAACGCGTGGCCGGGTCTGCTAGTTATATATATATTTTTTTAAATTATATGTAGAGTGATTCTTGTGCCCTAAAAATTAAATTAACTGGTTCAGGTACACCTGTAAAGTAGAGGAAACAGAATATATTTTATTCCCGTAATTATTAAATAAAATTTACCTGTTTAGAGAAAGAATCAGATATGCTTGATTGCACATGTAACTATCCTTAAAAATACCGGACAAAAAAAGTTATATAACGTGGTTCAATTAACCTTTTTATCTTCTTTAGTATTTGCTAATCCCTAATCTCAAGGTTGTTTAGAGGAGTTAATTGTTGCGACTTTAATGGTGTTCCTCCATTTCTTGCCTTAATGATTACCTACTTCCTGAGGAATATTAATAAAATTTGTCAGTACTTCCTTTCTTTCTTTAGTTCAATGTTATCCACGTTGATTACATAACACCTTTTGGCGTAGAGGCGACGTCTAAGAAAATTAATAAATCTCGGTAATTTTAGAGAAGCGCGGGGAAAAGCGTCCGGATTTTTACTTTCACTTACCTATATATGAAATATATAGTAAGTGGAAGTATTGCGATCGTGAAAAATTTCGACTTCCGGTTTTCAACGGAAATACACGTTTTGGGGTCCCCTGAGTACAAATAACCAAGTCCCGCGAAATGGTCTGTGAACAGACTAGCTCAAAAACTATAAACCGTGCGAACCTGAAATTGGGTATTTAATGTATGTATATGCCCGCGATGTGACAGCAAAAATTTCATCAAAATTGCTCAAAGGGAGGGGGTACTTTATTTAATAACTTTTTACGTTTTTTTCGATTTTCTCAAAAACGGCTCTAACGATTTTGATTAAACTGAGTATTTGATGTATTAATATGCCCGAGATATGACTGTAAAAATTTCATCAAAGTCGATCAACCGGAGGGGGGACTTTACTTAATAAATTTTGTATCATTTTCACGTGTTTTTTTTTATTTACTCAAAAACGGTTTTAACGATTTTGATCAAACTGGGTATTTGATGTATGTATATGCCAAAGATGTGATATCTAACATTTCATCAAAATTGATCAACCGGTGGGGGGACTTTACTTAATAAATTTTGTATCATTTTCACGTGTTTTTTTTTATTTACTCAAAAACGGTTTTAACGATTTTGATCAAACTGGGTATTTGATGTATGTATATGCCAAAGATGTGATATCTAACATTTCATCAAAATTGATCAACCGGAGGGGGGACTTTACTTAATAAATTTTGTATCATTTTCACGTGTTTTTTTTTATTTACTCAAAAACGGTTTTAACGATTTTGATCAAACTGGGTATTTGATGTATGTATATGCCAAAGATGTGATAGCCAACATTTCATCAAAATTGGTCAAACGGAGGGGGCACTTTATTTTATAATTTTTTTCCAATCTTTACCTTTTTTTCTTAACGATTTTTATTAAATTAGTCATGTTTAATGAAAATTAGGTGTTCTTTAATATCACATAAGCTTTATCATTATTAAAATGTTCTGAGGGGGCTTAAATGGGGTAGGTGCCTTTTTGTTTGTTTGTTTTTTTTGTTTCCTATAAAGTACCTTTGTTTTTGTTCATATGGAGAAATTAACTGTCTCTCGTTACGCCTAAAAATAAGAAATTGCTAAATATGAGATATGATAAAAATAAAGAAATCATATAGAGGAGAAAAAAAGAAAAATATTCAGTCAACTCATAAAACTCGTTGAGCCCACGCATGCGGAGTACGCCTTTAATGACAGACCGTTGTTCATAATTAAAGCCGTTCTGTTCATTTGAGAAGTAGCAATTAACAAAACGCATTAATTTCTAATCTAAGTAAGTTGGTAAGTGAAAGTTGTGTGTTGCGAACACGCACCAGATTTTTTATAATTTAATTTCAGGGTTTCCCATATCTTGGGTTAACAGGTATGGCGAGTGAAAAAAGATTTTTTTTTTTATCACAAAGTTAATTCATTTGTAAATTAAAAGTGGTGCTAATCTTCTCGTCATCGTCTCTTTAAAATAAGGATTGTTTCATGTTTATTAATTTATATAACTATTGTTCCAAAAAAAAATCTTAAAATCATAAATCTAATCTTGGCCAACAACAACGAATAAGTTAAAGGCTACATATTTGAAAATTACTCTCAATGTAGGAGTTAAAACGTACTTCTTATTAGGAACAGTAACCATTTTAGAAAAATTTTATTTTCTGAATTCAAACCTACTAGAACTGTAACCTGCATCCTTTAGTCCTCGTAGTTTCGTTACTTTACTTATTTCTCTTAAATTTCTGTTGTTACTTCGTAGAACTTTGAAAATGCAGTTTCTAGTCGTGGTGCTATTTGGCGCCATTTAATGTGGCCCCGATTTCAATTGAAAAGGATTTCTTGTTTGTTTAATTATCCATTTTAAGCAAGCGTAGACAGTGGAAGTCGAAATCTAGCATTAAATAAAGCTAATTAAGGACTTCTTTAACGGAAAAGCACGAGATAAGAGTTTGCTAATATTGCGGTCACATGACCTGTTGAAATATAAGAGAAGATGTTCAGAATTTGATAAAATATCCTCCCTTTTTAATTAGTGATAATCAGTTTTAGTATTACAAGTTAATCAAAGGTGTGTATCAGTATTTGTTTATTCAATTTTGACAAATATAAACAACAACGTACGTCTTATCAGTGTGTCAGGTTATAAAATCGCGAATATCGTTTTGTTTGTTGACTAGAAAAGACGTAAAAAGTGCCCAGGGGTGTTTCCTTCCATTATGGCAGCGATACAAAGATTTTTTACCGTATTTTTTAAAAAAAGTAGTTATTGGTAAATTTAATTATGGAAAAGTGTAATGAATGATTATTTATATAGTTACGGGCATATTAATAACTCATACAATTTAATCTGTCATTGTTGTTTATGGACCCTAAAAGGATTTTATTTTTATTTGCGAACAAGGTAATAAAACAAACAATCAATATTGCTTTAAATTTCGGTTAACTGAACTGGAAAGTTGTCGTTTTCAACATCCCGTTCTAGTATCGATGCTAGATCGTCACAAGATATCTTTGTCTTATGTAGTTCTATTTTCAACACCTCTTCTTAAATTAAAATAAAAAATATTTAAGTTTACTATTTTCTTATATACTAGGATGTTAATGACCTTAAGGATTTTTTCAAATTTCACTATTTTCTTTTTTCACTGAGGACCCTGTAAACCATGGATTAAATTTGTCAAACTATCCCTTGCATATTTCAAATCACATCATTTGTAATATAATAATCCATCCTTGAAAAATCCAGGTTCCGCAACAGCGACTCATTTCAAAAATATGTCGAACTAGAGAATGAACCTCGATCTCGGTATGAATCACAACTAGAAGAAAGGAAATGAAAGTTTCCTGCTATTCGTTTTCCACTTGACTGAAGAGGATGAATTATGTTAATAATAATTTTATGATACCTGGTCTTTATACATTTTTTCTATATTTTGTAACTCTACGAGTTGTACAATTAAAGGCTTGCAACTGCTTGATAAGTTTTTATTTTATTTTTTTAATGAAATTAATTTTTATTAGAACCATTGGCAACCCATTTTCCATTACAATAAAAGTTGGTTAACTATTGTAGTGTCCACCATATAGTCTTCTATGATTTTTTTTTTTTTTAACGTACCTTATAAATATAAGAATATTCGAATGATCACAACGTGCATGATGTTTCACATATGTAAGCCAGGTTATTTCGATTCTTATCAAGGAACGTATTATTTACCCCATTATACCAGGAGACTTGAGTCCTGCACGAATCCTTCCTTTCTCATGCAAACTTAGGCAATATCCCCAAACCCTTTTATGGTCTCTTTTCAACAAATGCAAATTATTCCCAGATTTTATATCGACTGGTTCATTTTATGATCTAAATACGTTATGGGTTTTCTCATCCCTAAAACATTTCACATTTCATGGAATTAACCAGATGAGTTGAGCATAACGCCGATCACAATGTTTCATTAGAGTACCCACTTTGACTAAACTCCTCACGCACCTTTCCTCCAAGCTTCTCATGGTCATTCTCATTGTTTTTATTTATTTAGGTAAATGAAATTTACCTTCTTCTTGGCCACATTTTGGTATACCTATTTTTAATGTCCTTTCTTAAGTGAAGTAAACAGTCCTTCAATTATAAATCCTACAACTAATCGTGATCGAAGAGGTAAGTGGGTGTTGAAGGGCGGAGCAAATTCGGCAAACATTCCCCTTGGAAACAAACATGTCTATCGGGCCATCGCATTCTTTGAGGGGTATATTTTAGCTGCTCAGTTCCTTATTGTTTCGTCTAAAAGAAACTAGAAGTGCCAAAAAGATATTTGGCAAGTTGAAAGGTATCGCGTTACCGATATTGGAGTGGTGCGTAACTTAACCTGGCCCGGTGACGGAAATCCACGCCTTTCCGTTCTTCTGCTATTCAGTTTAATTCCTTAGTTTTAATTAAAGATTGGGTTTAAAATGGTGGAAATCGTGTATTTTATAATGATTAAGAAATAAAACAGCACTTCAAAGATTGTTTCAATTAGATGCGCCACTGCATAAACCCGAAATAAAGCAATTTGCTCTTTGGGGTAAAAAATAAATTTAAATCTCTTTAATTAATCTTTAGCGAACCACTGTTGTTATAACCAATAACTTTATGCATATGTTTTTTAATGTCAAATATTCAATATTTTAAGACTTCGTTTTACCAATTATGATGTTTATTAATGCTATGAATGACGTGAAGAAATATTTCTTCAGGATTCTTGCTAATGTTTTTAATAAAAATCTTGAATGTATTTTAGAATTGTATACGTTCTACACTATAATGTGGAATATTTTCCGTACGGATTTTTTTTGTGATGATTGGAATTTACCTAAGCCATAGAAAGCATCATTGATGAACTGTTTTTTTTTTTTATTGGTCCTCCCCTTCCTCGCCTTGTAGGCTATAAGGGGTTTCCCGGGCCAGGGGAGAGGGTGGGGGATTGATGCCGAGTATTATTAAATTTTCCCCTGGCTCCGGGTTTTGAACTTGCTATCTTTCGGTTCTCAAATCATCTGTGCGGTTGTCAGTGGCAACCGCGTTTAGCCACTCGACCATCCCGCCACCCCTAGGCGCCACTTTTAGCTCTCTTAATCCAGCTGCGGCTGCGATTCGAATTAGTCATGGTCTGGCTGTAGTTTGTTTTCGGAATTTAATCTCTACGTTCAGACTCGCTATAATATGTCGGTTATTTAGGTTAGTTAAGCGTCATTTGTGCTTAGTTGCTCATGACATCTAACTTAAAAAGAGTTGTTATTTTGCCTTTATTTTACTTAATAATATGTATTTATAATTTTTGTTGTTACTCTTTATACAAATACATCCGAATGCGGATATACTCATGATGATATTACTCTTTACCGCAGGTTCCAAAGTAATAAATTATTTTAGGATGTCATCTTGTTTGTCAACAGTTGCTCGCGGAAACTTAAACTGGCCGGATGCCATCTGCGACTTTCCCCGAATATTGTTTATAGTCTTCGGACAGGCTAAACGCAGTTGAACTGAAGCTATATGCAGGCTTTGAACTCCGTCTTGTTCCTTGTTGGAGTTGTCTCTTCCTCAATGGTTTATTAAATCATTTAGATCTTATTTGTATTTTAGTTTATTTCGCCCTTCATTCCTTTTATGATGTTTTCTCGCCTCAGCGAACTGCGTATGCATATCAATTCTCAAACATTTAAAAATAAAGCTATTTTAAAAGGTATTTTATCTCTCGTTTCATTTTTTTTTTTTCTAGAAAGATTTTCCATGTTTTAAAGTACTACAGAAAGCTCACTTTACATATCGTCCTCTTCTTCATTATCCATATGTTTAAACTTTAAAACTTCTATATTAAAGAACTAAAATTATATTAATGTATCTGTATTTAATATTTTCATATAACTTAAGTTAAAGTTTTTTTTTCCTATTTATTCTCGTGTAGAATTATTATATATATATATATATATATTTATATATATATATATATTATTCTTATATATAAATTATATATATTATTCTTCTTCTTCTTTTTCTTATATATATTATTCTTATATATATATAAATATATATATATATAAATGCTATGATTTATTTTAAATTTATGTGTATATTGTGTGAACATATAACCATGGGTTCAACCATCACTGCTAGTAATGAAATTTAATGGAACAGAATGTAGTATCATTTAAATTTTAAGGTTTCCATTAACCCCCCAACAACTTTTGGAGTTGTTTTTTAAACGGAATCTTATACCTTACTGAACATCTTTAAGGCGACTTATTTATAAATAATGACAATGAAACTTATCCGAATGGTCCCTCATAATAATTTTCTTTTCCGGATAAGGCATGTAAAACCTCACAACAAAGCCCCGAGCCCCAATGTAAGTGACCCTTTTCGGCGTTGAACTTGAACTTACTCCTCAATTTAAGTTGGTTAAAGTAATGGTAATAGTCTCGGGAAAACGGTAACTTTTTAAATTAATTATTTATTCTAAATCTTATGCACTAAAAATAATGATATTAAATCAATAGTGTATCAAGCAACATCGGTTTTTTTTTTTCTTTTTTTTTTAATAGAAAGTTTTCTGTTCATTTCTATTTTTTTAACTTAGATTTTCCATTGAAGATACCTCAAGTTGCGCTTAAAGTTACCACTAACCCATTGTATAACCACCTTTAACTCGTTTTTAAATTTTAAGGGGATTAGTTCTTTTCCGCTGAATTCCTTTCTATGATTAGTAGAACTTAGAACGATAATAAATAGAAAAACATTCCGTTTAAAATTTTGATAAATCGAATTATGAAAAATAATATATTAGTTATAATATAGCCTAGAGGCTAGTTCTGATCTAATTCCTCTCATTTGTAATGAAAAGTTGCCAGTTTATGAAAAACAATTTGCTTTTACCATATATATCTAAACTTTGATCATTAGTTGGTGGTGTGTCAAAATCAGGAAATAAATAAATAACGGATTGCCGCGTATACAAAATTTAGAAGAAACATAGTGTTTTTAGAGGAATAGAAAGTTCACTTATAAGACTAAGAACGACATTCTTAATCTCCTCTTAATGGGTCACACTTAATGATAAATAGTCATTTACGTACAGATAACAAAGTGTGTGCAATTGTAGTTCCTTTTGGAGTATATCTAATTATTTTCGATTGAAACTTTAAGAGCCGCAGGGTAAATTTAAACTTGAAATCGATTGCGATCGAATTTTTTTGTAAATTAGTTCTACACACTGCCACGAACTTTTGAAACTGAAACCGAGACTATTCTATAAATCATCTATAATTATTCTATTTAACTTTTAGTCGTTAAATGGTGAAGCCTTAGCCTAGGAAAGTTTGTCGGGGAAAGTGGCAGTCTAAAGATCTCTCCGCAGACTCGCCTTATTCGCTTTATCCTCTCACCTGGGCTATAGCCATCGCACCTCTAGAGAATGTCCTCCGCTATCCTCATCTGCGATTGTCCCAGGACATTATCTCTAAGGAACTTGGGATGTCCTTTCTCTTTTGCGCATGCTCTTCAGGGGTAATTAAACCCCTAAGGGAGTTTCAGTAGAGATCCGGCCACACTAAACGGTGCCAAAGCCAAGCCCCTAGGAGCCGCACTTCCTAAGTTGTAAGGTATCTGAAAATGGTTTCTTTTAGCTAGCTGATTCTAGCTTTGATTTTGTCATCTATAATGTTCTTTATTTGTGTACTTTTATTTTTTGTTTGTTTGTTTATTTAACATTATGATTGCTTTTTACACAGTGGCTAATCGGACCATGCTACAGCTACTTGCGATCGACTAGCATCTACATTGAAGATAGTTCAACGTTATATTGGCTACGATAACTTTTCAGTCCAGTTTAGTCTGCTTTCATGCAATATTCATTTGTTATTACTTGATTCAAAAATAAAAATAAAACCCCTTTACGGTCCAAACAGAAGACAAAATTAAATGTATGAGCGTCCGTGATAGGAATAAATAACCATTCATTCTACTATTGCTATTTCAAAAAAAAACTTTTTTAAACAATAGTATAAACAATCTTTGAATAGCCGTAACAACGTAAAACTGATGAATTAGGAAGTACAATCAGTTACTATTCTAAATACTAGGAGTTTTTCAAGTTTTAGCTTCTTCATTGAGAGTAATTTTTAAATCTTAAGGCCTTTACATTACTGATTTATTTATTTAACTTTATGCTACTATGGCTAATCGGATGATGTTTCAGTGGAAGTTGGAAGTATAATTACGATAGGAATCTTATATCTGACTTCGCCCAGCCTCAGGACTTCCATTTTAAAATATAAAAAATATTAAATAAGATCTAAATGTTCACTGCTGTATAAAACACTCAATAAATGCATATTTGTATTCTCTCTAAAGGTTTATAATATTAAGTAATTATGTGATTCATTTCAGAAAGATTCGGTTAAAGTTTAGTTTTGGTCCGCAGTCGAACAAATCGAATGGCCGGTTGGGAAAAAGATGAAATAGCCCATGAATTTTTACTTTATTGGAAAAAATAGTTAAATTTTCACGAGCCGATTTCACACTTTCCGAGTTTACGTCGAAATGAACTCAATCTGTTTCATTAAGGAATCGAAGTATTCAATTTGTTCATTTTTATTTTAAGTTGTCACTATTTTTTCATTGTATGATGTATAATTTGTATGATGGACTAATTTCGGAGCTGTGAGTCTACTTTTGGACCATCCTCTGGGGGTAAAATAGATCAGAAATACTCAGATTACAATTAATACAGTTAATTTATTCGCCTTTAGTGTACCTTAGGTCTAAACTAGATATAACTTGCTGTCGGGGGGGGGGGGGGGGGTGGGGGTACAAATATCACCCCAATAATTACTTAATTCTGCTACTGATGGTTTTAGCACTGATTACACTATTCAGATTGGTAACTAATATATGGTTTATATAATTTTTATCTTAGGGGTGATTAGAAAGGGAATCAGAAAAACAAAATAAATCAAACTAGAAGTTTTGATCTCATTTATTAATAATAGTTAAATGCATTACCTATTTAATGTTAATTTTAGTCAGTCACTGTTTATGAGTATTCCGTTTAATAACCTTCAAAAGGAAGAAAAAACTTATTAAACTTAATTTAAAAGGACGGCTTAGACCGAATAAATTACGAAAAACTGAACATTTTAGTTTGCAAAAGCATGTAGTAAAGAGTGAATGCTACATCGAGGCTTGCTCTGTTGGCTCTCTTCTTTGCTTTCTCAGATGCGGTGGATTGCAGAAGGTTGAAGAGGTCTGTCTGGTAGCCGATGTCCGATGCCGGGTTGTCGCTGAAGGATGGGCTGACCTCAGTACAACTGACGAGGACAGCGCGCTCGGTAGTGTTGAGCAGCATGTTGTAGCTCCCCTGTTCCTTCGGCTTGAGGTACTCTCTCGCCTGGAAGATTATTCTGTCCGGACCTGCGGGCATATTCCACCTCGACCAGGTGAACTGATAGGATGCCGCCATCAAGGCCATGCCCATATAAACGTGCTCTTCTAGTACCTTCTTCTTCGCCGAGTTGCCTTCCACATAGAGGAACGAGTCCCAACCTGGAAAAAGATCAAGTCCTGCCTTCCGCATTATTCTAATCAGCTGATTTGGAGGGAACGGAGTACCGAGAATACTGTCCAAGGCAGCTCCAGTGGCGTTCTGAATACTGTTCAAAGATACCTTGTCAGCTTGAATGGTGTATTCCACGATGACGGCCGAAGCTGTTAGTGAAAATATTAAACTTTTGGAATCCTTCCAGTCGGCTGCCGGACGTATCTCCCAGGTTTGGTACGGTAAATTGTAATATTTAAAAGAAGATATTCCAATAGGTGATGTCTTACCTATTTTAAATGAAAGCATCTGTTTCTCTTCATTAAAACGTACGTCGTATATGTTCTCCGACGACCATAACTTATTCTCTGCATCCCATAGATAGGGTGCTGGTGTTTCAAACCATAAGACAGTTTCAGGCACCTGTATGTCAACGGTTATTAATTTGTCTATGTCATCGTCGACTGGTGCTTTTGCATCTTCTTCGTCGTTCTCTTCTTCTTCTGTAATCATCGGAGGGACGTATTTGAAGTAAAATTCCTCCTTGCTAATGTTATAATCCCCGTAGTTAATCTGTACTATCGTCCCGTCCTTATGTTTGTGTGGTTGTGGGACTTGTTTTATGAGATCGATATGAAATACTCCACCTAGAATTGCATACTTTCTTAGATTTAATTCGTTTTCCCTAACGAGTACTTTTAACTCTTTCTTGTAAGCATCCATATATCGAGCCCTTGCTTCTTCTAAATGTTGCTGAAGCGATTTGAATGATTTCTCTTCTCCCTGATCGTGTTCAGCCGCGGTTTTCCTTTTCTCATTTGCAATGGTGATTCCTAGTATCTCAGACAGCATTTTTTTCACGTCTTCTGACAAGTTAAGGTATGCCAAGCCTCCCGTTTTAGGACTCACCTCTCTTAACATTTCTGGAAGAGTTTTTAATCTTTCCCCGTGCTCATTTTTTTCACTTGATAGCTTTCCCCCATAATAAAGGATGTCAAATATTTCCATATCGTCGTGTAGTTCCATAGGGTCTGAAAGGCTCACCCAATCTTTGAATTCCTTTTCGATATCCAATTCTTTATCCTCAGGTTCAATCTGCAAACTTCCGGCCGTCCTGACTACATCTATTTCACCTTCAGTAGTTATTCTGTAAAATTCTGGCCTTCCCGGTACTGGCAATGTACCCCTGTAGACTCCGATATCCTTGGATGAGTTTGGGTTCTCTTTTGGTGTTTCGTATTCCATTTTAAACGATCCTTCTTTAATTTTTTCTCTATTATCTACAATGTATTCTAAAAATTCTATTTTATGCCTTTTGCTGATTCCATTAGTTATCCTTGTCCCATCCTCTTTGTTAGGCGTGAGTCTTTCACTTTCATCAAGGGATATGTCAGTTTCTTGACGGCTTATCGCTACTGATTCGCATAATTCTTGTGATTGGTTTTCAAAACGCAAATCCTCTTCTGGTTTTTCAAACCAACATGGAACTTGTTCAGTCTGTTGTAATGATTCAAAATTTTCAGAAATAATATCAACTTTAATAGCGTGCCACATTGTTGTTTCATCGTAAAGGTCGTGATCTATCGGATTTATCGGTTCTTCCCATGTACTACATTGATCGCTGTAATGATCGTAAGTCGTATGGAGAATCCTCAAGAGCAGTTGTGAATTCGCGAAGGATAATGGCAACTTAACGGTGACTGTACCGAAACTTTTCGATGGGTTGGATCGAGATGCGGGTGTAACTGACCTTACCATCCAAATCCACATCCAAAGGGATATATTTTCTGAACGCTTTTCAAATTCAGATTCCCAATAGTTTATCCTGTTGAATCTTTCTTCAACCTCTCTTATCAAATGAAAGCATGCCAAATCCAATTTATTTCTCATTTCTTCCCTGTAGTTCTCCCTTACTTCCTTCCAGTTGTCCAGTTTTCTTTCGGTGGCGTCAAGGGGTTCGTCGATATAATCTTGTAAAGTATCGAGTAGTGCCAACATTGCCTCATTCTTTTCAAATACGAATTCCATCCGACCTGTTTCCACCGTTTCGTGCCACAAATACAAATATGTGTTCATACTAGGCACATGATTTGGATATGGTAGTCTGTCACAAGCTATGTAACGTTTCCATTCTTGGTATTCTCTCATTTCTAAAAGATGTTCAAAGTTCTTTTCCCTTAGTTTTTGAAAGTAGTCGCAGGTTTCTTGGAGGACCTCATCCCTAGTCAATTTTTCCATGTACTCGGTCTCTTCCTTCTTCCTTTTGGCCTGCCTCTCTCTTTCAAGTCGAAGAAGCTTTTCTTGTTCAAGCCTTTCTTGTTCTTCTTTTTCTTCCTCCTCGCGTTTTTTCGCTTCTAACTGAGCTGCCTTGGCTGCTAATTTCTCTTTCCTGCCGGGCGTCTTTGGTCCCATTTTATTTTTCCTATATACAAATTAAAAACAGGTAGTTTAATAAGAAACCAGAAAACATATTCTTATTGAAATAAAGCAACGTAAGAATAATTTTCTAAGGATAATGGAAAATAAGTAATAAATCTCATTTCATGAAGCTATTATAATAACTACCAAGTAAAATACATTAAAAAATATATATATTATAAGTATATTAAATATAAAAAAAATATATATATAAAATATATTAAAAATATATTACATATTAAAAAATGTATGCTGTTTGGACCTGACCATTTTGCTTCTTGGGAAAACGTAATGATTTTGTTGCCTATGGAATGACTAGGACTTTGTCAGAGGAAGAAAACATATTTTGATAAATTATCCCTAAACAAAAAATATTTAATGGTCTTTAATTTTAATGCATATTGAATAAACAAACTTATATTTTTGGTATGATGTAATTGAATTCATATACCTACTTATGAATTCGTGTTGCTCTGATCAATAGTGTTGATATTTTAAAAAGTCATGTTAAACAACTTAAATGGATAAAGTAACAAGTAAAGCTTATCATTGCCCACTTATTAATAGCAGTATTTCGCTTCGCTCGAGTTCTAATATCACTGATTTTAATTTACGAGTACTTATTCCTCTTAAGGTGCATTATTTTTGTATTAAAAAAATGCACCTTAGAGGAATTAGTAAATTAAAATCAGTGATATTAGAACTCTGCGATTATATATATATATATATTCATTCATTGAATGCTCTTATCTCTTAAAAAAATACTTACTGACGTTACTTTGTCGGGTGAAAGATATCGGAGGACTGACTTATTTATCAGTTACTATGGTACCAGTCACTGTTAGGCTCCCACGCTTGGCAACGCTGCCTTCAATCATTGGTAATTTATTCATAGACATAAGGAACAATGTATAAGCTTTATAGATATAATCACATCCTTCCGTTGCAATTAATATGAAACCCTTGACAGTTTTCAGTGTATAATTTTAACTAGAGAAAAAATTAGAAAGCTTGATTTTGAATGATTTTTAAGTATCAAGTCTCGAGGCTTCAAAGATTTAACTAAAGATGAACCTACTTTGTGCTTATTGAACCAAATCTGTGTAATCCAACTCGAATCCAAAGACCCGCGCAGATTTTGAGTATTTTTTTTCACATTTCCTTTATCAGTTTTTCAAATTAAGGAATTTTTTTTTTTTTTAATTTTGTTCTATACATAGGCATAATAAGTATTTCCGCCTTTAAATTGCCATGTAGATGAACGAAGTTTAAAAAAAAAAATATTTTCTTAAACATTCCATGTTTAAATGAAAGAAAAAATATCAAGAATAACGAAATCCTATTTCTTTGATAAAATAAATACTTGTTAACAACAATAACACGTGTCATGTCATAGTGGTGGTAGAAATAAAGCTTTATTATACTAATAAAATACACAAACATAAGACCATCTTCGAAACATAATCTAGACGTGTAGTCACAAAATTGAAATCTGTGTGAATAACTGTACATCCTACGTTGAGGAGTGGGTCGGAATTTCAGCATCGGTAAACGCACCTGTCTCGCATTCTTAATGCGTTCCGGATAATGTCTGTCATCAGTAATGTACCTCGTGTATTACATTCAGGCTCCACATCCTTTGCAAGTTCATGGCTCTAAAAATTAACCATTATCAAAAGTGAATGTTGTTGTTTTGAACTTTCGTCAAAGGCTGCTGACCATCCCGATCATTTTCTTCCTTTCCGACTCGCTCACTTTCTAACATGTTCGAAAAAAAAAATCCTTCCGTCGGCCATTTCTAATTAATAGACACCACGTCCATATAAATCACACCGCCTCCTTTATTAGGTGCCCTTGGTAGGGGTAAAAAAGCCGGAGAAAGGCCGTGTCCATTCTCGATTTCTCGTCGTTTCCTGTCAGCGGTTTCTAATAACAATCTTTGATGTCACTAAATTGGAAGATTTTTGTTTTTAATCACCGTTTAATCAGATGTAATTATCATAAATGGCAAGTATCGTCAAATTCGGGCATTATCATGTTAATATTTATAAATATTGCTCTTGAATTAAAATTTAATCGTTCCTATAAACATTTTAATCGTATCCTCTCTTAATGGTTATTACTCTTTGCCGATTCGAATAAACTCATATTACTTGTTAAGATTCGCTCTATAATCAGTTAATTATCAGATGATAATTTCTACTTTGAATATGTATGTAGATGCAACATTTGTGCTTATATAACCAGGTGGATAAGGATAGAAGTCACATTTAATCGGTCAAACCATTGTTTATAAGATAATATCGAGTAGGTTATTTATAAGTTTTTCGACTAAACAAAATACCGATTTAGGAGTCACTTTGAATCACAAATCATCACCACTTAGAGTGAATAAGTGCCCCCGGACAGCCATATTATAATCATAACTATAGAAGGATTAATTTGATTGGATAAACTTGTGATGGTGACAGAATGTGATGGGCTGTAACTGGCAGGAGACATGGCCTCCACCTCTTCTCAACGTATCCTTCCTCTACCTGGCTCTACTCTCCGCCACCTGGACATTTTATCTACGGTATGTCTCATTATCTAACATTAATATAGATAGCGTTTCCATCCCTTTTTTTCAAGGAAGGATACAGTAACTAACATATTATATTATTCCATAAGATATTCGCCTTCAAACATCTGATTTTACATCAAATAATGTAATAAAGAATTTAGAGTAATCCATATTGCATTAATAACAAACTTAGAGATTATAATTACGGGTTGAAGTTCAAGGAACTATAAATTGAACTTACACGAATCAAACGTAATGTTTAATATGTGCTAAAGTTTTGGGCTAAGAAATACACAAGAAATAAGTAGAATCGCATAGATCGGATGTGATCCAAGTAAAAAAGAAAATACAAAGGTACAAAAAAAAATCATAATAAGTAGTTTTAAAGGAGCAATTCATTCTTTTTTTTTTTTTTTTTTTGCATTTTTAAAAATGATCAACCAATTCGATCGTCGCGATGAATTTCCTACTCCTTTTTTCTGTTAATTATGTTTAACTGTTTGTTTCTTTGTTTGTTTAACGTCACTTTATGCCACTAGGACTAATCGGACGATGCTACAGTGGGAGTCCTAAATTTCGCCTATCCAGGTATAATTAGGATAGGATCTTTAACGAGTACCTGCCATCGTACAGGCTCGGTACCTCCATTTTACGTCCTATCCGAGGGACGGCATGGCTAAGGATTTTTTACTCCCATTAAAAAATCCTATGGTCACCGCTGGGCGCGAACCTACGACCTTTAGTATTGTAGGTTGCTATGATTAGGTTTAACTGTTTTTAATGCATATAACTAGATCAATATGTTTAATATAATTAAACTTATATAGTATAATAGAAATTATTGTGTTTAAATTTTAAATAAAATATGTTGTATAATTCAAAATAAATAAAGAATGTGATTCGTAAAAAGAAAATTAAGTTTATGAGTTACTATTATTACATATCCTTGATTGAAATGTTATCTTTCTATGACATTTTTATGTTTCTTTTATTTATTAAGAAAATTTACTTAACTTATATGTATATATTATTTATACGTATAAGGGTCTGGCCACACATGTCCGCACCGGATCCGCACCGTAGCAATAATACAGGTTATGTTCAGAATGTTTTTAATTTAACTTACATATTACCTTTAGTTATGCCTAAAGTGGCCTGTGTCTGACATGTGTGGCTTGAACTGGCTTTAGGCATAACTAAAGGTAATATGTAAGTTAAATTAAAAATATTCTGAACATAACCTGTATTATTGCTACGGTGCGGATCCGGTGCAGACATGTGTGGCCAGACCTTAAGGTAAACATTTTTGAAAGATATGTTTTGGCTAGTATTAGCTATTTATTTTTCTTAGTTATGACTTTGTTAAAATTGTATGCCACAAGTTCCTACACTATAGCTAAAACGGATTCTATAAATAATGAGTTGAACATTTGTCTAGCATGCAGTTTGTATGCATTACGTTTAGTAACGGTTAGTGAAGAAACTTCTCTCTCGTTCCATTGCCGTGAACGCTGAAAGCTTTTTTTTCCGCCCTCCTTTAAAGGACTATATCAAAAGTAAATTAGGTACTCATGTAGAAGACATAACTCATAACTTCATTTAAATAGGTACTTTTATGTTATAAAAAAAAAAGTGTAACAATATATTATTTTAAATTAATCTCCATTAATTTCCTGGTTCTACAAATTGGGGGACTGGACTATCGGATATTTATGATCAGATGTTCGTCTTGGGCGTCTCTAAATCGTAATACGTGACAAGATCTTGTTCCAACTTACCGCTGTTACTGTAAATTACTTTACAGTTAGCTTGATATTACTATGACTCAAGGCTGAGTAGGGAGAGGGCGTTGACTAGCCAGGCGCTGTGACATAACAGCCCGTTGTGGCCATTGACTGTGTTAGTAAAGCAGGTTACTCTGGCTGGCTGACTGACCAGGTCTAGATGACGCCGCCTGTGTCTATTTGTTATATCTCATTTAGATCATATTTATTCAGTCATTTAAATATAATACGGTATCAGCTTTTCCTTTTTTCATCATTTCCAGTAGTCTTTGCTCCGTGGCTTTTCATTCCTCTTTACAATTTTTGTTGTTTGAAAAATAGGACTTACACCTATTACTCGAACATTGCCACTCTGTAACAATAACGATGATGTTCCACAATTATTTATCTGATGATTTGAAAATTTTATCGGTTAAATTATTATTTTTACGTGACTACTTTGTCACGTCTTTTGTCATTTATGTATATTAAACCGTTCTTTATATCTAGATATTTGATAGTAGAAAGTTGTGTATTTTCTTAAACATTTATGGCCGGGTGTACAATTCCCCGTTTAAATAGGGAATCAGGTAAACGTCGTTTAAACAAGATTCCGTGTTTATTTTATTTTTTTGTATGTACAATTTATGCCTGGAGAACTCCTTGCTCCAAGATGTAAAATCTTAATAGCAATAAAGAGAAATAAAGTGTTTAACCACAGAACTACTTTTATCTGTAGTAGGTACAATACGTTATCAGTCCTGTTTCGTTATACGGTGGTTAGAGAGTGCACTGTCAATTTAACTGGTAACCTTTTAAAATATAAATCAAACAACATAAACAAAAAATAAAAAGAACTTAAGAGGTAACAAAAATGAATAAAATTAGCACTTTAAACAACTTGCTCTAGGGTTTAATGAATTAGTAAACAGAAATAATGTTAGGTTATAGTTAAACCCGGGTTTAAACACTGTTTAGCCCTTATCACCAAATTTAATCAAGTGATTCCACATTGTACACCAGGTATAAACTACATTCTGTGTTTAATCAACTGTTTAAGTAACCTTAACCAGTCGTTTGAACGGGGAATCGTACACCCGGCCATTAATTTAATACTTTTTACATCGTTCAGTTAAAGCCTTTTAAACATTTTCATATTGAATAACGACAAAAAATAATAATGATAATCATCCGTCCTCTCTGTATTTTAATGTAATCTCTAAAAAAATACCTTATGTGTCCCCAACCTGAATTTCAACCGGTTGCGTTTTAACGAACAGTTTATTGAAAAAAGAAAAGATTTTTTGTTGAACGAAAAATTTGAAGAGAAAATATGGAAATCAGTGATAGTGGGTTCTAACTGTTGATCCGACCGATAATTTCATGATAAACTTTTACATGATGAACATTCATAGATGTGTTTTCCTTTCATATATTCTTTTCATGTGTTTTGTGTGGGTAATGAATTCCCCCTTCACCTACCCTAAATTTTGACTATTTTTAAAGAATACCTGTTTTGGGCCTGTTTTTTTCCGTACTCAGTAAATAATACGGTGGCAGTTATACTTGTTTAATATATGTAATCTTGTTATTTACTGCATTAATCTCGGGACTGCTTTAAAAATACGACCACTCTCGAATGAAACTTAACGAAATTCTATTTCTGCCAAGGATCGGATGTTGAGTAAACAAGGCAGACCAGTCGAAACGAATTAGTTCCAAGTATCCACGGCTAACAGACTTTCATTGAGGTTTGCCAAGATCGGTTGCAATGTTCGATTCGGACCAAAAACCTCTTTCTTTAGCCATACCATTTCTGTTTTTAACTTTTGATTTTATTCGATGTTAAATTAAAATGAGGAAATTGAACTGAATAGATTTCGATTTCGCCTTAACTATATTGCATGAGGTAAGGCACCAGCGTGTGTATCCAGAAAGGATCTGGGAGCTAAATCTTCATCTCTTATTTTACATCAAATGTATATATATATATATATATATATATATATATATAATCTTTGATCATCCATTATGTAGGTATATCCAAAAATTAGCAATGAATTTAGAATGAGTTATTTCGCAGTTTATGAATAAAAGATATATATTCTTAAAATTACTAACATTACACTTATTTATATTCAAAAGTAATAGAGACCACATGAAATTCATATACATAAAGAATACTGTACTAGAAATTTTGTAACAAATTAAATTAGATGCATAAATTTATTTCAACTATGTTTTTGTTGAAATTTCGGGAGTGGGTCTATCCAAAATTCCCTTGGTTTCCCTCCCCCCTCTAGATCCGCCCGAGCAAGTTAAAATATTAATATCGTAGAGTATCTATGAAAAAGGGGAGAAAAAACACAACTAAACATAACATTGGTAATTTTAAAATGTATGTTTTTCTTCTGATAAGCTTCCTTATCAGAAGGGTCCTATTTCCTTCTAAGGAAGAGGCTGAGTTGAATGCTCTTCAAGAGATGGTGAGAGACGGAGTGGTGGAGCCGTCGAGTAGTCCATGGGCCTCTCCGGTAGTGCTCGTAATGAAGAACGACCCGCATCTGCGTAGGTTACCGAAGGTTAACGATGTAACGAAGAAGTAGAGCTACCCATGGTTATCCTAATTGTCAGGGACTTTGGGTCCATCTACTGTTATTGTATTGTAATAACTGTTATCTATCTCATATTTATATACTCATCTTTCAACGATTTTTTTTTCCTCATTAATGAATATTAAACTCTTTATACAATTTTTAAATAATCACTATTTAAATGGAGTTTAATGTAAGTATTATGTAAACTTTAATGACTTCAGAAGTCGATCAAGTTGACTTTTAATTTCACTCCGGTGACCGAGTTATGTCACCGATATTATGTAAGAAAAGATGATCCCGGTTTGCTGATTTTTGACCCATTGCGTAAAACCGGAGGGAGCACTTCTTCCCTTACTAAAATTAACACTGGACTAACTTGTTAAACCGCTAGCTCATCATGTCTGCCAGCTCGCACTATTAAGTTATCTCGTCAGTATAACTTTCGAGTTATAACAGTAATTATTGTTTCAGACTACTTTTTGAACTAAATCCGTGGCCAAGGTCAATACCGGTGACCCTCTCTTGTACTCGAAAGATTTCAAATCATCCGAAGAAATGATTATTAGAGTTAATATTACTTTGCCTAGGTGTTAAAGTGTTCCTAATTGTTTGATGCACCTATTTCGTCATTATTATTTTTAGTAAATATTTTTTCTTTCTTATTTCCTGTTTTGTTTTTAGAGTTAAAAAGAAAAAAGAAATCCTATATTAATTCAACCGCTATTGTGGAGTAACCACCTATTTTTTAAATTATTTTAAATAATTTATTTTTGAAGAGAAAAGATTTGGCTCCGCCGGGAATCGAACCCGGGTCTTCCGCGTGGCATGCGCGGTATACTATCCATTACACCACGGAGTCGCTTCCAAACGGTGCCAAATCCTTCCTCTTCACTGACACCTCTCCCACGATCTCGCAATTTTTGCGAGTATTTACGGGAGATGGACAATTTTGTCCAATTTTGGGCCTCTTGACGTTTTTAAAAATAATTTTTAAATTATTTTATATTAATTTAACCATTATTGTGGAGTAACCACCTATTTTTTAAATTATTTTAAATAATTTATTTTTGAAGAGAAAAGATCGTCTTTTGGAAGCGACTCCGTGGTGTAATGGATAGCATACCGCGCATGTCACGCGGAAGACCCGGGTTCGATTCCCGGCGGAGCCAAATCTTTTCTCTTCAAAAATAAATTATTTAAAATAATTGAAAAAAAAAATCCATTAAAAACGTGCCCCCATGGGAAAAATGCAATAGTAAATGTATATATATATGTGGTTTATATGAATAATGTTTAAATAAATACTAAAAATTAATGATAATGTTGAAAGATAATTAGATGTAGCATCGCCTTCCACAGCGGTAAAGCTTCTTCCTTTGTTTAACAATGTCTACTTCTCTTTCGATTTTATTCTTTCTGAACAATGTTCAACAAAAGAAGCAACAGCTTTAATTTTTTTTTTTCGAAATCATATTCAAATTTAGGTAGGTGCAAGGAACTTCTATGTAGCTAAGGAAAGTCCTCGCAATGTACAGGGTGCGCCAGAGAAACTTACTTATTTGAAAGGTCAATAAAAATAAAAGTATTTCAGTTATTGTTTTAATTCTTTTTAATCTTTTTATTTTAGAATACAAAGTTCCAAGTTTTTTTTCACGCGGTCTTGAAAATCACATCCGTTAAATGGCGACCCCCATTGTGCAAACACTGATTAAGTCGATTTTTGAAGTTCGCCTCCACTCTTCGCAGCATATCAATCGGTATGTTGGCAATGGCGTCGCGAATGTTATTATTGAGATGAGCTATGGTCGGTGGTCGATCGACATAAACCAGGGATTTCAAATAACCCCATAAAAAAAAAATCTGGTGCGTGCGCGCAACACACAACTTTCACTTACCAACTTACTTAGATTAGAAATTAATGCGTTTTCTTAACTGCAACTTCTCAAATGAACAGAACATCTTTAATTATAACGCATTGGTTTGTCATTAAAGGCGTACGGCGCATGCGTGAGCTCAAGGTGTTTCATGAGTTGACTGAATATTTTTCTTTTTTTCTCCTGTATATGTTTACTTGATTTTCTTCATATATCATATTTAGCCATTTCATATTTTTAGGCGTGATGAGAGACAGTTAATTTCTCAATATAAACTAAAACAAAGGTACTTTATAGGAAAACAAAAAAGGCCCCTTCCCCATTTAAGCCCCCTCAGAACATTTTAATAATGATAAAACTTACCTGATATTAAATAACAACTAATTTTCATTAAACGTAACGAATTTGATAAAAATCGTTAAAGCCGTTTTTGAGATAATCGATCAAAAAGGTAAAAATTGGAAAAAAATTATGAAATAAAGTGCCCCCTCCGTTTGACCAATTTTGATGAAA
This sequence comes from Aelia acuminata, assembly GCA_911387785.2. Taxonomy (NCBI): domain Eukaryota; kingdom Metazoa; phylum Arthropoda; class Insecta; order Hemiptera; family Pentatomidae; genus Aelia; species Aelia acuminata. Next base: position 130,003,883 of record OU426979.1, read on the forward strand.
TGTTGCCTGTCACATCTTTGGCATACACATACATCAAATACCAAGTTTAATCAAAATCGTTAAAACCGTTTTTGAGTAAATAAAAAAAAACACGTGAAAATAATACAAAATTTATTAAGTAAAGTCCCCCCTCCTGTTGATCAATTTTGATGAAATTTTTACGGTCATATCTCGAGAATATAAATACATCAAATACCAAGTTTGATCAAAATCGTTAAAACCGTTTCTGAGAAAATAAAATCTGGTGCGTGCACGCAACACACAACTTTCACTTACCAACTTACTTAGATTAGAAATTGACGTGTTTTGCTAAATATCATTTTCCAATGCCACACATTTTTCTACATTCATATCTTATTTTTGTTAATCGTTAAATCCATTTTTGAGTAAATAAAAAAAAACCCGTGAAAATGATACAAAATTTATTAAGTAAAGTCCCCCCTCCCTTAGATCAATTTTGATGAAATTTTTACAGTCATATCTCGGGCATATAAATACATCAAATACCAAGTTTGATCAAAATCGTTAAAACCGTTTTTGAGTAAATAAAAAAAAACGTGAAAATGATACAAAATTTATTAAGTAAAGTCCCCCCTCCCTTAGATCAATTTTGATGAAATTTTTACAGTCATATCTCGGGCATATTAGGCCATTAAATACTCAGTTTAATCAAAATCGTTAGAGCCGTTTTTGAGAAAATCGAAAAAAACCTAAAAAGTTATTAAGTAAAGTACCCCCTCCCTTTAAGTAATTTTGATGAAATTTATGCTGTCACATCGCGGGCATATACCTACACTAAATACCCAATTTCATGATCGCACGGTTTATAGTTTTTGAGCTAGTCTGTTCACACACACACACACACACACACACACAGACACACACACACACACACACACACAGACAATTTCGCGGGACTTGGTCATTTCGACTCAGGGGACCCCAAAACGTGTATTTCCGTTGAAAACCGGAAGTCGAAAATTTTCACGATCGCAATACTTCCACTTACTATATATTTCATATATAGGTAAGTGAAAGTAAAAAAAATCTGGTGCGTGCGCGCAACACACAACTTTCACTTACAAACTTACTTAGTTTAGAAATTAATGCATTTTGTTAATTGCCACTTCTCAAATGAACAGAACGGCTTTAATTATGAACAATGGTCTGTCATTAAAGGCGCTCAACGAGTTTTATGAGTTGACTGAATATTTTTCTTTTTTTTCTCCTCTATGTGTTTCCTTGATTTTTATCATATATCATATTTAGCCATTTCATATTTTTAGGCGTGATGAGAGACAGATAATTTCTCCATATAAACAAATACAAAGGTACTTTATAGGAAAACAGAAAAGGCCCCTTCCCCATTTAAGCCCCCACAGAACATTTTAATAATGATAAAGCTTACCTGATATTAAAGAACGCCTAATTTTCATTAAACACCACGAATTTGATGAAAATCATTAAAGCCGTTTTTGAGATAATCGAAAAAAAGGTAAAAATTGGTTAAAAAGTTATGAAATAAAGTGCCCCCTCCGTTTGACCAATTTTGATGAAATGTTGGCTATTACATCTTTGGCATATACATACATCAAATACCCAGTTTGATCAAAATTGTTAAAGCCTTTTTTGAGTAAATAAAAAAACACGTGAAAATGATACAAAATTTTATTAAGTAAAGTCCCCCCTCCGGTTGATCAATTTTGATGAAATTTATACAGTCATATCTCAGTCATATAAATAGATCAAATACTCAGTTTAATCAAAATCGTTAGAGCCGTTTTTGAGAAAATCGAAAAAAACTTAAAAAGTTATTAAATAAAGTACCCCCTCCCTTTGAGCAATTTTGATGAAATTTTTGCTGTCACATCACGGGCATATACATACATTAAATACCCAATTTCAGATTCGCACAGCTTATAGTTTTTGAGCTAGTCTGTTCACACACACACACACACACACACACACACACACACACACACACACACACACACACACACACACACACACACACACACACACACACACACACACACACACACACACACACACACACACACACACACACACACACACACACACACACAGACCATTTCGCGGTACTTGGTCATTTGGACTCAGGGGACCCCAAAACGTGTATTTCCGTTGAAAACCGGAAGTCGAAATTTTTCACGATCGCAATACTTCCACTTACTATATATTTCATATATAGGTAAGTGAAAGTAAAAAACAAGTGAAAATGATACAAAATTTATAAAGTAAACTCCCCCGTACGGTTGATCAATTTTGATGAAATTTTTACAGTCATATCTCGGGCATATAAATAGATCAAATACTCAGTTTAATCAAAATCGTTAGAGCCGTTTTTGAGAAAATCGAAAAAAAACTAAAAAGTTATTAAATAAAGTACCCCCTCCCTTTGAGCAAATTTGATGAAATTTTTGCTGTCACATCGCGGGCATATACATACTCTAAATACCCAATTTCAGATTCCCACGGTTTATAGTTTTTGAGCTAGTCTGTTCACACACACACAGACACACACACACACACAGACGTGTATTTCCGTTGAAAACCGGAAGTCGAAAATTTTCACGATCGCAATACTTCCACTTACTGTATATATCATATATAGGTAAGTGAAAGTAAAAAAATCACAGGGAGCCAAATCTGGAGAACGTGCCGGCCATGGGAGATCGCCTCTGAGAGAGATGAGGCCGTCGGGGAAATGTCGCAACAAATCCATTGAGCCTCGTGCTGTGGCTCCATCTTGTTGAAACCACACTCCCCTTATGTTCATTTCTTGGAGGCTTGGAAGAAAAAAATCCTCGATCATGTTCCTGTAACGAGTTGCAGTCACGGTAACTGCACGTTCGTTTTCTTCAAAAAAATACGGACCAATTATTCCCATTACCGATATCGCACACCAGACAGTAACTCATTCACAATGAAGGGGCTTCTGGTGAAGTTCGCGCGGATTTTCACCACTCCAATAACGCATGTTTTGTTTGTTGTTACAAAAGTAGCTCTCGACGGCGAACGCCCCCTGCTCTCTAGACCAGAGCATGATTGACTGGAGGGGGAAACAAACTTGGGGAATTTCCCCGCCAGATGGGCCACCTACCACCGCTCTACCCGCCCAACTCACCGCTTGGGATTTTTTTCAAATAAGTAAGTTTCTCTGGCGCACCCTGTATTACCGAAGTAGTTTAATATCGTAATTTTTTGCTGTTGTTTTACCATGACAGGAATCCATTTTCGTTCTGGCCCTTTCTTCCATTGAATGGGCTATGAAATTTCATGCAATGAAGGTCACTCGTCTGAATAGAATTGAAACGAGATATTTTATGGAGTCATGTTATCTCTGCTATTGTCTCTGCGTTATGGTATTGCACGCCATTACCTTGTTTTATATAGATATATAAATTTATATTTATATTTGCCTATGATTCTGAATAATTTACTAACTACTCTCGATCAAACAAGTGGTGAAAAAATATTTGTATTAAATTTCTACAGCCCCCATTTATAAGTTTCAATCTTTCATTTCTTCAACCCTTGCGATCGCTTTTCATACCATCGCCATTCATGTTCACGATTTATTATTCGGTATGGTAATTTTTTTATACATTATAGACAAATACTTTTGAAACCATAATTAAATTTTTTTTTTAAAAGATCATTTAACAAAAACATGTCTTATAATTCTTTTTAACAAGGAAGATATATCTTTCAAGTTTAATCCGGTTGTGCGTACTTGCAAGGCCAACGATCAAATATCCTTGAACAAGTTTTTTATTTTTTTTTTTACATGAAATGTGCTTGAAGATAATGATAATATTAATAGGATTAGTACAATATGAAGTTATTTTACTTTGTTATCCCATTAAATACTTTTCTGAGAAAATAATATAATACGCAACAGCTCCAGCTCTTTATTTTATTTATTTATTTTTTTCGAAGGAAAGATGATGGCACTCTTTATGTAATTGTTCGGCGGCGCGTAACTGTACATCGCCTAGAACATCAGAAAAATGTTTTAAAAAAATAAATGAAGAATGTAAAAAGAACTATAAATATTTTTAAAAAATTAATTCAAAAAGTATGTTTAGTATTTTGTGATTAATTTCAGGGCTGATAATTATTTGAAAGGTATCCTTATTCTCTACAAAATAAAAGAATAACAATAAATTTCAAAGTTATTCCAGTAATAGAAAAGACATGGTCTATTTGATTTGCAATCATATTTCAAAAAAAAAAATTTTAATTTAAACTTTTTTTTTGGAATCCCTTTCACTTTTCACAACTTTCTCGAGAACCATACTTTCTTCCAAACACCTTCCATTTGCTCGTTCGAGAGGCATTTAAATTAACCTCAAAGCTCAATCAAAAGTAATAATAATAATTAATTGTTTCAATTGAACTAATTTTAAGGAGTATAAATAAAACATAGATATGTTTAATGATGTTAGTTGTTGAATTTACGTCCAATGCGATAAGGGTAATCTTATGAGCGAGTACTCCAGATTATCCGATTTAATTTATTCAGGTTAAGTAATAATAAAATATTTAAAATTTTTAAAACTATGTCGTCACTACTACGCGAAAGCTACTAATGTAAACAAAATCACTATTTTGGAATAGATGAATTTAATTATGTAATAGTAAGTTATTTTTTCTAAAATACCATTTTCTTAACACAAATCTAAGTATAAAATGCAGATTAAAGAATAAAATTAAAAGTTATGCAATGGGAAGATAAAATTATAATGTCGAGGACTTTTTAGTAAAAAGTAGCTTTATCCTCATGTAGCAGTTTATTGTGAACCACTGCTAATATGTATAATATTTCTGATGGTAAATAGGGTTTAGGAATGTTCCGGATAATCCGTGTTTTGGGATAAGGCGTATCTGCATACTGAATATTATAAATTAACCGACTTACAACTCTTTTTGTTATTGTGTAATTTTTAACTTTTTTTATTATATGTTGATTACTAATTCCTAGGTTATTATGTTTTTACCGATTTATAGTTTGGTTAAGGCTTTGCCTCATAGTAAATAATATTAATCAAATTATACAATTATCCGAATTAATCAATGCCAGGCCTAGAGCGGGTAATCGACCCTCTACTGTATAATTTGATTAATATTATTTACTTTGAGGCAAGATAAAAGCCTTTACCAAACTATACTTCGAAATTTATGAATGATCGACGAAACCACATTGTATCATGCACTTTGATTATTATCTGTTTGTGTAAAACCAAATTCCATTGTGTCTAACAACTTTCAGTGACATACAGAAAAACAAAATAGGGGAGTAGAGAGAATCGAAGAATTCCCAAGAACATCTAACTCTGGAAAAGGGGAAACAAGTACGCGTAGACCCACTTTATGACTTCAGAGATCTATCATTCAATATCTGGAATAACGAAAAGAGCTAATAAGTATTCAAAGATTCTGGAGTTTGGGCCGCGGCAAGGACGAGGGCTAGCGTCTCCGACTCCTACGCTGGCGGTGCGGGTTCGAATCCCACCCAAATTCTGTTCGGTTACGGCCTCACTGAACAGACTCAGCGGCTTGCCATGGATTAAAAGAGGTTGGTTACCCCTAAAAAGATTCTGGAATACAATTATAAAATTGTTATACAGCACAATTTGTAAGAACGTATTTTATACTATGTGGTAAATATTTAAGATAAAATTAACGTTTTAAACATTTAACTTCCTGCAACAGGTATGTGTTCATCGTGTAAAATTATAAAATAAATCCTTGATTTTCGAAAACCGTTTCTTAATTTTCAAATAGGATTAATATTTCTAAAATAGTCCGGATAATTGATGTCCGTATAATCGACGTTCTACTGTAATAGATTTATTTGACGTATAGTTTTATTTTAACTATTAATTTATATTTATAATATTTATTGTTCATTCCGTTGCTTCCAGGGATGTTGGGACCCCAGCAGAGCCGGTACCGCGGCTGGTGGAGGAGGCGGCCAACGTCACCGCCCCAGAAGCACCGCCTCCAGAGGCCCCCCCTGTCAACACGACCGCTCCGGCCACACCTGATGATATACCTTCCTTCAGCGAGTGGGCCAAGAAGCACATGGCAGAGGCTGGGAGGAACAAAGGTAGGTAGATGTTTTATAAATATAGTATCTATGACCTCAGTAAAGAAAATTACTAATTCTCATGGAAAATGTTGTTACTTTACGATTGTGCAATTAGAGTTCAAATGTCATGAAGAATTTTAGAACAATCCTTTCTTATTTAATGAACAATGTGACTCCATTAAGAAAACTCAAAAATAGGCTTTACTCCTTTTCCATACGGAATGTCTAGGATCAGCTACGAGAATTTCTTTAGTAAGACTGATTTAGCCATTCTAAATTTCTAATCAGATTATACAATCACAGTGAGAATACAATTATTGATTGATAAATATTTTTTGGTTAGTGTTATTAGTTGTTTGAAAGTAATTTTTTCTACTTTGATTTACATTGCAGGCGAAAACTTGACTGTAGGAAGCGGTGGAGCTAAGTTAAGAATAAAGAATTATGCATCACCTGATTGTGGTGCGAAAGTCATTGCTGCAAATCCGGAAGCAGCTAGCCCTTCTGCCATTCTCTCCCCGACAAGAGATGACTACATGTTGAATCCTTGTAATGTCAAGATTTGGTTTGTGGTTGAGCTTTGTGAACCCATCCAACCGCAGAGGGTAATGCATTATTTTTATTTCTTTCATAAAATTGACATAAGCTGTTTTTGATCACCTATCTCCTCATTTCAGATTGAAATCGCAAATTTCGAATTGTTCTCCTCTTCTCCTCAAGATCTCTCTGTCTTCACGAGTGACAGATTCCCTTCTCGTGAATGGGCTCAGACAAGTGCCCTGACTGCCAAAGATGAAAGGACTGTTCAGAGTTTTCAGCTTCCGAGAATTTCACACTTTGTCAAGTACATCAAAGTGGAACTTCACTCTCATTATGGGAGTGAACATTACTGTCCAATTTCGTTATTCAGGGCTTATGGAACTTCAGAACTAGAGGTTAAATTGATAATTTAGATACAAGATATATTTTATTTCATTTGTAATTTTTACTTTATTTTAATCAGTGAAAGTTTTTAAATTTACTGATACAAATTTATGTTTTATAAGCTACATTCAAATATTAGGAAAATATTAGATAGAGAATTATCCATGAGTAATTCATCATAATTTTAATGCTAAACTTCTACCTCTTCCTCAAACTAAAGCTTAAATTTATCCTGCTAGATTAATGCAGACTCTCTAGGACAAAGGTATCCAAAATGGGGATGAAGATAAATGGGGGGAATTGTCACATAATTAAAAGTTTAGTACACAATTTATGAAAAAACTGTGTGTACATTTTAGCTTTTTAATTAACCATGATGTTTTGAAAATTAAAAAATGTAATGTAATATTTGTTCGTTGTTGCTTTTGTATGCCCATGCAATTAATTGCGTTTGGGGCTTTTATTTTATCAAGGGTGTGGGGGGGCTTTCATTACATGGTGGGGCCAAACTTTCAAACAATAAACGTTGGGAACCCCGGTTCTAGAATAGAATCTAATACTGCTACTATTAAAAAATAGAATCAAATACTTACATGGGGGCTTAAGTATGTGATAAAAAATAAACTAAAATATTTACCCAAATTAAAAAACTATTCCTTATTTAAAAAGTTTTTAAATGCTACTTTGTATGTTCCATTAAAGAAAACTTTATTCGTAAGATAGAAACAATAGTTAATCATTTGCACATAGCTAGTGCTTACTTTTGAAAATTTACACTTTTTATTTCTTGAATATCAATTATTTTACCTAAATTAACAAACAAAATGTTTGTGAATTTTTGTAAATATAAATTTACAAATATCACATTATTTTACTTATCGTACTTTTATCAGGTTGTTTAATAATTAATCTATTTATCAGTACTTTTATATTCCTGTTGTCATATAGCTGAATTTTTATGAAAATAGATTTATACATAATTTGTATAGGTTTTGGAAACTGTTGATGGTGAGGACAATGAACCAGATGAAATCAATGATGAAGAAAATGTTGGTGAAAAAAGAGATCTTCTAGAAGAATTGGAAATAAATAAAACTGCAGAAAATGGAAACAAAGAAATTGAAAATGGGAATAACAACCTGTTTGGTTCTGCTAAAGCAGCTGTGATGAGTATCGTGAAGAAAGCCGCAGAGGTATTGGTAAAGGCACCTGGAAATAATAGTGCCGTGTGCAGTCAATCTGGACCTCCTGAGCATAGACACTGTTTTACACCGAGTTACGAGATCATATGTCATAACTGCTCCGAAGACTTTTATGATAAGTATGTCATCTAATTTTTCCCCTATTTTATAACAAGGCTATTGTACTTGTATTTAAAAATAATAGAATGATTGAGAATAGCAAATGAGTGGGATATCTAGAAACGGTCATTTAAGTAAAAAGGTTTATAACATCTATTTTTATTTGAAATGTGAAAAAAAGAAAGAGATATTCATAAATATTCATTTATTTTATTCTTAAGTTTGAATCAAACTTTTTACATCCACTTACCTATAGCTGAAATATTTATAATAGTAAGTAAGGGAAAGTATTGCAATCGTGAACATTTTATTGACTTTCTGTTTTCAACAAAAATACACATTTTAGGTTCCCCAGAGTCCAAATAACCAAGTCCTGCAAAATGTTCTGTATATGTGAGTGGGTTTGTGTGTGTTACAGAGTAGCTCGAAAATCATATATCATATGAAAATGAAATTAGTAATTGAGGAGATAAATGCCCGTGATGTGACAGCAAAAGTTTCGTCAAAATTAAGAAAATGGAGGTGCACTTTATTCCATAAATTTCATCACATTTTTACGATTTAGCAATTTTCCCAAAAATGGCTTTAACAATTTCAATCTAACTCCTCATGTCTGATAAGAATCAAGTATTATTTAATATCAGGTAGTTTCTATCATCAAATTAATAAATAAAGAAGATGAAACATATACCGGAGAGAAAAAAAATATGTATCCCCTAAATGAAAATTTTAATGTCTGTTTATGAGTGCATTTATATAGATATGAATGATTTGTAATATGTATTGTCGGAAAGCTGAGAATTCCAAAGAGAATAATATTAATTTATAAAGTCCTAAAATGTATATATTCATGAAAAATTAATAATTTCTTGTTTTATATTATTTGTTGAAATTTATTGGTTTCCATAGTAACTAAATAATGATTTTATAACTAGTAAATAGGGACTTATAAAATTAGACACCATGGAGTATTATGTTTTGCATTGTCACATTTTATAGTTCTTTAGTGAATGAATGCTTGAAAAAAAAACAATGTGATTCTCAAAATATTTAAAGCAATTTTTGGGATGAAAAACTTATTGATTAAGATAATCATTAATAATTATATATATAAACTTTAGTTCTATAACTGATTTCTGAATAAAACATAATTTGGCCTTACTAAAACATTAATCGTTGATAAAAACTTGACTACGGACATAGGTCATTTTTTTTTTCGGTTGGCGCAGTAGGCCTAATAAGACCTTTGGCCTACACTTTTGGCCACTTACACCCATGGTGTGGTCTTCTTAGAGACATTAATGTTGCTTGCGGGAGCACTGATAGTCTGGAGAGGGTATTTCAAACCTTACCTTGCTGCAAACCATAGTCCCCATGGTGCAGAGCCAGACTGCCCAGAGCTCCATAAACAATCCCATCGGTGCCAATTTGGCAGTGATCCACTGATGTCGTCAGCTTTTTTGAGTTCAATACAGTGACTAACTTGTCTAGGTCCATGACTGCTCAGAGTCAGCTGGCCCTGAGGACCTATATTTCTTTCCCTGAACAAACCGTCCATGTACCGAACCTCCAACCGGCTACTGACTACTGACCGTGATTCTCGATAACCTTGGTCAAAATAATGATTTATTTTTGAGGATCCTTAAAAAAACAAAATAATGATAAATCAAAAAGTACTGGCTACTATCAAGTTTTGTTGTATTTATAGTACTTAATAACAAACAAAAATAAATGCTGTTATCTGTGAAGTTGGTAAATGGAGTTAACATATTTAACCAAACTTGTCAAATTCTACTCTAAGTAGGTCAGTAAGTGAAGGTTGTATGTTGCACGTATCACACCAGATTTTTTCTTCTGTATTTAGTTCCCTCTATATGAGTAGTTTAAATAACTTCCTTATATTTGTTTGCAGATTATATGAAATCCTTTGCTGTCGTGGAACAGAAATACAATGCTTGTTAGCTAATCCTTATGTGAACTCAGTAATATCCGACAGCCAGCTTTGCAATGAAATCGGCCTCAATTGGGATGACCCCAAAGTTCCTTTCAGCTCTTCAACTAATGTATGGTCACCTAAGGTGGCATATCTTAGGGCTCTCCTTCCCAGGTATGATTCAAAATTCAAAACCGTTTATAATTATTATGCAAGTTTAAATTATTATATTATGCAATTAATTAAATTTGTCACTGAATCGAAAGTGTATTTTTTTATATATATATTTTATTACCTACTTTAAAAAACTAGAGTTTTTAAAATCTTAAATTGTTTGTTTGTGTACTACATTTTAGTACCAGTTCCAAGGTAGGGAGGTATTATTTAATTGTGGTTGATTGCAATCATATTTGAACTTATAATTCCTCATAAAAACTGGCCTCTTTATTTTTTTCTGGATAACATTATACTCCTCGCTATTCAATTGATCCAGAATACAGCTCAACAAACAAATTGACATGGCCATTAGAGCCTCTGTGGAATTTTTTTATTTCATTTTTTTTTAATCATGTTTAATTTTTATCAGTTTAATTATTTAAGGCATTTCCATAATAATTCATCAGCATCTGGAACAGTCCGGGAGCAGAGGGCCGAAAAAGGATCTGATTTGAAGAAAGATTTTGATCATATATAAAATCGACATTTTCGAACTTTTTTCAATTTACCGCAGAGAAAATTGTTTTCTTTCTAAAATGAAAGGGCATAAAAGTTCGCATCGGCTGAGGTCAATTAAAATTAAACAATTAAAATCGGTTAAGTATTTCTGCCAAAACCGACTGTCAATTTAGCCACTTTAGCAGAAAAATGAATTACACTCATGTTCCAAAGCCTGCAATTTGAAGAGGTCTACTCCAAATACAAAATGTTACCTATTAGTTGTAGAATATCAAATTCTGTGTAAAACGAGCTCCTTAATTTTAAAATTACCCCACTCCTGTGAAGACAAATTAATTAAAACAAAAACGTATTTAGCACCTAGTGGTCTAAAATCCGTGAAATTTTTTTCAGTTTCTATCATATAAAAATTGGCAAATACAGATCACAAAGTATTGCTTTCTTCTTACTATAAGAGGCTATACTATTGCAATAGAATGATATATTTGAAGTTTAAATTGGTTTAGTGGTTTAGCCTGGTTCATTCGGAACATCAAAATTCTGTAGTTTTTACGATTTTGGTGGAAACCTTGTTCCAATCCCTATAACTCAAAAAATCTAGTTTAAATTAAAAATGTTATAGATAAAAGTTGCAGAGCATCAAATTTAGCATGAAACAAGCTCCTTACACACAATATTAGCTAAACCCTGCGTGGAAATTCAAATAAAAACGTGAAAATATATATAGTGCTTACTTCCTGCTAAGATTTTGGTTTTTGAAGTATCAGGGGATTTGATAAAATATTTATTATAATAACTACTTCGACGGTTAGGTACATGGCAAAATTTATCTTTTATTTTAACAGATGGAAGATCGTTGTTTAGTAGTTCAAAATTGTTAATATTTCAAAAACTGAATCTTAGCAGGCAGTAAGCACTACATAGCTCTTACAGTACATAGCACTATAGCCTCTTATAGTAAGAAGAAAGCAATACTTTGTGATCTGCATTTGCCGATTTTTATATGAGAACTGAAAAAAAATTTCACGGATTTTAGACCACTAGGCGATAAATATGTTTTTGTTTTAATTACTTTGTCTTCACAGGAGTGGGCTAATTTTAAAATTAATGAGCTTGTTTTACACAGAAATTGATATTCCACAACTATTACTGGTAAAAATTTTTATTTAGAGTAGCCCTCTTCAAATTGCAGGCTTGGAACATGAGCTTAATTCATTTTTCCGCTTAAGTGGCTAAATTGACTGTCGGTTTTGGCGGAAATACTTAACATATTTTAACAGTGAGGAACTCAGTCAATGCAAAATTTTGTCCTTTTATTTTAAAATTTTCTCTGCGATTAATTGTTTTCGAGTTAAGAGCGAAGAATTGAAAGAAGTTCAAAAATGTTGATTATGTTTGTCTAAAAAATTTGATCAAAAACTTTCTTCAAATCAGACCCTTTTTTGGCCCTCAACTCCCAGACTAGAATAGGTCTGTCTAATCTGGAAAGAAAAATTTTACTCTCAATTATATCACCTTTGAATATATGGAACAACTGTTTTGCACAGTGACTAATGAATTAAACTATACTACATTTAATCCTATTTTTGTTTTAGGGAAATCATTGCTGCTTTATGTAATTATATTGCTGTAAGTAGGAAAAAAGTTATTTTAAATGTAACTAAGGAAGATTCATTTTCCAAAAACCACAGCAAAGAAGAGAATAATATTAGTAGCATTCCTGTGGAAGATATAAATACTCCAGAAGAAACATCTTTTGTCATTCAACCCACAAAGGTGGTTACTACAGAATCTGTAACAGTTGATGAAGTTATTTCAGAAACTGTTTCTGTATTAAATGAAACTAAGGATGAAATAATTGAACCAGACCTGACTCCGAAAGAAAGCTCTCCTTCTCCACAAGTTACCCAAAATGAGACAATTGATGAAGGTATTTTCAGACATCATCATCCAATTATAGGAAATATATTGTTTTATTTTTTTTTATACTGAAAATAATCGCACTGTTTTTTTTTTTTAATAGTTATTATTTTAAACAATTCTCAACCAGTTATCGAACCAACAACTGATGAACCAGTAGTTGATTCGCTTGCCTTGGATTCTCTTTTTCCTGAATCAGAAGAGGAACCTGAAGAAACGAAAACAGCCACAGCAGTTCCAGTTCAAAAAGAATCAGTTTTTGTTCGTCTAGCAAATAGAATTAAGGTTTGTAATAAGTATCATATATTTACTATCTGTGCATGTTATCTCCCGTAGTTAGTGCAATTGTAATTCTCATTACTTTGTAGGCTCTAGAAGTAAATATGTCTCTTTCGAGTCAATACCTTGAGGAGCTTTCAAGGAGATATAAGAAACAGGTAGAAGAACTGCAGCGGACTCTTAGCAATATGGTGGAAGAAAGGCGATTAGCTGCAGAGAGAGAGACTATGCAAGCTAACCAGTTAGCTGCTCTCACCCGTAAAGTAGAAACATTATCAAGTGCTTTAGAAGAACTTGTAGTAGAGAGGGACAGTTGGTCTAGCAAGGCAAGTTTTCTTCAATATCTGGTATAAAATTGATTTAATCATAAATAATATTCTTTTAATGCTTATTTTTTTCCATTCTACAATTAATTTTCAAAGATCTGTATAACTGATCCACTGTTGATTTTCTCTTATAAAATAATAAATATTGAGGTATGATTCATAAATTAACATTAGCAAATGCTAATTAATATTGATAATTTACATATACCTGCTTACAACTTACAAAAATAAAATACAACAATTTGTTGGTTTATTGGGCATGTAATTTGTTTCAGGCCTCTGTACTTGGCCAGCACGGGCTCATAGTTATTTTAGAAGTATTTGGCTTTGTAGCAGTAGTCTGGGTTTGGAGGAGGCTCGGTGGATCTGCTCCTCAGGAACCAGATCGTCAGCAGCAGGCTCCAGTAATGAGGAGGCACAGTGCCGAAGAACCTTGTAAAAGGAACACTGTTAGGAGACCATCGGAAGAGGCTTGTCTTCCATCAGGTATGCAATCTAGGTGTGTTCAGGATCCATTTGCAAAAATTATGAAAAGAAAACATGTTATAGATAATGCTATGAGTTGATATTGACTAGACATCTATTTCTTCATGTTGCTGTTATGAATTTCAGATCCCTATTGGGGACTGTTAAGAAACCCCAGTAATATTCATTATTAATCTCTAAATATCTGCTTATAAATAATAAAATTCTGGTGCGATGTGCACATCCCACAAGTTTCATTTATGAACTTACTTAGACTAGAAATTGATGTGTTTTGTTAAATGCCATTCCTCGAAGACACACATTTTTCCACATTTATTTACTTATTTTTGTTTCTATTTGCTCTCTAAAGTGCACTAAATTTTTTTATTATTAAATGAAAGTTTTTCTTGTGATAATTCGGTACTGCAAGCATAATACTCCATTGCATCTCATTTTATTTACTATTTAGTTACCATGAAACAAATAATTTCCATTAAATAAACAAAATTTCTTTAATTTTAAACAGTGTTCTGTCATTAAAGGCGTACCGTGCATGCGTGGGCTCAACATTGACGGAATATTTGCCTTTTTTTCTCCTGTATATGTTTCCCTGATTTTTTCATATCTCATATTTAGCTATTTCTTATTTTTAGGCGTAATGAGAGATATTTGATAAATACATCAAATAACAAGTTTGATCAAAATCGTTAGAGCTGTTTTTGATAAAATCGAAAAAAAACGTGAAAATGGGAAAAAAGTTATGAAATAAAGTAGGGGAGAGCGGGGTTGGTTGGCAACAGTTTTCACTTTTTTTATTGTTGAGTCGTTCCTGTTAATATTATCCCAATAGGGCTGATACCACTGTAAACCCCAACTATTAGAGTACTTTTTATTTTTTTCAACACATAATATTTAACTCTGTGATCATAGAAAATTTAAGAATTCGTCAAGCCAGAGTATGCCAATTGACCCCCCCCCCCCCCCCGTGTGGGGTAGGTTGGCCTAGAAGGTGGTGTTGTTTGGCCATCTCATTCAAGTACTGCCTGACACATATTATTGTTATTAAAAGCTGCACTATAATGATATAATAATTTTGATCGGTTTTTAACAGATATTAAGGGAAAATAGAATGACATATGGCTGAATTTATTTCAATTGAACAAAATTACATAATATTTCAAACAGCAGAAATTAGAAAAATGTAGTACCTTAGAAGCATCATTGCGTTAGAACAATGTAAACAAATTTTTCATAAAACAAAATGAATTTAACTTAACTTTAGGTAGGTAGGTTTACCTAAAAACTTTAGGTAGGATAAATATTCTCTGATTCTTCAATCGTATCATGAGGAAGTGTATGCGGTACACTAGTTTCATTTTCATGGTAGCCAGGTGTGACTGGTTCATCAATAAGCTTCGATTGCGGCTGAAGGTGATCTTTAATGTCATTATCTTTTTCGTTGTTCCTAAAGATTCCGTTTAAGTTTAGACTGTCGTCACTTTTTGCATAGGAAATGTTGCTCTCCTCCTCGCTAGAACTAAAGACAAGTGGTAGTTTCCCCTTTGTTTATGTTTACTTTACTTTTGTGACTTGCTACTGCACCAACAAACCCCAGTTGAATATAGCCAACAAACCCCTCATGAGAAATCATATAAAATATGGCTGCCAGGACAGGGGAGAACAACCAAATAAGAAACTGGTTTGTAGAAAGGTTAGGTTTTTCAAAGGAGTTTGAGGCTATGTGAACAGAATTGGAATCAAATGTTTTGCCATGCCTTAAAACCAAATTTGCTAAAAATATAAAAATTTACTTGAATAATGTAAAATCAATGAATGAAGTACACACTTCTCTACACTTTTATCATCAGACTGAAACCTCAGGACAAGACTCCCGAGGTCTAGCGGGTCACATGGTACGATTGTGGCGCCTTCACAACAGGTGTGATAGAAATTATAAGCCAAAGGTCAACCTACCCCCTATGCCAACCAACCCCACTCTCCCCCTACCCCCTCTGTTTGAACA
The DNA here is from genome assembly GCA_911387785.2 of Aelia acuminata. Classification (NCBI taxonomy): domain Eukaryota; kingdom Metazoa; phylum Arthropoda; class Insecta; order Hemiptera; family Pentatomidae; genus Aelia; species Aelia acuminata. Next base: position 130,019,847 of record OU426979.1, read on the forward strand.
ATTTTGATGAATTTTTTGTTGTCACATTGGGGGCATATACATACACTAAATACCCAATTTCAGGTTCGTACGGTTTATAGTTTTTGAACTAGTCTGTTCACACACACACACAGACCATTTCGGGGGACGTGGTTATTTGGACTCAGGGGACCCCAAAAATTGTATTTCCGTTGAAAACCGGAAGTCAAAATTTTTCACGACCGCAATACTTTCCCTTACTATATATTTCATATATAGGTAAGTGAAAAAGGTTGCGTCTGATTAGCAGCTGTTTCCGCCTGTGCTTGTGGTTCTCTAGAGGATCCAGCCTGTGGTTGAAGCTCACTTGAGGTTTCGACCTTAGCTTGAGACCTACATGGCAACACACAAGATGACGGTGCATGATGTGAGTAAACAAATCGCGTACTTTCTGTGATGAAAGCGTTTCAACTATTGCTTTTTACTTTCACTTACCTATATATGAAATATATAGTAAGTGGAAGTATTGTGATCATGAAAAATTTCGACTTCCGGTTTTCAACGTAAATACACGTTTTGGGGTCCCCTGAGTCGAAATGACCAAGTCCCGCGAAATGGTCTGTGTGTGAACAGACTAGCTCAAAAACTATAAACCGTGCGATCCTGAAATTGGGTATTTAGTGTAGGTATATGCCCGCGATGTGACAGCATAAATTTCATCAAAATTACTTAAAGGGAGGGGGTACTTTACTTAATAACTTTTTAGGTTTTTTTTGATTAAAAATGGCTCTAACGATTTTGATTAAACTGAGTATTTGATGTATTAATATGCCCGAGATATGACTGTAAAAATTTAATCAAAATTGATTAACCGGAGGGGGGACTTTACTTAATAATTTTGTAACATTTTTACGTGTTTTTTTTATTTACTCAAAAACGGCTTTAACGATTAATAAAAATAAGATATGAATGTAGAAAAATGTGTGACTTTGGGAAATGATATTTAACAAAAACACGTCAATCTCTAATCTAAGTAAGTTGGTAAGTGAAAGTTGTGTGTTGCGCGCACGCACCAGATTTTTGAACAATTGCTGTAGTGACCTCAATTTGTTCTTCCTCATCTTCGCGTTTTTCGATCATATCAACAAGGCATTGGACCTCACTATTTATCTGATCTTGAATAATGGCACTGAGTTTTTTTCCGCTATTTTCTAGACTTAATCTAATACTTTCCTGCAAAGTTTTTGCATGTTTAATATTGCTACTATTCTTGGCTATACCTATCAACTTTTGGGGAGAATCAGAGGACCCTCTCCTAAGCCTTTTTGCCGATGCTCGGGAGAACTTACCGTCTTCTTGTTCCTCTTCCATCGGTAAATGGTCCATAGCAATCTAATAGGTAGGTTATAATAGTATGATAACGTTATCTATAACCTAAGAACCTTAATGAGTTACGATAAATTTCTTTATCTCCTTATCTTATTAAATCAATGTTTGTAATGGGTAATTAGTACTCCTTCAACGCTGTACATAACTCGGATAGGCCAATGGAAGTAGTTAAGTATTTAGGATTGAGAGAAATTTCAATGTGACTCCTCACTTGGACTATCTCAGAAGTAGGGTGACCCTAACTCTAAATGGACTCAACAGGATCGGAGGAGCCTTTTGGGGCCTGAAATACCCAGCAACTATGCTTTGCACCTTTATCATCTATAAAGGTGTAGTCCAAGTTATACTGAGGTATGCTTCTCCTGGCTGGAATAAGAACCTCTCGCACCGACAAAAGAGCAGGTTGGCTACAATTCAACGAATGGCTCTGCTGCGAGTCACTAGGGCCTGTAAGTCATTGTCTCATGAGGCGGCACTAGTCCTTGCGGGAGGAGTGCCTATCGACCTCCTCTTGCAGGAAGACATGTTTAGGCACCAAATGATGAGGGAAGGGTCGGCGGTCTTACCTTTGCGTGCGAGGATCAATGAAGAACCACGGAGATGGAAGAGCATCATCCATGAGCACACCCTTGACCAATGGAACCAGAGGTGGATAACAACGCCAAATACGACTGAGGAAATATTTCCCAACCGTGGGCTCGAGGTTAGCAGCAAAATGGGTAGTACCCGATTATTGGGTCTCCCAACTACTCACTGGTCATGGTGGTTTTCGTAGCAAGCTTGTCGAGTACGGGAAGGATATTTATCCATTATGCCCTACCTGTGGAGTACCTGAGACCGCCGAACACATTGTCTTGGTTTGTGCCTCCTGTGAGACACCAAGGGCAAAAATGCTGAGAGAAACAGGTCTCTATGTTTTGGCTGAGAGGAGTTTCCCTCAGTTGATGGTCCAGGAAAACTACCGGCACTTTAAGGCCTTCGTGAGTGGATGTAAAACCATTGCAGGTCCAACGCATTTCTCTTTGGGGAGGAGAGGAGTTCCTGCTGCGGGAAGACCACCAGATAGGGCATTGGCAGAAGAGACCGGCGCTTAAATAAGAAGAGCAGGCTGTGTGTACAGCTCATGAAAAATTATGATGGCAATAAATAATAGGTAGGTGAAAGTAAAAAAATAATTATGGTTTAAATAGATGTTTTATTTTAATAGTGCTTAAAAACAGGATTTAAATGAAAACAAATGATCTAGAGGTTAGAGGTTATGATTTACCGTATCTTTGACTCTTGAATTAAGACCACCCATAATCAGTTTATGGATTAATCTTTTGTTACCTAAAATATTTTGACACTAGGGAGATTTTTCAAAAATGTTACTAATTAAATGTGTGGTTATGGCTTTGCCAATTTATTATTCTGCATTTTTTTTTTTTTAACTAATTAGAAACCAATCAATTTTCCAACAGATCATGTTACCTTAATGCAATTACTTTCCATTTTTTTTAGGTGGTACCCATCTAGAGTTATTAACAGAAGGGGCCAAAAGAAAAATTTCACGAGAAGGAGTGCGTAAAAGAAAAAGAAGAAGGAAGGGAGGTGACGTAGTTGTCCTCGGAAGTGATGGAGAGTGGAAGCCACTGGATCCAGGACCAGACTTCATCAAGACAGCAATGTGGTCCAGGGGGAAAAGGTCATCTCAGACCCAGACTTCATCCAGCCAAGAGGCTTTGTCCATCTGCAGTGAGACTGCCAAACCCAAGAAGGTTGGGGCCTTTAGAAGGTTTGTTAAGAAAATCTTCTGATTTTAATAGTACACCTCCTAAAGGTTTTAACTTATCTTAAAACTTTGTGAAATGTGATATAGAAATTACTAGAGAAATAAAAATCGCGGTTCACATTGGATCTACTTCTAATATTAATAACTAATTAACTGACCTAACGAAAAAAAAATCCATTCCATAATATTTTAATTTTTTGTATTTCTTTTAAACAGTACTTTTATGTAAGTGATTCTTATTTTAAATGATTTATAATATTGTTTTCTTTAATTTTAAAATTGAGGTTATGTTACTTATAGTTATGTTACAGTTAATAAAACTGAAAGATATAGCATTAGTTTGTACCTGATTTTTTATATCTAGATGTATTTGTTTATTATTTTTGTATGTTACTTACTTTTGTGGGTTGAATTAGATTAATCAATTTCAATAGTTTCTGTAAAATCTTAAAATTTGTCTGTTTTTATTTTAGATTAGAAAAGGAAACAATATAACTTTAAAATCCCTGTGAAAATGAAATAAGGAGTGGTTCAAACTATATAATTGATATTTATACGGTAATTAGACTTTGATTAGTATTCTCAATTCATTTCCTTGCCTGTAGTTAATTTATTTAATTTCAATATTCCGTCATATTACATTGGTATCAATAAAGTTGTTAGTCATTTAGGTGTTAAGCTTATCATTGGAATGATGTTAATGGAATAGAAATTGTTAGAAACAAATAATTTATTTTGACTGAATCTATTGTTTTTGACAATTTTTATATTTATATGTTTAATTTTGAAATTAATCCTCATTACTTTTTTTTTTAAAATAACCACATTGAAACTTATCATTTAAAATTAATTATCAAATTGCTTCATTTTAGTCTGTATCAAATCAGTGGGTTTGAAACATTTAAAACAAATATCTTCTTCTTTTGAGTTAATAAAGAGGAGTTTGATTTGTTGCTATGGTACATACATTTTTTAAATGACTACAATGCTGTCTTCCTTTTTCAATTTTGAAAGGATTAATTTTGTTTGGAGCATAATTAGTATAATTATTATGAATTGTCATAGAATTATGACTTGATGTTTTTACTTTAATTCATATTATAATGAATCTAAACAAATTTGTGACCTGTGAATTTATTTCTTGGTAATTTACAGAGCGACTGAAAAGGCCAGTGATAATAATCTCTTAATGAGACTAATTGGTACCCTAGTCTTTGAATGTTACATCTAGATTTTAATGTTAGTTAAAAATAGAGTAATATTACAAGTTGTAAAAAAAAAAACATTATTTTCTTTATGAGAGAAGAAAGCACTGTTTTGATGAGGAGTGCCAAAGAAAAGTATATTTGTAATTTTAGAATTCTTTATTTATTAAATATTTCTATTTTAATTGTTGACTGATTTTTTAATTCCATTAAAGTTGCATTGGGTGTTTGGAAAATATATGCAGTAATTTATATGATGCATGATGTGTATACTTGTTGATTAAAGTTCATTTAAATTATATTTTGTATTTATGAAATGCTTAACTGTAAATTTTCTGTTGTTTCTTCACTTATGTGATAAGGATGGAGAAACGATGTTATGTTATATAGCATGGTTATAATAGAATCATTAACTTTACATGGGAATAAATATTGTATAAACGATCTGATTTTTATATTTTCAATTGTATATATACAATTACGTTTCTTCATTTTGAATGTATGTAAAAGTCATGTAAGTTGTAAAATAAAATCAAGTTAAACTAGACAGCAATTTTTAAAATAATATTCCTAACCTGTGAATTGAATCCATAGTGATATTCATAACTTCTGTAATATTATATTCATGTATATTATCTAAAAACTAGCTGACCCGGCAAACGTTGTTTTGCCATATAAATTATTTCTAGGGAATTTCTACAGTAGAAAAGAAATCACTAACTTATTGCAAGTATATAAGGATGTGATTTATGAGTAATTTATCGGAGCGCTGTGAACGATGAGGGAATATAAAAAGAACAAAACACCAAACATTCATTTTTTAAATTTATTATAATTTATTCCTTAAAATTATTTATATCGTAATAAATACTGTCAATATGTAAATGTAATTCATAATTTTTGAATGAGCTGTTCTGCCTCCATCCAATAAAGTTGCCGCAATGCCCGATAATGCAATGGCCAATGAGATACTATTATTTGATCGTATTTTGGCGAGAATTAGCGAAATAAGGAATGTTTTGCAAGTTCCACCTGGTGCATCCAAAAAGAACCCACCTTGTCCAGCTGGATATTGCGAGGAACAATCGCCGCCATTTTCACTGTTGTACTGCAGTTCACGATTCACTTCAGCGTTCATTAAATCAGATGCATTTCAATGTGGCGAATTCATGCCGAAATGACTGGAAAGTATGTTGGCAATGATAATGCAAAGATCCTCAATAGGAATCAATGCTTCAATGTACATAGCGTCGCTGAATGTTATCGCTAGATTGTTGCACCGTGTACGATGTTGATGCAATATATCATCAGTCATTGAATCTTTGTGATTATCCCACAATATCTCTGCTCGGGCTGAGAAACATATAGTCAACACTCTAGCGAATAGTAGGCGAATTTGTATTGCTGTACAGTTCAATACTGCTTCAGCAAGCATACATTCCCACTGGCTGTCGTCTTCCAGCAAGCCGAGATGCAAGGCATGCATCTTTATACCTTGGATACTGTTACCCATTCACTTTATGTATTTCTAGAAATGACAATAGGCCAGTAACATTAACCAACAACAGTCGAAGATTAAAGCACTCTGTCAGCCTTGGATTGACAGTAAATACTCGCCCCAAGGTGTTTGATTTGAATAAATTGAGACATTTATCAATGCAGCTTGCGGTGAGCCTTGCTTGCGGGGCATCCATTTTTTTATATGAGGCCACGTGAAATATCGTGGTACTTGTGAATAGAGTATCGATTCACCAATCGCTGTATCATTGTTGAAAAATACACACTGACCGTTTTCAAGATGGACGGCTAACTGAACAACTGCTGGATCCCATTCATGAATTGGAAAAACAAAGATATGCCAAGCAGCTTCATTGAAGTTGATGAACAAATGATTGACCAATTTGGTTATTTCATCAAGCGTTATTTCATCGCTTTTATTCACTGGAGGAGCATTCCTTCCTGGACTTGCAAATGTATTTGATACTCTTCACAGAACTGCAGAACTCAACATTACTATGAGCATTATATGTCTTGCTCAGCAGAGACGAATATGGCACCACCCAACAATTGTCAATGTCAATGCTGATATCCGTCGACATTTGTGATTGTATCGTTAGTGAAATCTTTAGGGAATTTTTTAGTACATTTCCCATCTGCCATGCAAGGCGATGAACGATTAAGAGTACCGCAGATCATGTTTGCTGTAACAATATCAAACAGCAATCGGTCAGTAGACGGAGCTGGAATTTCCGCAGAAATTATATTATCGATTTCTTCAGGACGGATTTTGTCAATTAACCACAGCAAAATGTGTGCTTGAGGTAATCCTCGCTTTTGCCACTCAACCGAATACAGCCAGCAACGTGTGGGATCGAATACTTGTAATTTAGTAATGAAACTCATTATGACTTCAACTTTTGTCTGAAAACACGTGCTGTAATGTCATGACGATGTATTTGTACCAAAACTCTTCTGGTAAACTGACCTATAAAGCTCGTTATCGCACGTAAACATTGCTGTTTTTTGTCTAAAAGATTTTGCTGCTCCTTTTGTTTTTCTTCAAACTTACTCATCATAGTGTATAGTTAATTCTGCACATCACTGTTCATAGTTTTATTTATTTTAAATGATAAACTCCGTTATAAGCATATACGAATTGTTTACAATTTGTCATGACGGGTGACAAAATGACACCATTGATAGAATGTTACCATGTAAATGTTTCAATTAAATGTTAGGCTCAACTGGGGATAACTTACCAAGTGATAATTGACCAGTTATCGAGCGGGATGAAAAATGATTAACATGTTGAGTGCCATGGAAAAGATGTATTTTTGCATGGGGCCGAAGCATTTTTTCCTAATTTATAAACTTCTATATGATTAGAATGATACATAAATTGTAAAATAAATAAATAATTTAATTTTGGCCATTAACAATAATTTTGAGAGCGGTACGTGCGTACCGCCAGTCCTCAGGGTAATAGCCCGCTACCTGAAGTAGTAGCCCCCTGTGGATGTCCGGTTATGACCGCCACGTCAATCCCTTCATACTTCTCCTGTCCCTTTCATCTCCATCCCTCAGTTTTGCTCTTGGCTACTTGGCGTTCAGACCTCTTCTTCTCCTTGCACCCCCAAATAAAAAAAAAGAAACGGCCAATTGCATTGGCGAACTGTTCGGGGCCGGGCCCATGGCCCAGAACAACCTTTTAGCTTGCGGGAGCGGGGGGGTACCTGGGGACTTCCTCGGCCCCAACCAATAGTCCAACAGCGATATGACCATACCGCTTGGCGCTCAACGTATTACTAAAATGACTATAAAAAAATAGGGGTTGGTGATAGAAGGGTGAAAATTTAGGGTTGTGTGTATTTTTTAATGCCACATTATAAAAAAATTAAAAAAAACTTTTTGTCCAAAAAATAAAAAAAAATGTTAGGGGTGGACAATCCTTATAACTTAGGGGTATGAAAAATAGGTAGTAGCCGATTCTCAGACCTACTGAATATGCATATGAAATTTTATTAAAATCGGTCAAGCAGTTTCGGAGAAGTATGGTAACTAACATTGTGACACGAGAATTTTATATGTAAAAAATAAGACATATATAGGATATAATGAAAAATTATGACCGAAATTTTCAGGAGCGATAGCTGACTTACAAAGACAATAAGAAACTTCATTTATTTTATGGTCCCATTCCAAACAGAATCCAGTACCTAAATTTTAATTTTGTGATATTTTAACACTATGTAAAATTATGGATCTTTTGCATTTAATTTTTTTCTTTTATCAACCTCTTACTGGACTAAGGATTTCATGTTTTTAGAATAATTGCCTTGTATAAAAAGTTCTAAATTAAATAAAAACTAGCTCTAAGTTATTTTTAAAGAAACATATATTTATACATATAGGGCAAACCAGACAGTTATTGACACCCCAACTTTAACTTAAAGAAATAAGTAAACAAGTCCTAATTTTATTTCAAGATATACATGAATCTAATGTTTGAAGGGTCCTCTAAGACAGCTATGAAGTAGGTGTTTAGCAAACTAACTATAGGGAAGATTTCACAATAAATTCACAGGGTGTCAATAACTAGTTTTTGCACTTTTAACAATAAATATTGCCATATTGTAAAACTGTTGAACTTTTGACCCAAAAAAAGCCTCTTGAGTCTTTACAAGGATAGATAAAGAGGAGCTATAGGAAGTTTCAATTTGATCCCTTCATCAAAAGTTTTTTTTTTAATTTCACCACAGAAATGTAGTCTTAAGAGTGTCAATAACTTTCCAGTTTATCCTATGTATAAACATATATTTATTTATATTATAAATTAAATATAGTTTTACATGTAAATATTAACATTTTATTTTAGATATAATTAAACAAATTTCTTGTTAATTCAAAGATTAAAATCTGTTAATCATGTCAAGTCCAGCTTGTATCAGTTTTTATTAATGTAGTGATTCATTACTTAAAACAAGAATTTCATTCTTTAAAGTTTTTCAGTTCATCATAACCATATATACCTACTTTAAACCCAGCTACTTTGCATGCCAAGTGCAGTGATTCTGGCAAATCTATTCCTCTGGACATGTTATGAATAAATGCTGCTATAAAAGTATCTCCTGCACCTAATGTATCGACTACTTTAGCAAGGGGATAAGCTGGAGACGAAAATATGCCTTCTGGACTAGATGCCATTGCACCTAGTTTATCCCAAAGTGAAATTATTGTTGAGCTAAAAAAAGTAGAAAAAAATATTTATTCATTATGTGTGAAACAATTGAAGATTGTGAATTATGCCTGATAGAAGAATGAATGAAATATATAATGGTGAATTAATGTAAAACTTAATAATCGAACTAATTGGTTTCAAAATTTACATGGCCGTGTTTCTTACTAGCTATGATTAATTTCTAAACGAGCTATCACACAATCAATCTTAATACAATCAATCCGATCAGGGTTTTGTTTTTTAGTCGAATACATTCACAGGGGTACAAGGAAAAACACTACATTAGTTGAAAATCTTAGGATTAGGACTCCCTCCTTACTTATTGGCAATGTCAATCACCAGTAAGATATCAAAATTTAGCTTAAAAGTGAATTGTTGAATAGAAGACTTGAGAACTCCTTGTTTAAAAAATAAGTGATAAATGAAGACCATACTTTGGACCAGGTATTTCTCCTCTCGTTCTTTGACCTTCCAAAGGGACCAGAGGAGATAAAATTATGATGAAAACCAAATGGATCATCAGATCAAATCCATGGCTCCTGGAGATCTAGTTTGTTCCACAGCATAGAAAACTCAAAATTTCATTTTTATTATTTTTAGTATTTTAGAAATTGGATTAGAAAATGCCAGGACCTTTATCTTCCCTTCCATGAAATCAGGTGGATTAACAATTAGGCTCTTTGAAGCATTTTTTTAATTACTATGCTAGAACAAGTTATTTATTGAAGTTCTTTATTTTCTATTTCTATTGATCTACAATGCCAATGTTCAATAGTCCCTCAAATCAAATGCACAATTTTAGAATTCTAGGAATAAGTTTTTCTCTTTCCTGAAAAATTTTGTTCACTTTTGGAAGCTAATACCTCCATTACATATTGAATTTTCTTAACCTAGATGAAAAACAGTCAATATCGATACCTAGGTTTGACATGTTTCCTCATTTCAATCAAAGTAGTCCTCATTCCATCCCAGTTATAGTTTTTACTAAAGTCCTTCCCAACAAATACAATGTCTGCTGATGCGGCTAGGCAAAGTATTTCCTTTTTATTTTCCAGTTCTACAGATATGGTGATAGGTTGATGACAAATATCATTGTAATCACTTACACGTTTCATCATTTTTGAAACATCTTTTACATTACGCCCCTAAAAAAAATTAGTTAAACAATTTTTTATCCTACAATGACTTTTTATTTTGAATTAAGATTTAATAAAATTAATATAAAAATGTTTTCATTGTAGGAGGTTGGATATCTTATTCATGAATCTTCTGTTAAGCCACTAATGAATAGATCTCATTAAATTATTCAATGATATTTTATATAATCGTAATTTATTAAGGATCTTGATAAAAATTAAGTTTTAAATTATATTGCTTACTTCAAAATGTATCCATGAATAATTTTTCAAGTCAATGTTTTTGAAATGTTCATAATCAAGTTCTGGTAAATCCCTATTAGAATGAACAATTGTCCGACTACCATTTTGGGAGTTAACGATGATAGTAGAAACTGGAAATTCAAATTCAGAGTACAATTTGCACCCACTGATATCGATGTTATACTTTTCAAAATCTTTCTGAACAAATCTGTAAATTACAAGAATAGTGCCAGTTCAAAACTAATAGGAACACATTTATGCAATACAAAGAGTTTTAACACAAAATAATAATTCCTAGGGCATATCATGGACCTCTGATACATATTAAAGTTTCTTAATAGTCTGACATATGACACTAAATAAGAAAAATATTAAGTTTATTTAAATCTGCTTATGAAAATGATTTTGTTTCTAGACAATAGGTAGATGCTTCATTAATCATGAATTGGAAACTTACTCCCAAAATGTTTTCTTCGATATTGTTCCCATAAACTCACAATTGCTTCCTAATAATGAGAGAACTGTGGAGCTGTTGGATGCATTTCCACCTTTCTGAATTCGATATTCAATTGATCTTAAATATACTATTGTAAAATTTTAGTTCTCACTTTGACTATAAAGATTGAAATAAAAAATTAATTAAACAAAATACCTCTGCTCTGAGTCTTCAAGAGGATAACTGTGGCAAATTTGTATTATGTCTAAGCAATTCTTACCAACAATTAATATTTTTTTAAACATTGGATGTCAGATTATGTAAAAATTTTAAGTAAAGAATTGAAATAAAATTAATAAATATAAGCATATGGTTAAATTGGGAAACTATAATACATTACATTCAGAGCCAAAAGTTTTATTGAATTTGGCTATTTTCTGGTAAAAATTAAAAATTATCTAGACTGATATGAATAGCTGATAGCAAGAATAAGCTGCCGATAACCTCAACCAGAATAACGCGCCCACGAACTCAAAATATTTTCTTTTCAATCAAAGATCTTTTCCTAAAATTCCACATCCATCCTTCGACAATTCGCGGTCGCAAGCGATGGTGTTGCTACTAGACTGGAACTAGTGGAATTGGGATAGAATCGAGGCGAGCACGAAATTTGGGGCGGGGGGGGTCATGACCCCCCTCTCTCATAATCATTTGGCTGATAAAATTTTACTATTTGTGAATTTTTTACTTTTAATAAACCTTATTAATTGTTTTATTTTTTAATTGTATCTATGTCTAACGGAAAATATTTTTTATTAAGTTTTCATTAAAAAAAAATAATAATAATTTAGTAGGGTAGATTTTAATTATAATTAATAATAATAATAATAATAAAGGCTTAACGAACCCGAAGGTTCGATGCCGACACCACCACTCGCTCCCTGCACACCTCGATCCATCGACCGTCTTCCAGACCCAACTTCGATAGATCCGCCCTAACACAATCCTCCCACCTCCGTCTCGGCCTCCCCTCGGACGTTTCCCATTTGGCACCGCGCTTATTAATCTTTTTCACACGTACCGGAAAGAGCTTGAATTTGGGAGGGAATATACCCATGCTCGGATATGCCGATGATTTGGTATTGCTTGGGGAAGACGTGGAAACCATTGAAATGAACACAAAAACGTTGATGAAAGCCGGAAAAGAACTTGGACTAGAAATAAATACGGATAAGACAAAATATATGGTTAGTCTTAGAAGTGGTGAGGATTTCGCTGATATCAATGTAGGGGGGAGTTCGTTTAAACACGTAGAGAAATTTAGATATTTAGGGGCGATGGTAACTAGAAAAAACGAAATCGATGAGGAAATTAAGGCTAGATTAAAAGCCGGTAATGCTTGCTACTTTTCATTCGCGAAATTGCTCAGCTCACGCCTTCTGTCCCGAAACTTAAAATTTAGGATTTAATTATAATTAAACCCAATATACTTTTTTTTTGCATTGGACATAGATACAATTAAAAAATAAAACAATTAATAAGGTTTATTAAAAGTAAAAAATTCACAAATAGTAAAATTTTAATGAAGTACGATCAAGTATACGCATTGTTAAATGAGCACGAAAATGACCATTTTCAAAAATTCGTAGCTAGCAAAGTACTCAAATATACAGTTTGAAATTTCATTTCACAGTTGGTTTATGTTGGATGTAAGCATAACATGTAAAAAAATGAGATTTTTATTAACTAGCCCACCAGAGATATTAGAGCCTAAAGTTAACAAAAAAATTAAAAAATGTGCAGTTTAAAAATTCATAAAAAAATAAGGTAAAGAATATATGGGTTAAGAGTACTTTTAATGAAAGCTACTTAGTTAGGTTTATTATTATGCCAAAAATCAGCTTTGGCGTACATGCCCTTATACCCAAAACTTACCCTCAAAAACGGTGTTTAGAATTTAAAGCAGTTGTTTTTAATAGCACTTTTCAAGTATTGGACTTCAAAATATTCAGATAATAAAGAGATCACGAAATATAGAACATACTTTAAGGAAAACAATCGTGTTTAAATTATTAGTCTATGACTTACCAGTCTTGATAAAATCAGTTTTCTGTGTGAGCTTAAAAACTCAAAAATCGGCCCTGAAAGGTGAAACAAAAATGGCTGCCATTTTGAAACGGTTGATACTAAAAATTTTTAAAAAATTGATTTGAACTACTGAATCCATACCTAATTGGTGGTAAAACTATAAAAAAAATGTCTAAAATGATCGAGCAACCACCTTTGGACTACTTGATATGGAATGACACTTTACGTTTTTCGGTTAGTAATAAACCCCATTGATACAATCATTTTCATGATTTCTTGTCATATTATTTATTTATTTGTCAAAACTTTCAGGCATCGCATTGAAAACTTGGAACAATTAAGCACAACGGATGTAAGACAATAATGGGGAAAATTAAAAAACAAATCTGTGACACTACGGTCCCAATGTTATTTGCATAAAACTAGCATTGAATAATAAAATGTCAAATACTAATATTTACCTGGATAAATATAGTTTAAAATTTTCTTTCTTTAAAATGAAGACTACATATCGTCATATGTTTCGAAACAGGCTTATCTATTCTTAATTTTATAATCCACCCTTTAAGAAGCTTTTTTTTTTTTTGGAAATAAATGGAATGACACGTCTTTTGATTTTCTAATTGAACACTGAGGGACCCAAAAATACCTATTAGACATTTTTCAAATAATATTTTGATCAATCGGGTTTCAATTATGGAAAAATAAATTAAAAACGCCAAAACATCCTATGAATCCCAGATACTGGCTCGGCTTCTATCCCCGTTCCTCTAGTTCCATTAAAGAAGCAGCACCGTCGCTAGCGCCCGCGAATATATCTTTTCACCTTGGGTCAGGTTCTAGTGGTTCTATAAAAAAATTGAACGCTCGTTCACGATCGAGTCCTTTTTTTAAGGCACTTTTAATTTAAAACGAAGTTGCCTTAATCATTTAAGTATACACATATCATCCGGGTTAAAATATGAGTGCCATTAAAAATGGTTCCATCGAAGCTTTGAAAATGCTCAGAGCATTGCCAAGAGTTGGTCTTGCCAATATCAGAAATACTGGAGCTCCCAAAAAGGTAATAATTTTGCCAATCTAACTTATATATTGTTCATAAAGGCTGGTTTCCAGTAAGTCTTAACTTTCTTGCTATTTGATCATTTTGTCAATCATTTGATCATTGAGGTATTATTTTTAAAATTTTCCTGCTCCTCAAAATGGGGAAAATAGTCAAATATTCCTGGAGGGGAGCTATGAAGGAATGAAACTTTTATTTGGGCATAACTCCCAAAGTATGTAATTTTTGTGGATAATGTAAATGCAAAACTAGGTGGACTCTTTATTTCCTGAATAATGAAAAATAAATCATGAAAATTGGGTGTGTCTATAGACAGCAGTTTAATCATTGCTTTATGAATAAAATATATCCATGCCAAAACATTCCCGATGCAGCCACTAGTAATATTCTATAAATAGTCTGCTACAATTTTTTTCCCATTTGTACGGTTATAATAGAGTAGTGAAGATGTTTTTAAGTTACAAAATATAAAAATGTTTACTGGTTACTATGAGAATCAGATCAGTATTTATCTTATTTAATAGGTATGTTCCAACAAGTGCTTTTAACTATTTATCAACTATTTAAGGTGCCCCTAAAATGCATCGAACCACATACCCAAACAGCCGAAGTTGCCCAATCTTTCTGTTCAGGTACCTAGTTCCATTGTAATTTGTTGAATAATATTGTAAAGGGGACAGCTCAAAAGATAAAAAAAAAAATCAATGAAAGGTGGACACTTTTTCTTCGGCCTCGCCTCCATACATTTTCTTGGCACTCTGTCTTCTCCAAGTCTTCAGACATGCCCAAACCATCGGAGCTGCCGTTTTTCCATCACCGATTTCACAGAATCGACCTGAAGCTCTTCTTTTATCCTTTCATTTTTATCCTGTCCCTCGTAGTTTTACCGGATATTCTTCACAGAAATCTCATCTCTGCAGCTGTAATCCTGCTCATGTATTTATCTTGGGTTACCCAGCTTTCACTGGCATATGGGAGTGTGGGAAGATATATTGCCTTAAAGATGTGGAGTTTGATGTCTTTACCTACTTCCCTCTTTCCCACAACAGTGTTGCTGTTATTTAGCTGGTAATAAATATTATTTGCTTTATTTATCCTATTGGACACCTCTTGATCTATTTTACCAGAATTATTATTAATTGCTCCAAGGTAGGTATAGGCGTCCACATTCTCCAGTACTTCTTCATTGCATTTTATTCTTACATTTCCCACATCCACTTCATCTCTGGCAATGGTCATAATTTTGCTTTTCCGGCTGTTAATACTCCTTCCCTTGCGACAAGTTCTTCATGCCATTCTATAATGGCCTGTTGCAGTTTTTCCTTTGAGTCTGCCACGAGCACAATATCGTCTGCATAGAGAAAAGCCTGTACTTGTACTGTATTCATGTTCTACGTACCAACTGCAGTCCAAGCGGTTCTTCTCCAACATATTTTGTGGATTTCATCCATAAAGGCCATAAATAATAATGGACCCCTTTCCATTGAAAAAGCCTTGGACTCTTGGCCATTGATTCACTCTATACCCTTAGTGCCTTATTAAATAGACTTGTTCGCATCCAAGAGGTTGGGGGAATTCCTTTTGCTCTAAGTGCTCTCCAAATTTCATATCGGGGTACTGAATCGAAGGCAGCTTTTAGGTCCAAGAAAGCATATAATTACTTCAATTTCTATCCCATGCTTTTTCTATTATAGTTCTGAGAGCAAAAATGTGGTCCTTGGTTTGTCTTCCCGGTCGGAATCCAGCCTGGTCTTCTTCCAATTTTGGTTCTATCGGTGCCCCTAACCTGCTTTCTAGGATAGTGGTGTACATTTTGTAAGTTACTTGGGATAAGGATATTGGTCTATAGTTCCCACACTCTGTTGTGCTATCTTTCTTATGTATCGGCACTATAATATTGTATTTCCAGTCTGTTGTTGGGACCAGGGGCGTTTCGCAATTGAAACGCAAACCTTCCCCGGTGAGATTTTAAGTCTTCCCCACTTAGCGGGAAAAGACGAGTAAGTGGACTGTATGAAATATGTGGTGGGTAAAGTGGGTCCCTAAATACCTATAGGAATAAATTCAATACAGGTAAAAGGAAAGTAAAAGGCCCTTCCAAATGTTAACAAATATATATATATTGAGGAAGAATAAAACTTAAAAATAACATTAAACCCATAGAATTATAATACAACATAATTATGAAAGTAAAGAAAAAAGTAAACTAAATAAACTTAAATTTCTAGGAATTAAAATTAAAAAGGGGTAAAGAAACTTCCAAAAAATCTTACGTTATATGTAAAGGGAGAATAAATAAAAAACTGTTCATCAATGAGAGAAAAAATGGTGAGGTTCTTCTGTCCTTGTAGACTCAGATGGTGAAAGTATTTATATATATAAGGTACCTTATATCAGTGTGTAGCTGAAAATCCGCCTTCTTTATATATCATGAGATGCATCGAAATAATTGTATTTTCCAGGCTAAGGTGTTATAGTTGAGATGAGGTGGGTGAGGGAACAGTTGGTAACAGTGGTGAGTCGTTCCCCGAGCGGCTACCAAAACACTAATGACACCGGCCTGTCGCCGTGTTCGTTGTTCACTTGTTTTTTATTTACAGCTGATATAAATATTATATGATTCTTGTAACCATATTTAAAATAAAAATATGATATTTACAATTTAATTTACATTATACATAAGTAAAAAACGTCTTAACCTACAAAAAACTATACATAAAGAAGATAAAGATAATACAAATTAAAGAAGAAAAAATACAACCAATAACAAATAAAAGGGCCTGGTTCAAACGGTGGAAAAATGACATAAGAGAAAAAAATAATAATACACTAGGGCTTTAACATACCGCCCACCAAAATTTGTAAAAATTTTCAATACCTTCCTTTTCTTGAATTAAAGGGGATAAATGAGTGACAGGTCTGATGTGTTGTGCTTAATCTGACCGCCCTAACGACTCCCTATTTTCCAGGATATACTTCTGTCACCCTGGCAGAGGGCCATCGTAGGGTTGGTACTTTGGGATCCCTCAGTGAAACTACACGATCCTGATCAATAATATTGCTTGCCTTTGCCCCTACTCTTTGCTGAGTGCAGTACAGATAATCCAGGTCCAATGGTTCAAGAAAATCAGCAACGCAGCTGGTGGTGCGACAAGAGATGCTCTGTCTAGAAAATGCCTAGGGGTAAGAACTTCGCCCCAAATAGTGTTGAGATTCCTTGGTGAGAAACGGAACATATAAACCAATCCCAACATTGAGAAATGAACATAGTCTGCCGCCCACCCTAACAAAACCAACGGGATCCACAAAAGGGTTTAATGGCTCAAACGACTTCAGGTGGTTTAGATCGCCTAACGGAATGTGTTTTATTGCGCGCATTGCATTAAAGAGAAGCACAATGGATTGAATGGAAGTCTATGGGATACATACACCTTCCGAGGGCATGTATTTTGAGTTAAAGGTTTTGGGGCTATTCTTTTTACAAATATTTTTGCCATATGACAAGCTACTTGTTTACGCGGGGTTTGCTAAATGCTAAATCGACCTTGTATATATCGCGCAGTAATTTTGGGCCTGTGAGGAAATAATCACTTAAGGTCCCTGCATTAGCGTCGAATATGAATCTAGGTTTTGTAGACACGCTGTTTTTGACAACAGCATGGCGAGGAGAGAAGTCACATTCAAATTTGTTTTCTAAAATTTTCAATTGGTGGGGATTTTTCACTGAGAAGTGACCAGCTTCATAGCGCGGGTGAGTAATTAAACAATGCTTCGCGCATTTAGCATTCACAAGGTTGCTAGAAACCTTGTTACCTTTAGAAATAGATTTTGTTGCGCTTGCGACCTTTCCGATTTCACAAAATTTACTTAATTTTCGCGGAGGATAATCAAAATGGGACGTGGACATTGTTGAGGTATGAAGAACGGTGGTGGAACAAACTTTGTCCGGTGAGTTTTTAGTAATAGGCCCCATTACAATCCAACCGAAAATAGTTTCAACTGCGCCAGGAGCACCATGCTCCGGTTTGATGTTACCTGCACAGAGTATGTGTGCAAATATATCTGATCCTAGAAGGAAGTCTACAGGTCGTGGTTGATGAAAGTATGGATCAGCTAGGACCAGACCTCGAAAATGTTCTGCAATATTTTTCGGAACAGGGTTGGTGGGCATGTCTTCACATATCTGTTCTGTTACAACAGCCACGGTGTTTAATTTTGGAAATGAAGTCTTCCTTGGTGCTATAATGCATGGCGTTTCACATTTGACCCCAGGAATTGTTTGATTGCCGAAACCAACTAATTGATTTCTGCAACGCATGGGCGTCAAATTTAACTTGCGAGCACATTCCTCTGTTATAAAGGAACGTTGCGACCCACTGTCGATAAGGATTCGCAAATCGTGCCAATGTCCCCGACAGTCCTGAATCCTAGCTAATGCGGTGCCAAGCAAGACGTTCGTCCTACCTGCGGACACAGACAATATAGAGTTCCTCGGTAAGGAAGTAACCGACGGTTCAGAGGGCTTCGTGGAAGCATTAGTACTGCAACCTGGAGGATCAACGTTGATAATAGGGTTAGTTGCCCCTTTATCGGAGCAAGATAGCGTAGGGCTCGGGTGTGGTAACTCGGAGTTTTTAATCTTCCGAGGGAAAAAATGCAGTAGGTTATGATGTCTCCTACTGCAATGCCGGCAAGATACTTTAGATGGACATTGATTTGCAAAATGACCGGAAGCTAAACAATTTATGCATCGTCTCAAGCTCTTAATTCGGTCGGTGCGTTGTTGTGGTGTAAGCCGTTTAAAACTAGAGCAGTCATAGACGCGGTGATCCTTTTTACATATCGGGCATTTAACAGGGTTCCCTGAAGAGACAGAGGTCATCAATACTTGTCGGGAAGTTTCACTGTACCCGGGGTTGGACTGTACTGAAACCGTTTCAGAATTGGTGAGGAGGGACTCTGACTGTAGTTTGACCGACTGCCTTTGAATGAAATCAGCGAATTCTTCCCAAGAGGGAAGCTCAGTTTTTGAGCCATATTCCGCCTCAAAGCCTTCCCTAGTCTTGGCATCTAACAGCCTTAGAGCCAAAGTGCTCAATATGAATCCCGGAAGGTCCTTAATTCCCAATTTTAGAAGTGCAGAGGCGCTTTCTATAACAACCGCCGAGAAGGTGTCGAGATTGGAAAGGTTACCCTTAGAAATAGGCCTAAAGTTTAAGATCTTCATAAGGAAGAAGGTAGCCTGAATTCTCTCGCTATCATATTTTTTGGTGAGTGATTCCCAGGCTTGGTTATAGCCGGCGGGCGATATTGAAATCGCGGAAATAATTTGCAAAGCTGACCCCTTTAAAGCTGATTTTAAATAATGAAATTTATGAATATTATCCAAATCATTTCTATTATGAACTAATGACTGAAAGGTTTCTTTGAATTCTTGCCATTTAGCTATATCTCCTGAAAATGACGGTATATTGATGGCTGGCAATCGGTAGTGGGGATAAACGTCTGCAACTTGATTTGTAATAGACGGGTGAGTTCGATTTATATCATCAGCGGGGACAATTTTGAATGATAATGCCTGGTAATAAGAGGACCTAATTTCATCCTTTAATTCTTTAAATCTTTCCACAGGGATATTTAATTTCCTTGCAATAGATTTTGCCTCAAAAAGGGCTGATTCAAAGCGCTCATATGTGGAATCGATTCGCGAAAGACGAGCCGAAAATAAGGGTTCGCGCGATGAATCGGTGGGTAGGCTTAATCCTATTGAAGTCGTCGTCCTAATGTCCGCGGCTAAATCGTCAATCTGGTCCTCTAAATCTTCTAAGGTAGCTCGAAGCTCCTCATTATTAAATTTTGGAGGCATAATTTGAAGAGATTTAAAAATCGTTTTAGATACAAAATTTTAAAATTAAATCAAATAATTCGACCGGTCTGATTTGAACAGCTGATTAAAAAAATTAAATAAACTTCCAATATTAACAGGTGATTGGAAACAATGAAATAAGAATATTTTGAAAGACTAAAAAATTATTTAATAGAAACGGAAAAATGCTTGATTTTTAACAAAATAATTTAATAGAGCTGGAATCCGGCCCGGAGGACCAAATGTTGTTGGGACCAGGGGCGTTTCGCAATTGAAACGCAAACCTTCCCCGGTGAGATTTTAAGTCTTCCCCACTTAGCGGGAAAAGACGAGTAAGTGGACTGTATGAAATATGTGGTGGGTAAAGTGGGTCCCTAAATACCTATAGGAATAAATTCAATACAGGTAAAAGGAAAGTAAAAGGCCCTTCCAAATGTTAACAAATATATATATATTGAGGAAGAATAAAACTTAAAAATAACATTAAACCCATAGAATTATAATACAACATAATTATGAAAGTAAAGAAAAAAGTAAACTAAATAAACTTAAATTTCTAGGAATTAAAATTAAAAAGGGGTAAAGAAACTTCCAAAAAATCTTACGTTATATGTAAAGGGAGAATAAATAAAAAACTGTTCATCAATGAGAGAAAAAATGGTGAGGTTCTTCTGTCCTTGTAGACTCAGATGGTGAAAGTATTTATATATATAAGGTACCTTATATCAGTGTGTAGCTGAAAATCCGCCTTCTTTATATATCATGAGATGCATCGAAATAATTGTATTTTCCAGGCTAAGGTGTTATAGTTGAGATGAGGTGGGTGAGGGAACAGTTGGTAACAGTGGTGAGTCGTTCCCCGAGCGGCTACCAAAACACTAATGACACCGGCCTGTCGCCGTGTTCGTTGTTCACTTGTTTTTTATTTACAGCTGATATAAATATTATATGATTCTTGTAACCATATTTAAAATAAAAATATGATATTTACAATTTAATTTACATTATACATAAGTAAAAAACGTCTTAACCTACAAAAAACTATACATAAAGAAGATAAAGATAATACAAATTAAAGAAGAAAAAATACAACCAATAACAAATAAAAGGGCCTGGTTCAAACGGTGGAAAAATGACATAAGAGAAAAAAATAATAATACACTAGGGCTTTAACACAGTCCTTCGGAATAACCTTATTGTCCCATATTTTCTGGAAAAGTGCTTGTATCGATTTTACCATTTTGTTACCTCCATATTTGATGAATTCCAGAAATATTCCATCACTGCCTTATGCTTTGCCCAATTTCAGTCTATCAATGACTCTTTCTATATCTTCCTCCGATATCATACCATATACTTCTCCTTCCTCCTGGAGGATCTCTTGTTCTTGGGATTGACTGAGGTCAGAGAACTACGAAGAGTAGTGTTGCCTCCATCTATCCATGATCTTGTCTGGTTCTGAGATCGTACATCCACTTTCATCTTTTATGTTTTTTATCCCTTTGGAAGTTTTACTCTTAAGTGCTTTTACTTTTTTCCAAAAGATCTTTATGTTTTCCCTGTAGTCACTGTCCAGGCATTTTCCAAATTCCTCCCAAGATTTCTTCTTGGCCTCTCTTACAGTATGTTTAACATCGTTTCTCCACTTAACATACTCTTCCCATTTCAGTGGTGTACGATTCAGCAGGTAAGCCTTCCATGCTTCTTTCTTTCTGTGGACCAATGCTTGGACTTCTTCGCTCTAGCATTTGGTGCGTTTGAGTCTAGTATTTATTCTTTTCACTCCACACACAGATGTTGCCATTTGAAGTATGCTCTCTTTCATATACTTCCAGATTTCTTCCACTGTTCCATTTTGATCTAGCCCTTTTAATTTTGCTCAAAATAAAGACATACCTCATACTCTTTTCTTTTTTCAACCACGTCTAGTGCTCTTACATTTATCTTTTCGTATGCCTTAGTTTTTATGTTTCTAGGCTTCATGATCTGGGTATCTGCAACTTATAGCAAATGGTCTGTAACTATTTCAGCACCTCTGATTACTTTAATGTCTGTGAACCATTGTCTAATATCTTTATTATACAAAAAGTAGTCAATAATGCTATTTCTTTCCTAAGCTGAAAAAGTAATTTTGTGGACTTTCTTGTGGGGAAAGAAGGAGTTACCAATGAGCATGTTATTTTCAGTGCAGAAGTCGATCTATCGCTGACCATTATTATTCTTGGTTCTTTCTCCACTATGCTTTCCCATAACTCCATGTGTATGTCTATAGTCTCATCCTGTTCTTGCATTAAAGTCTCCACAGCAAATAATATTTCTATTCATACTTTCAGATCATTATCCTTTCTAGATCAGAGTAAAATTGTTCTTTTTCTAACACAGAAGAATCTTGGTTAGGGCATAAATTTGTATTAAAGTTATTTTACCCCGAGACAACTGAAAATTGGCTGTTATTATTCTCGGCGAAACAGCTTCCCATTCCTCCATTTTCTTATGTAGTGATTCACCAACAACAAAGCCGACTCCTTCCTTAGCATATTCACCTTTGGGGACTCCTGAATATATGAGAGTGAGAGGCTAATGTGATTTCTATGAATCGAATAATACTTTCTGACGAGTGATTGGCCCAGTCTGAAAGGTCCTACAGTCCTAGGACAGCAGGTCTGCTAGTGAATTCACCTTGGCCGGCTGCACGACGCTATCTTCTAAGGGAGGTGACCCTAGAGTGTGTACTGTATATGTGTCCTTTAGTGTCAGTGTAAGTGAATGGTGTACTGTTATGTTGTGGGAGGTGTGCGATGTACTGTACTGTCGTACCCGGGTGATTGTAAAGCCCCGCTAATTGCGCACATCAATTAGCCCGTGCGGCAAGTTGTCGCATGCCCGAATTTGCCCAATCTTTCTGTTCAGGTACCTGGTTTGTTTGTAATTTGTTGAATAATATTGTAAAAGGGACAGCTCAAAAGATAAAAAAAAAATCTGGTGCGTGCGCGCAACACACAACTTTCACTTACCAACTTACTTAGATTAGTAATTGACGTGTTTTGCTAAATATCATTTCCCAAAGTCACACATTTTTCTACATTCATATCTTATTTTTGTTAATCGTTAAAGCCGTTTTTGAGTAAATAAAAAAACCCCGTGAAAATGATACAAAATTTATTAAGTAAAGTCCCCCCTCCCGTAGATCAATTTTGATGAAATTTTTACAGTCATATCTCGGGCATATAAGTACATCAAATACCAAGTTTGATCAAAATAGTTAAAACCGTTTTTGAGTAAATAAATAAAACACGTGAAAATGATACAAAATTTATTAAGTAAAGTCCCCCCTCCAGTAGATCAATTTTGATGAAATTTTTACAGTCATATCTCGGGCATATAAATACATCAAATACCAAGTTTGATCAAAATCGTTATAACCGTTTTTGAGTAAATAAAAAAAACACGTGGAAATGATACAAAATTTATTAAGTAAAGTCCCCCCTCCGGTTGATCAATTGTGATGAAATGTTGGTTATCACATCTCTGGCATATAAATACATCAAATACCAAGTTTGATCAAAATCGTTAAAACCGTTTTTAAGTAAATAAAAAAAACATGTGAAAATGATGCAAAATTTATTAAGTAAAGTCCCCCCTCCGGTTGATCAATTTTGATGAAATTTTTACAGTCATATTTCAGGCATATAAATAGATGAAATACTCAGTTTAATCAAAATCGTTAGAGCCGTTTTTGAGAAAATCGAAAAAAACTTAAAAAGTTATTAAATAAAGTACCCCCTCCCTTTGAGCAAATTTGATGAAATTTTTGCTGTCACATCGCGGGCTTATACATACTCTAAATACCCAATTTCAGGTTCGCACGGTTTATAGTTTTTGAGCTGGTCTGTTCACACACACACACACAGACACACAGACAGACACACAGACACACACACACACACAGACCATTTCGCGGGACTTGGTTATTTTGACTCAGGGGATCCCAAAACTTGTATTTCCGTTGAAAACCGGAAGTCAAAAATTTTCACGATCGCAATACTTCCACTTACTATATATTTCATATATAGGTAAGTGAAAGTAAAAATCAATGAAAGGTGGACACTTTTTCTTGATTTCAGCATTCCTACAGTGAATTATTTTGATCTTATGAATTATAGATTAATTAATTAAGCTATGTTATATCTTTGATCTTTATATCATTTATAGTGAAAAAAATTAAGATATAGCCGAAAAATGTGGTACAGCCTCAATCACTCACTGTACATAAATTTCTAAAATTCTTATTTTCTTCTAAATTTGGTAGAAAGATTTATATATATTGAGGAATGGTTAACTAGCAACGCATCTTCCTTTATTAACAACAACTATTTATTTTCCACTCTACAACATTGTTGACGTTTCGGGGCTGTGTCCCCATTCTCAAAACCTGTACATTAATTTATTTTCATTAACATTCAATGATCCAATTAAATTAATAATTAAATCAAATCCAATCAAATTAATAAATTAAATATAACTTACATAATTTCTCAATCGCATGATTGATAGTCTTTAAATAAATTTTATAATATCAATGTCATATGCTAAAAAACACTGTTACACATTTTCCATATGTCAGCTCATACTTGTCCATTTCAAATTGACTAAATGCTAATGGACTCTATCCTCTATATTTTCACCCTGTTAATACTAAATCCCTTTTTTCTCAGCTGATTGTGATAATTATGTTTTTTGTAATTATTATTTCCCTATTGCTGATTAGAATCTTTTGATTTTATTTAATATGTCCATATAATGGGTGCTTAAGTCTTTAGTATCCATTTTATAATTGACTGTAAATTTATTGTTTTTTGTTATATGTATAGCTTAACCAGTAATTTTCTATTTCTTGTACTACTTTCTATATTGTTCAATATTTTGGTTTTATCAAAATTAAATTTATGTTGTAGTTTAATACTATGGTATGATAGTGCTGATGTGTTGATGTTTTTTATATTTTTACAGTTTGATATGTGTTGCTTTAACCTGGTCTTTAGTTTTTTTGATGTCTCTCCAATGTATATTTTTTCACAATCCATGCAATCAATTCTGTATATAACATTTTGCTTTTCATAATTATCTATCCTATCTTTCATATTACTTAAATATTTATTAATTTAGTTACTATTATACAATCCTAATTTTATGTTATTTCGATCATATTCTTTTAGAGTCCTTTTTATATTATCCGTTAATCCTGGGATGAATGACATTCTATAAAATTGATTATATTAATATTCACCATTCTTTTTATTCAAAATTGTATTATTCACATTGTTATCACTCCCTGTTTTACTTTGCTTAATCAAGCCTTGATCATGATTATTATCTTCATTGGTTATTACCTTTTCATTAAAAAACTGTGTGATCAGTTGCTGCTTATTTTTGTTTGTGTTTTTTATTATTGTTTTTTCATTTTCTATTTGTTTCTTGGAATTTTTTTTATCTTATCTTCTGTTTCTGTTTGTTTTTTATTATTTATGTTATAACATAATTTATTAATGAATTTCATAGGGTAAAAGTTTTCTTTTAGTATATCATATACCTCAGTTTTTATTGTTTTCATGAAATCTTTATCTGTCAATTTTATGGATCTGAATATGAAGTTTTTTGCCGTATTAATTGTTTGTACTCTGAGATGAGTAGAGAAATAATTCAGCATTCTATTACTGCAGGTTTCTTTTTTTGTCCATGTTTTTTTTTTCATGCACACTTCTATATCCAAGAATCTGATTTTATTGTTCATTGCTCTTTCCATTGTAAATTTTAGTCTATTTTTATAATCATTAAATATTTTCAAAATTTCTTTACCTTTGTTCTTCTTTACAAATAAAAACAAGTCATCTATTTTTTTGACAATTCCATTATTTTCAATTCTATTATATTTTTTAATTATCATAGGCTCATAAGTTATTTTATTGATTTGTGATGATATTAATTTGTTTAAATAAATTCCGCTCATGTTAACAGACAGCGGTGATCCCATTCCCAGTCCCCACAGTTGTTTATAGATATTATTTTTATATTTGAAATAATTAAACCTGGTGCACAAACTAATTCCCTCCAAAAGAACTTTTTTATCCTTAATTTGGGTATTGTTTTTTACAATTTCCCAATTCTCCTCTATAATCTTTAAACAGTCCTCTATAGGGAATAGTGATTGTGGATCAAGGCTTATCACTTTGTGTCCCCTCTCATCAAAAACTATGTTTTTCAAATTTTCTTTCATCTCAAATGCATTTTTTGCATTATATTAATTATTACTGTTTAGTTCATTTAATGATGAATTCATAAATTTTGCCAATTCCTCACATGGGCCATTTACGCGGTTTATGACAGGTTTCAAGCTGTTATCTTTTTTGTGCAGTTTGATAAGCCCATATATTCTAGGTATTGTGCAATCTGTGGCTTGTATTTTGTTTTTTGTATATTTATCTATATATCCCATTTTGTGTAGTTTTTGTGCATATTTGTTAATTTTTTCTGTAAGCTCTATAATTGCATTATTTCTCAATATTCTGTATATGTTTTTATCATCTAACAATTTTTGCATCTTTTCATCATATTCTGTTTTGTACAAAATTGCTAACTTTTTGGTTTTGTCTGATTTAATTATTACAATGTTCTTATTCAGAAATTGGTTCAATAATTTGATATCTTTATTGACCTGTATGTTTGTAGGGAATTAATGTTTTAATATTTCTCATCTGACACATAGTTATTAATTAATGATCATATTCTGTTTCTAGTAGCATTCCTATGGTTATCTGAAATTTCAACATTTTCCAATATATTTTCCACATCTATAATCAATTTAATTATGTCTATACCTTTATTATGCACATCTAAATTAAAATTATCTCCCAGTGATAACAGATTAATTATGTTTACCGGAATTACAAGGTTGGTTTTGTTTTCTACCCTATTATTTATTTTATGTAGATTGTTATATTGTTTAATTATGTTATTTGAATTGTCATTATTTGGTTGATTGTCTGTTAACTTATTGTTATCAATATTATTAGCATGCATGGATGTTACATGATTGTTAATATTATTACAGATTATATGGGGTATACTTAATTTATTAATCTTAGGGGACTTTATGATCTTATTTAATTTTCTATCCTTCTCATTTTTCATTATGTCAGACATTTTATTATTAAATTCTATTATACAGTTATGAATTGAAATTTTTAGTTCCTCGCATTTAATATTATAATCATAATTTAAGCTATCTGTAATCTGGTTTATTTTATTTTTTAATTTATTAATTAACCAATGAGTTTGTTTAATTTATAAGTCTATTATTTTTATGCTGATCTTATTGAAAAACTCTGTCAAATTATTATTCACTAGGAATTGGTTACAAAACAGGTTGTCAAGATTTTTTAATTTATAATATATGTGAGGGGGTAATCAATATATATTATAAAGCATAGTGTACAATGTGCATACCGAAAAAGCTCAAAAACGACTGCACGTACGACCAAGAAAGCTATGTCGTCGTGTAGCAGTATACCCCCTAACCGTGAAGAAGTTTTCCGTTTTTATCTTTAGATTGTAAAATGTAAGAGAAGAGGATCGGAATTTTAAGCCTCTCGCACCATGTAATCAGCCTACCTTTACGGTTTAGTGAATAAAAAATTTAGTTCGAGCTCCAGACTACCATGAAGCGCTAGGATGCGTTTCACTCAATATTTATTGTCCATCCATTCAAAATTTCTAAAAAATTAAGCGAAAATAAGTAGTTTCTCCTTTGTGTTAAAAAAAAAAAATATGATTTTACATCTCTTCAATGAATTAGAAAACCAACTGGATTTCTTACAAATTAAAACAAATTAATTTTCACATAAAAAGGCTAATTGATCAACACATTACATTTAATCAATACATAATATATAACTAAATTTAATGCAATATGATTGAATATTTCTTAGTTGTACAGGGAGCGAATATAAATCAACTTACTGAATATGAATATAAATCAAAACATAAAGTTTGAAGTGTTCTTATTGTAGTTATGAAAAAGAAGTTGGTTTGATTACTACTATGAGCCTTCCAGTCGAAAAAATGGCTAACTCCAATGTCAGCATTTTTTCAATAAGATTTTATCACTCCTTATAGTTCAGGATAGAAAGAAATATGGTAAAGAAATTGTGCCTTGATTTGCGTAAAATTAATTTTTCTTTTACCATTTTCAATCCCCAAAAACGGATATAGGGTCCCTTATTTGGGTGGACTCTGCAGATCTCGAATCTTAAGATTAATACCAAGTTAAAACCGAAGTTTCAAGAAGGTGCTAATTTTTTCTGATATACTACCACACAAATACTGGAGCGAAGCCGGGCACCTTAACTAGTTTGTTATAATTCTAATTGGATCATTGAATGTTAATGAAAATAAATTAATGTACAGGTTTTGAGAATGGGGACACGGCCCCAAAACGTCAACAATGTTGTAGACAACGTACAACAATGTTTGTAGAGTAGAAAATAAATAGTTGTTGTTAATAAAGGAAGATGTTTTGCTAGTTTACCTTTACAAATTTCTTAAAGTATGTGGAGGCAGCTGATCTCCAAACCTTTGTTATATCCCAGTTATGAAAGTTTGATGATTATTTGGAAGGGAGCCATCTCCACTGACTAGGTCCCAGGTTGGTAAGGATTTGCTTATTACTTCAGCATGGTCATCCATGATCATTGTTTTCTGTACTTGGCTTCTTTTGGAATTCCATCATCAATGCGATCTTATTTAAGTGAATCCTTAATAAGTTTCAGGAAAAAAAATGGACATTATATAGTGGAGGGGTTTCTAATTACTTTAATATTCATTAATGATTGTTTATTTCATTCAAGTTGACTTTTCAACAAATTATCAACATCTTCATCATGGTTAGTGCGACAACCCGTCACTGAGTCAGGCATCCTCTGAAAGCTTCAGTCAGTTGGCTCGATATGTTGCTACAGCTCTCCAGTTTCGGATACCTATCGAATGGCGGCGGTTCGAATCCGCCCTGGGAGGGTTGACTTTTATTTTGTGGAGGCCCCACGGAATAAATCTCGACCCTCCCACCATGGTTAGAATAGGTTGGTTACACCTCTATAGTAACCCCCCGTATGCCACACATGGCCAGGTAGGGGTACCGAACAAAAAAAAAAAAAAAAAAAAAAAAAAAACAGTTTCGGGTACCCAGAAAAACCCGAACATCTGTCGCAACGGAGTCGACATACCTACATTAGGGTGGCCCACCCACTCTCCACTTGCCATGGAGCTCTCTATTCAGCTTCTTCATGTGAATCTCGCTATCCTCCATCCTAACCACGTGGCCTGCCTCACGAAATCTTCCAAGCTTGATGAGTTTAACCACTTTTTTCACCACAAAGCTCTAAGAGCTATGGAGAATATGGATTCTTCCTTCTTTTCTATGTGTCTCCCTCTCGAAACGGACCAAAAATTCTTCTTAGTAATTGTCTTTGAAATACCAGAAGCTTGGCCTCATTAGCTCTGGTGAAAGCCCAGCCTTCCTACCCATTCGTAAGAACAGGACAGACCAAGGACCTACAAAGGTTAACTTTGGTCCTGTTGGATAGGCATCTGCTCCTAAAGGGTTTGGCCAGTCCATAGTAGTTCCGGTTAGCTGCAGCATTTCTCCTGTTAATTTCCTAGGAGATTTTATTTATCACATTTATTAAATGATTTGAAAACAAGAGGGTTTGGTGCTGTTAATGCCATCATTTTTGCCAGTTAAAACTTGTTCCTTTGAATGCTATCAGAACATAACTTTCTGATTCACGTGTTCAGACATATCATCTTCCTATTAACCTTTAGTGGAATGAAATTTTCTTATAGGATCAGTGTTTTATTATTATTTTATTGATTGTATTTTTCAAAATTCTATCTCTTCAATTATGTTTACTATTTACAGATCATGAGATTTATTCTGTTTTGTTTCAATTGTCCTAAGATTCTTCTATCCTAATGTTCGACACTACACTTCATTTCTTAAAACAACATAAAATTTCATTCTCCCCTATATTATTGGTAGAGTTTCTTGCATGAATGGTCTGATATTCATCTTGAAAACTTATTTATTTTATATCTTGTCATTTAAGAACAAGAAGATATATGATAGCTTTTTACATTCTTACTATCTAGTTTATAGACTGGGCTTGAACTGATCAACATTTTTTTAATTCAAAATTGTATTGTTCTTTTTAAGCATAAGAGAGGTCGAGGTCAGTATGGAGGTGATAAACATGGTGCTGGTAATAAAGGATCAGGGCAGCGACAGAATTATATGAGACTCGGCTATGAAACTGGAAATAATCCTTTTTATTTAAGGTTCCCTTATGAACCATATTATCAAGGGCATCAGTAAGTTTTTTAGTGTATATATTTTTTTATTTTTAAAATTAGAGTTTTGATTTAGAATGAATGACTATGCTTCGTTTGTTTGTTTGTTTAACGTCCATTTTTGTGCTACTTAGGCCAATCGGACGATGCTACAGTGGGAGTCCTAAATTTTGCCTATCCAGGTATAATTAGGATAGGGATCTTTAACGAGTACCTGACATCGTACAGGCTCGGGACCTCCATTTTACGGTTAAATTTTTTTTTTTTTTTTTTTTTTTTAATAATAACATGTAAAGTTTCAACTGTATCTTATTGTTATTATGTACCTAAGAACAACTAGGGAAACCAATCTTTGATCACAAATAGTCTACCATTGAGGTGTTTAGTACCAACTGTAACTGTACAATAGTAACTGTCACTCAAAAGTGGCCCTCTGATTGCGTTAACACGATTATTCCCTGTATAAAAGAAAATGGTAAATTGCGCTTTCAGAGAACAAAATTATTAATAATATTGTGAATATATTATGGAATTGTAGGTTTTATCATCCTGGCATTCCAACAATTCCATTCTATATATGAACAATTCCGATTCCAATGGTATGTATGTAAAACTCAAAATATTCTGAGTTGTAACCATCCAACGTGCAATATACAGAAATATATAAGTCGATTTATCAGAAATAAGTCTATTAAATTATTCTATTAAGGATTTTTCTGTTAAATGTCGGTCTAATATCTACGTTACTATTATTTCAAAAATCTTTAGCTAAATATGGGCAAAATTTAATAAGATATTCACAAAACCTACAACTAAGTTAAAACCCACAAATAAGTTAAAAAACATTACGAATTGATAGGCAGGTGTTAATTTGTTAAAAAACTTTATAAATACATCATTCAATGAATAAATACTATCACAGATAAATGATCAATTTGAAATTAATGCTTAGATGGTCTGTCCAGATTTTTGTAGTATATAATCTTTTGAATGAATTTTTTACTTTATATGGTCGTGTAAGGTAAAATATAGTTATGTAAAGTGATATACAGTTTTTACATCACTAAATTGAATGAAAAATTCACATGACATTGCAGTCTGTAGACAGAATAGTCTGTAGAAAGTTATCATAGATTATAACTGCAGCATTGGGGCAGGGGAGACTTGAGCAGTAATCTGTGCCTGAAATGTACTCGAAATATAATTTTTACTTTCACTTAACCTATATTTTTTTTTTTTTTTTTTTTTTATTGGTCCTCCCCTTCCTCGCCTTGTAGGCTATAAGGGGTTTCCCGGGCCAGGGGAGAGGGTGGGGGATTGATACCGAGTATTATTAAATTTTCCCCTGGCTCCAGGTTTTGAACTTGCTATCTTTTGGTTCTCAATCATATGTTGCCATGAGCATCGCGTATTTTTTACGCGTTTGCCCACTCGGCCATCCCACCACCCTCACTTACCTATATATGAAATATATAGTAAGGGAAAGAATTGCAATCGTGAAAAATTTCGACTTCCGGTTTTCAACGGAAATACACGTTTTGGGGTCCCCTGAGTCCAAATAACCAAGGCCCGCGAAATGGTCTGTGTGTGTCTGTGAACAGACTAGCTCAAAAACTATAAAGCTAGCGAACCTGAAATTGGGTATTTAGTGTATGTATATGCCCGCGATGTGACAGCAAAAATTTCATCAAAATTGCTGTAAGGGAGGGGGTACTTTATTTAATAACTTTTTAAGTTTTTTTTATTTACTCAAAAACGGGTTTAACGATTTTGATCAAACTGGGTATTTGGTGTAGTAATATGCCCTAGATATGACTGCAAAAATTTCATCAAAATTGATCTACCGGAGGGGGCACTTTACGTAATAAATTTTGTACCGTTTTCACGTGTTTTTTTATTTACAAAAACGGCTTTAACGATTTTGATCAAACTGGGTATTTGATGTATGTATATGCCCGCGACATGACAGCAAAAATTTCATCAAAATTGAGAAAATGGAGGGGGTACTTTATTTAATAAGCATTGTCTTATGTTCACGTGTTTTTTTTTATTTACTCAAAAACGGCTGTAATGAGTTTGATCAAATTCGTCATTTTTAATGAAAATTAGGTGTTCTTTAATATCAGGTAAGCTTTATCATTATTAAAATGTTCTGAGGGGGCTTAAATGGGGAAGCGACCTTTTTTGTTTTCCTATAAAGTACCTTTGTTTTGTTTATATAGAGAAATTAACTGTCTCTCGTTACGCCTAAAAATAAGAAATGGCTAAATATGAAATATGAAAAAAAATCAAGAGGAGAAGAAAAGAAAAATATTCATCAACTCATAAAACATGTTGAGCCCACACATGCGGACTATGCCTTTAATTATAGACCATTGTTCATAATTAAAGCCATTCTGTTCATTTAGAAATTATTTGTTTCTTGGTAACTAAACGAGGTTTTCAACAACTACATAGAGAATTATTAAATCAGACGACTTGGAGTATTATGCTTGCATTGCCGAATCATCACAAGTAAAAACTTTTATTTAATAATAAAATAAAATAGTGTTTTTTATAGAGCAAATAAAAAGAAATAATAAATGAATGTATAAAAATGTGTGACTTTGAGAAGTGGCAATTAACAAAACACATCAATTTCTAATCTAAGTAAGTTGGTAAGTTAAAGTTATGTGTTGCGCGCACCCACCAGGTTTTTTAATCAGTTTCTAACAATTTATTTGGTCTCTTCTTTTGACCATCATTTCATAGTTTTGGCAACTTCTGATTAACATTTTTATTTTGTAAATATAAGGTCTCTTAATATTATTCATAAAATGAATAATTTTAATTTTTACATGTGGCAAGGTTAACCCTATACAGGTTAGAGATATCAATCCACTGTTGTATACTTAAATAGCCGACTCACTGTAGGAGGTTCACCAGCAAACAAAAAATAGGGTTTTGTTGCTGGAATCCGGTAGCATGATTAGGGATGAGAATCAATTGGGCAAACTTGTTAAAAAAAAAGCGACAGGAGTTCGATAACATGACAGTCGCATAACCTCTCAAAACAGGCCACGCCCATCAGCCGCTCTTCAGTACCTTTACCTAATAAAATACCTACATAAAATATGAGTGGCAAACAGCCACTTTGTTATTTGGTAGAACATTTGGATAGGAAGCTCTATCCACATAGCATATGCTTGTGTTGCTGGAAATAAGATATTGCACACTAACAAAATCTGAATGGTTTTGGGCTGCTAGATCTCTTAGGGTGAAAGGCGAACTTGAGAAGAATAACTAAAAAAAAAAAAGTTTCTTAAATTATGCATTTATTTTTCCTAAGTAATTACTTTTCAAAATTATTACTTGTTATTTATTAGCCACCAGGGAAAATTTGAAAATTCAATATTACTTTACTTTATGCCTTTAATTGACAAAAGATGATTTTGTTGAAAAAAAAAATTTCAATCCTTAAACCATTCTTTCTTATACTTAAATTTTTGCTGTTTTGTTAATTTATCTTCCACCGCCTAATATATTTATTTTAATTTCCAGCTTGAGAAAGCAGTATCCTCCGTTATCTCTTCTCCAGCTGCAAAAGATGATTGATACTAACAGAATTGATACATCGGAGCCAATTGATTTGGCTACACTTTGTAACACAGGGATATATAAGATAAAACCTGAGGAAAAACACTATGGTGTTCATTTAACTGATGAGGTGATTCTTTTAGATTTTTAAAATTATAGTTCTTTGTATTACGATTTATTAAAGTGGACCTTTACAGTACAAAGCCGGGCTTCACGAGCGAGTTCAGTAATCATATTGATTACTTTAGAGGCACTTTTGGTACTAGTAATCTTATAATTGCCATGTTTCCCCCTATCCACTTGCAATTAATTGGAACACATAATATGTGCACATTTTTAACATTTTTTTTTAAATACCCCTCTAACATAAAAACCTGTAGTCAAATATAAAAGGTGTAACCATCCTATTTTAACCAAGGTGGGAAGGTTGAAACCGCCCAGGGTAGTCAACCCAGCACGGTCAAACGGCACGTTCGGCTCAAAAATGCTAATGTTTTTTTTTTAATAGCTCATTTTGATTACCGGAATACGAAACTACCCCTGGCAACATGATTTGGCTACTGTATAGATTTTAAACAATTACAGCTTCCCCCTCAAATGATTTACTATAGTCCATTCCATGCCGAGATGGCAGTATGTGTTTTGCCAAGGGAGTTCTGTCTCTTTCTAACATGAGCCTCTCTAGATAACTCTGTCCTTATTCCTCCGTGCAACGTTGCCACTAATTTCAACTTCGTCCAATCTTTTCGGGAAAAATTCTATAATGAGCAGAATTTGATTCTCAATCAGCCTATCCTAAAAAAAAAAAAAAAAAAAAAAAAAAAAAAACACAAAAGATAAATCTACAATCGCAATAAATTATTTTTGGTAATTTTTTACTTTCACTTACCTATATATGAAATATATAGTAAGTGGAAGTATTGCGATCGTGAAAAATTTCGACTTCCGGTTTTCAACGGAAATACACGTTTTGGGGTCCCCTGAGTCGAAATGACCAAGTCCCGCGAAATGGTCTGTGTGTGTGTGTGTGTGTGTGTGTGTGTGTGTGTCTGTGTGTCTGTGTGTGAACAGACTAGCTCAAAAACTATAAACCGTGCGATCATGAAATTGGGTATTTAGTGTATGTATATGCCCGCGGTGTGACAGCATAAATTTCATCAAAATTACTTAAAGGGAGGGGGTACTTTACTTCATAACTTTTTAGGTTTTTTTCGATTTTCTCAAAAACGGCTCTAACGATTTTGATTAAACTGAGTATTTGATCGATTTATATGCCCAAAATATGACTGTAAAAATTTCATCAAAATTGATTAACCGGAGGGGGGACTTTACTTAATAAATTTTGTAACATTTTCACGTGTTTTTTTTTATTTACTCTAAATCGGCTTTAACGATTTTGATCAAACTGGGTATTTGATGTATGTACATACCCGAGATATGACTGTTAAAATTTCATCAAAATTGATTAACCGGAGGGGGGACTTTACTTAATAAATTTTGTATCATTTTCACGTGTTTTTTTTATTTACTCATAAACGGCTTTAAAGATTTAGATCAAACTGGGTATTTGATGTATTTATATGCCCGAGATATGATTGTTTAAATTTCATCAAAATTCATTAACCGGAGGGGGCACTTTACTTAATAAATTTTGTATCATTTTCACGTGTTTTTTTTATTTACTCAAAAACGGCTTTAACGATTAACAAAAATAAGATATGAATGTAGAAAAATGTGTGAATTTGGGAAATGATATTTAGCAAAACACGTCAATTTCTAATCTAAGTAAGTTGGTAAGTGAAAGTTGTGTGTTGCGCGCACGCACCAGATTTTTTACCTTAACATTTTAATGGAAATTCTTGTTTCTCTTGTCCCTGTGTCCTTATTTTTTGATATATTGCTTTGAAAATTTTCATAAAAACACCAGACGTTGCATACACTCGTAAAAAAGAAAAAAAAATGGTTTTATAGTTGTTCCTTTCCTATTTTTTGGCAAAATGAAAATTTTAATGGAAACTCTTGTTTCTCTCGTCCCTGTGTCCTTTTTTTTTTTTTTTTTTTGAGATATTGCTTTGAAATTTTTCATAAAAACACCAGACGTTAAATTATTATTCACTATGAAAAATTATGATTCAGTTTATTTCAAAATCTTTTCATCTTTATTATTTTTAAACTAATTTCATTATCCTGGCAATAACCCTGTTGGGTCCTTAAGATGATCTCTAATCCATTGTACCTTAAACAGGCTTTTCCCAAGCCAGGACAGCGCATCAACCCTTACTGGGACTACAGGTATAAAGCATTTCACTCAATTGAATTATAATTTTGCATAGTAATTAATATTTTCTTGAGATACCATTTTACCAATTTATTTATTTTAAACAATGGCCGGCATGCAGATTAATAACAAAGATAATAACTTTAATAATGGACCACCTCTATTTTATTATTTAAGTATTCTAACAAGTTATATTTCTTTCAAAACCTTTTAAATATAATTTATACCTTATATTACAATAATAATAAATTACAATATATTTTATATTTAAAAGGTATATAAAGATAATTTCAAGGAATATATTATTCTAAAATATAATAATTTATAAATAAATACCTGTGACCTTTGAAATTGAAACTACTGTTTTTAGGAATTTTACATTTATTGTCCTTGACGGAATGTTATAAAACAGGTGATTTATAATTTTTGTAATTCCTTGTAAACGGCTTTTCCTGTTACCCTTGGCTTTACAACACTGGATGCCATGCATGCTACTGTGGATCTGCTTCCTCCCGTAACAGGACCCTGAAAAATTTTTCTTAATCTACTATTAGTATTGGATCCATTATCATCAGTTTCCTTATACCTAATTTTTTTAATAGTCTTATTAGAGAAAACTTATTATAATTTATTTTTTGTTTTAGGGTGCTGATATTTTTAGTAGTAAAATAAACATTGAAGTGCAGTGGGCTAATGAGGCAACAATAGCAGCTATTGAAAGAAATGGTGGTGTTATCACCACTGCTTTTTATGACATTCATTCTTTGTGGATTTTGAAAGATCCTGAATTATTTTTCCATAGAGGTTATTATTAATACCAATATTTATTAGATATTATATAAATATTAATATAAGTAGGCATGATAATGGATTGTTTGCAACTAGAGGATTATTTTAAATTATTACTAGAGAGATATTTCATTAATACCACACAGACCAGAATTTCGTTATTAAATTTTCCTTCATCACTTCTTTCTCAAGATAAATATATAATTTTTAAAATATTTTGTTAGTTTTTTTTTACCTTATTACTTATCGGTCTATGAAATGTATAATAAGGAAAAGTATTGTGATTGTGATATTTTTGAATGCAAATACACATTTTGGTGTATTTCCGTCATAAAATAACCAAGTAGTTAACAACAAAGTAGAAGGTTTTGATCGGTTGGTATGATCAAAAGATTTCTACACTAAGTAGGATGATTAGTGAAAGTTTGTTGCTCGCATCACTTTACATTTTTTCAATTAATTTTCCCTCATTAGTAATATATTAATATATTATAGTAATTCCTTTATTAATTTCAATTATTATTATCATTTCAGGTCAGCCTATTCCCAGGCGAATGCTACCCAGTGAAGATGTTATTCTTTATTACTCTAGTCCTGTAAACCGTGGTTATTTAGCTGATCCTGAAAAAATTAGCTATGAGAGATTAGTTTTATCACAAAAATTTGGTTATGAGCTTCCGTCCATAAGCAAAAGTGACCCAATGTATGATGTTTTAATGCAAAGGAAAGATCCACGACAGATATTTTATGGTTTAGAACCAGGATGGATTATCAATTTAATTGAAAAAGAAATATATAAGCCTAAAGATGAAGAATTAATTAAATATTATAAAACATAATCCACTTCATGTATATATCTTGTGTATATTGTTTTTATAGTTATTAAATTCTTTTGTTTATGTCTATACTTATATTTAATTTTGTCCTATTAATAATTCATTTCATGTTACTATTAACTCCTCATTATTCAACACACCAAAGTACTATATCTATCTATCTATCTATCTATCCATTGACGCTACAGCCCATAAAGGACTTTGGCCTCCGAAAGAATCCTCATCCAACTTCCTCTGTCTGCTGCCTCCGCTCTCCATCTCCTCACTCCCATTTGCCGCAAGTCTGCCTCCACATCCTCCAGCCACCTCAGACGGGGTCTTCCTCTTAATCTCTTTCCTCCTGGTCTCTCGTATAATACACCTTAGTACCCATTGTTAAATTACTTAGGTATTGTCAGTTCAAATATGTTTCTGAACTTGTAACATTACTTTTGTAAATTTAAGTTATTCTTAGCAATTATATCAAGCAGATGGTATTCACTTTGACATAAAAAGATTTTTTATATTGATAATAATAATTCTTAGCTACTTGTTTATAATTAAGAAGAAATAAGGTGAGTGAGAACAGATGTGAACTGAATTTAATTTTTAGTTTTAAAATTTCTTGGCTTCTTGTGCCTTCTTCACAAAACTATTTAACTTGCATTGATTCTTTAACATGTTCACGCTGGACTGTAATTCATGCTCCTGCACATTGGCGGCTAACCTTAATTATTTTCTGTCTATCAGAGGGGAGTTATTCCTGGGCATTATGCAATATTGACAATCCAACATTCATAAAATAAACAATACAGTCCTAACACGTTATACATCCTCGTGGAAAGTTTAGTGATTGACTAAAGTGTTCGATACACTAGTCTAGTGCGGGCCACCGGTGGCCCACGCCGGCGTGAACGTGTTAAAAAGTGAAAGTTGGCTGCTTAAATTAAGGGATCAGCTTTATCTTATGGATAATATATGTTTTATGGTTGAAAATAAGCAAGGAAGTATTATACAATTAAGAATAAAGTTCTTGAGTGATTTTAAGCAGAGCCAATTATGTGAGAAAAAAATCTGGTGTGGATGCGCCCAACATACAACTTTCACTTACCAACTTACTTAGATTAGAAATCGATGTGTTTCGATAATATGTAAACACCAATCCTCAACTTCACACATTTTAATATATACTTATATTTGTATATCACCATAAGTTATAGAGTATCTGTATAGTAAAATTTGGTAGTTCTCAGCACTTTTCGATTCATTATTGCTAATTTATTTATGAAGGGACTAATTTCATCAACAGTCGAGTTTTTTTTACTGCTTGCTTGTTTTTTCTAGGAGTTGCTCTTTGCAAATACATCGTGAAGGTGTATTTACGTTTCTTACGCTTTTCTGGAAATCAAGAACGATTACTTCTTCTCTTTATCTGGCATCACGACCCACTTGATGAGTCAAAGCCTGCTCCAACAAGGATTGCCAATCCTCCCTATTGCGTGCCACTGCCTTCCAATTTCTTATGCCAAGCAGACTACTGTTGTAAATAAAAAGTAAACACGTGAAAATGGGACAATATTTATTAAGTAAAGTGCCTCCTCCAATTAATCAATTTTGATCAAAGTTTTACTGTCGCATCTCGGGCATATAGATACACCAAATACCGAGTTTAATCAAAATCGTTAGAGCCGTTTTTGGGAAAATCGAAAAAAACCTAAAAATTAGACAAAATTCTTCAATTTTGTCAGGTCTGTGCGGTTTATAGTTTTTGAGCTAGTCTGTTCACACACACACACAAACACACACACACACACCCACAAACACACACTCAGAGGACCCCAAAACGTGTATTTCCGTTGAAAACAGGAAGTCGAAATTTTCCACGATCGCTATACTTCCACTTACTATATATTTCATATTTAGGTAAGTGAAAGTAAAAATTTAACAGAAAATTGAATGAAATGGGTTAAGAAGAAATCAAGGAAATACTTGATTCAACAATTCTTTGTAGAGGGAAAAAAGATCAAGAGCATAAATGAATAAGAAGGCATCATTTTTCAGAAGAGAAATGTGTAGAAGGTGTAGTAAGGCAAAACACAAACACACACACACACACACACACACACACACACACACACACACACACACACACACACACACACACACACACACACACACACACACAAACACACACACGCACACACACACACACACACACAAACACACACACACACACAAACACACACAGACCATTTCGCGGTACTTGGTTATTTCGACTCAGAGGACCCCAAAACGTGTATTTCCGTTGAAAACAGGAAGACGAAATTTTCCACGATCGCTATACTTCCACTTACTATATATTTCATATTTAGGTAAGTGAAAGTAAAAATTTAACAGAAAATTGAATGAAATGGGTTAAGAAGAAATTAAGGAAATACTTGATTCAACAATTCTTTGTTGAGGGAAAAAAGATCAAGCGCATAAATGAATAAGAAGGCATCATTTTTCAGAAGAGAAATGTGTAGAAGGTGTAGTAAGGCAAAACAGAGTTATGGGTAAAATATGTATGTGAAGTTGAAAATAAGCAAGGAGGTATTATACAATTAAGAATAAAGGTCTTGAGTGATTTTAAGCAGAGCCAATTATGTGAAAAAAAAATTAACAGAAAATTGATCGAAATGGGTTAGGAAGAAATCAAGGAAATAAGTCAGTCTTGATTAAACAAGTCTATGTTGAGGGAAAAAAGATCTAAAGCGTAAATGAACAAGAAGGCACCATATTTCAGAAGAGAAACCTGCAGAAGCTGTAGTAAGGCAAAACAGTGTTATAGTATTTATGTGTTGGATGGCTGAAAAAATTGTTGGACGAGTGCAATTGTTTTTCACTGTCATAGTCATTAATTTGGGATTCGATAACGGAAGGAATTACATACGATACTTGTGCAAGTTGAGAGTAATTACTTATTTCTTTTATACTGATAGTTGTTAATAATGGCCAAGTGATGAGGAGAAAAAATAAACCTATCAGAGTTAAATAGTGTTTCAGAGACTGAAAAGAAAGGACAGATCTAAAGCTATAAGAAAGTGAACAATGAAATATTAAAATATGAAGTCTGGTGTAACATTAAAAGTACTTAAAACAGAGATTTTACTTTTAATGATATAGTGAACAGAAATTAGCCACCTTGCAAAAAACTTTATATCAAAGGATACTAATACCTGCTCAATCTGTTAATTATGCTAGGGAAGTGTCCTTCACCAGTCAGTTATAATACATTTAAGGACTGTCCCGTGCATGTACCAAAGTCACATGTTGTAGGAAGAACCCAGTGTGACTAGAATCATTATAGGCTGGCACATCCTGGCTGACAGCTTATGGGTATGAAGCAATTTGGCATTATAGAAGTCCAGGAA
The DNA here is from genome assembly GCA_911387785.2 of Aelia acuminata. Classification (NCBI taxonomy): domain Eukaryota; kingdom Metazoa; phylum Arthropoda; class Insecta; order Hemiptera; family Pentatomidae; genus Aelia; species Aelia acuminata. Next base: position 130,061,012 of record OU426979.1, read on the forward strand.
ACAAACTGCTTTGGGAAACTTTCTATGAGGGACTGAGTCAGCACACCATGGATTATGCAGTCAAGCTATCCCCAAGCTCCTTCTGTGCATACCTTTTCAGAGATTAAAAAAAAACCAAAAGGGTCCTTTTCTGTTAAGGTCTGGGCCTCATTAAAGGGCACCATATGGCCAAGCCTAAAATAAAAGCCTCATAGCGATACTAGTACCAATTATGCTGTATGCTATATCAGGTGGGGCAATATGGGTTTCACATTGTTATCTGCACACCTGTCCCTCCTCCGTAGGTCAGAAATTAAAAGATGGAGAAAAGGGATTTTTTTATGAAAAATTCTAAAACCCGCGTCATTTTCAGTTAAAAAGCAGTTTTATCAAGTTTATTTGATCCCAGCTTTCGACTCCCCCTAGCTACCGAGAGGAAGTTGTGATTATCCATGAAACTACATGGACTGCCATATGTTTCTTTAATAAACATTTTGAGAAGCAGGTACTTCGCTTTCTCACCAAAGTTGATATAAAGACCATTGCATGTGATGAAGCATGAAAATCAGGATACAAATTTCAAGTTTAGAATCGGCCACAATTTGAAAATTGGTATCTCAGAACATGAGCGTACCCAGCGGGGGGGCAGCTTCCCCCCTGGAAGCCTGGAAGCAACAATTTTTTAGGCTTTTAAGAATGGGAGCAATACTAAAATACATTTTTTTCAAGCAAATAATTGTAATAACTTAGTTAATAAAGCACTGCTATAATCTATATAAATAAATTTGAAATTCTTTTTGTTTGTTTGTTTATTTGTTCTTTATAGAAATCCATACCGTTTGTCCTAAATTCTCCAAATTTCGCTAAGTGGTTCTTTGATACCAGGTTCGAACACCTGTCCACATTAAAATTGCATAACTTCAGCTGATATTCTTTGTTCTCCAAATTTCGCTAAGTGGTTCTTTCAGACCAGATGCGAACACCTGTCCATATTAAATTTGCTAACTTCAGCTGATCTTCTTTGTTCTCCAAATTTCGCTAAGTGGTTCTTTCAGACCAGGTGCGAACACCTGTCCATATTAAATTTGCTAACTTCAGCTGATCTTCTTTATTCTCCAAATTTCGCTCAGTGGTTCTTTCAGACCAGATGCGAACACCTGTTCATATTAAAATTGCACAACTTCAGCCGATCTTCAGCTGATATTCTTTATTGTTATAAAAATCATAATAATCTCACTTCATAATGTTTTTTTTTTTTTTTTTTTACGAAATCGACCATTTCTTTAGAAAAATAAAATTCCCCGTGATATGCCGGGATATACAGCTATAATCTATGTATATAAAGATGAAATTCTGTTTGTTCTTTATAGAAATCCATACCGTTTGTCCTAAATTCTCCAAATTTCGCTCAGTGGTTCTTTCAGACCAGGTGCGAACACCTGTCCATATTAAAATTGCATAACTTCAGCCGGTCTCTGGGTATATTGTTTATTGTTATAATAATCGTTTTGATCTCGCTTTACATTGGTTTTTACAAAATCGACCGTTTGAGTCGATATAAGTCTCAGTTTATAGATTTAAAAAATGAAATTCTCCGGGTGAAACCGGGATATACAGCTATTATATATAATTTTGGTTTCATTCACTTTTTCCGCGGTAAGGTGTTACAACCTGAACGACCATAGCTTGCCCCCCCCCTTAGTTTTTAGCTTGCCCCCCCTAGATTTGATCCTGGGTACGCCCATGTCTCAGAAGCTATCTAACCTACTGAGATAGTTTTGGTTTCACATTGTAGAAAATCCATTCAGGTTTAAAAATTCAGAGAATAAATTTTGTTAAAAATGTGCTACTTCATGATCAAACGAGGAAACCCGAAAAAAGTGCAAACATTTGCAGTTTTTGGTTTATTAAAAAGCATTGGCGGATCCAGGGGGGGAGGCTGTGGGGGCTGCAGCCCCTCCCTTTGGAAAAATTTTCGTCATTAAAAGATAGAATTTGACTTTCCTTAATTTGGGGAAGCAAGTTATAGAACAAATAATGTGCAGAACAAGTATAACTTTAGTTATGGGACAGGAAAATAAAGGTAAAAAAGCTGATTAGCAGATCCAAATGAAGGGCTGTGGGGCTGCAGCCCCCCCCCCCCCTTTAGGACAGCAGCCCCCCCTTTACGATCGGCTGGATCCGCCCATGTTCAAAAGTGATCTGGACTTTGGCATCTTAGTCACATCCCGTACAAGAAAAAAAACAAAACGAAACCTACTACCATCACTTGATGCAACTTCAACCACTATTTTTATGATAAGGTTACTAGACTACTACAAAGGTTTCGCTCAGGTAAGGTTTAATACTTGAATCTTTTCATCTTAAGATCACACAATGACCAACTGCTAAAAAATTATAGTCAAATGTAGAAGCGTTAGCTTTGTAAATGAATGAAAAACAATTAAAATATTCGGGATGAGAAGAAAACAATGGTTGGTAAAATTAAAACCAATAATATATTTTTTTTTTTGATACTAAAAAAAATGCTAGTGGCCCACGGGGTCACCTGTAGTATAGTGGTTTGCATGGCAACCTACAATACTAAGGGTTGCAGGTTCGCGCCCAGCGGTGGCCCTAGGAATTTTTAATGGGACTCAAACATCCTTATCGGATCTGATTCATTTACGAAGGATAGATAGTAACCGGTCATACATGCCCTCAACCGACCCGTTACTATCTATCCTTCGTAAATGAATCACATCCGATACAAGGCCGTGCTGCGGTGCGGTTATGTGTGACTAGAGCTTTAGAGTTGTCAAAATAGGGAAGCAGGTAATCGTTCACATTCTACTTAAACTTATTTATGTAAGTAGAATGTGAGCTCCTGTGTGTAGTGGCTAGCATAGTCAACTACCATACCCAGGGTCACGGGTGCCTAGCCCCGCAGATGGCTCTGGGATTTTTTAGTGGGAGTAAAAAGATTCATGGATCTAAGATGGAAGTCTCGAGCCAGTCAGATGGAAGGTACTCCTAAAAGATCCCTAATTATACTTGGATACGCAAAATTTCGGATTCCCACTGTTGTATCGTCCGGTTAGCCATAGTAGCATAAAGTGATGCTAAATTAAAAAGAAATTTATTTGGTCATTTGGGCGACAGTGAATGTTGGTACCGATGTCTTAAGCTGACAAGTGAGGGGGAGGAACGGCAGTGGCGGATCCAGGGGAGGGGCGCGGGGGACGCGCCCCCTCCCTGACAGATGAGGACACCACTACTATAACTATTTCTGTATAAAAAGGGCTATTCTCAGTGATTTTTTTAACTCATTAAATGAAAAATAGATTGTATATAAATATTGAATAGAAATTCTGAATGTAAATATACACTAATATGTTAAATTAGGCCTTCATGAAACCTACAAATTTAAAAAATAAAAAGTGCGCCCCCCTACTCGGACAATTTCTGGATCCGCTACTGACGAACGGGTTACCGCGTTTCAACAATAAGGTCCAAGTGTCTGTGGTGTCGAGCACCTTATAGCAACTCGGAAGTAATATGAGCTCGGAAGTAAGTGATATGGTAATGATAGTACCAGTAAAATATTTCATGGTTTTTAGCCGTTAAATTCAAATCTCTCAATTATTATTAAGATAATGTTAGATTCGTTTGGAAGATGGGTCATGAAGCATGAAAACTACGAAATTAGCATAAAATGCGTGCTTTATTTATTTAATTTCTATTACTAGTATCGACGTTTTTACTTCTTTTTGATTTGTTTTTGCCACAAAAACTTTTCTTTTTGACTTTTGATCATAGTTTGCATTAATACAAAGATGTGTACATTATGAATTTTGAACAGATTCAAAAGTGACTGACTTTGTGATGTCATCAAGAAATAACCCTATTGAACTTCTGTGGATGTTAGATAAGGCTTGAGAACCTCGGTTCGCCAGCGACTGAGAGGTTGTGTAGTACTTATTATCAAAAACGTTAGTGTTTATTTTGAAGTGGAGTATTAGCTTTTAAGGCCTACAAACTAAGGAATATAGGGTATATTTTTAAACAATGCCTAGCAAGAAGAAAAAGTACAATGCGAGATTTCCTGCTGTAAGTAGTTGACAAATATATCACTTTGCTTTTTCAATGCTTCAATTTATAACTAGTTTTATTCAGGGGAGGATAAAGAAGATAATGCAGACTGATGAAGAAGTTGGGAAAGTAGCTCAAGCTGTACCTGTCATAATTTATATCCTTTTTTGTGTAAAATAAAAATCATCTTCATCACCATACATTGTTTGATTATTTTTAATCTTGTTTTTTTTTTTTAGTTTTTGTTCTTAGCCTTCCATGTAGTATTATCTCACCATAGAAAGTGGTTAACATTGTATTTTCGCTATTTTTTCCTCCAAGTATCTTTTTTATTCTGTAATGTTAGCAAGGCTATAGATTTTGTGTAATATCAAATTTAATTTACTTACCAATTTAATCATTTGATTATAAATAGGTTTCTTCAGTAGGTATTTAAAGTGATTGTAGAGTTTCACTCATCCTGTCCAATTTATCATGTTGGGAATTAGATTTAGGTAGATCAAGTTTTTACCAGGGCTTACCTCCACTACTGGGCTGTCCACAGGTAGCAGATAGTGGAATAACTGTTAGATATATGCTCAGGCTAGCTGTGAAGAAAGATTTACAATGAATGTGACATCAACAGGGGCAGGTGGGTGTACTTAGTCTGAGTCTTGCAGAATATCGCATAATCTGAAAACAGTTCTGTAGTGTAGCGAGTTGGTGTCATTACCAAATAAGCACTACCTTTAACAATATATGGGGAGGGGGAAATCCAAGGCTAGGAGAGAATAACTCCAACAGAAAAACAAAGGGAGGTATGGACTTGATATATATGATATAAGCTATATGATAGGTATATATTATAATTATAAAAATATATTATTATAGAATTTCATTAGGATTTTTTATTTACCTCCGTCTTTCTAGTATTCACGGAAAGATTGGCTCAGGTTAATCCAACTTCTTCATTGGACCTACCCCATGCCCAGATCCAGAATAGTCATTCATTCTAATAGATTTCCTCTGTATCTTATGTTATTAAAACTCTTAAGTAATTACATGAGTTAGTATTTATTGTAATTAACTTCTGCCTTAGATTGTTATTTTATGTATTTATTTTTTAACTACTTTTATTGTTTAAATAATTTGAATGGAAACACTTTGATTAAAATTCCTTAACATGATATACCTCGCACTTTAGAGCTGTTTGTTGAATCTCTAATAACAAAGACTATGGAGATTACGACTATGAAGAATGCTCGAACTTTGAGTCCACATCACATGTATGTACTATGTTTATTTACAAGCTGTATGCTTATTCTGCTTTTATCAGTATAAAAATTTTATTTTAATAGAGATGTCTTTCTTTTTTAGGAAGCAGTGCATTTTATCTGAAAATCGGTTTGATTTTTTGAGGGATCTTGTAAAAAGTGTGCCTGAAGTATCAGTTTCAGATGACGATTTAGGGTCATTTTCTGATAATTCTTCATCTGTTCATCCTGCAGCTAGGTAAATCCTTAAAAATATCCATTTGCAGAGTTTTTATCATTTCAATATTTAAAAAATGACCCCTTACTGTTTCTTCATTCACCATTCCTCTGAACCTCTCTAATCTTTATCATGATTTAGTAGTAATAGGTAGACCAATTGACTGCTGTTGGCTTATCTCATTGGTCTATACGATAATTGGCCAATGGTATCAATATTGATATTGATGTTAAGAATAAAAGTTGATTCCTAATTTTTAGTTATGACTAGCTTCAGACCCAACTTCACTCAGGGAGTTGTGTAATAGTTATAATAAAAGAATGAACATTAAAGCATAGTAGTACAGAAAAAATAAACGAAAATTAACCATGATCAGAACAAAATTTGTACCTTCCTGAAACCAGGTTTAGTATTTTTTGTAAGATTCAAAAGCTCGGAGCCTGTCCCAAAATGGTACTGTATAAGTATAAGAGACCCTATACGGGTTCTCTCAATGCGCATTCTCCCCCTGAATTGAGTGCTAAAAAACTAATTTAAATGTAAATATTGCTCAAAATGTGGTCCTCTTGCACCAATGCAAGCATTACATCTAGCACTCACTTGATAAATTGCAACTAAACATTGTTTTGGTGCACTGCATCTATGATTCGGTCTCTTAATTGCACACACCGAATAAACTTCCTGCTTCAAGGTTCCCCATACGAAGAAATCCATGGGTGTCATATCAGGTGATCTGGGTGGCCAAGGTACTACTCCTCCTTGTCCAATCCATCGTTGTGGATAATTTATATCCAGCCAAGCTTGAGCAGCTCTGCTTTAATGAGCTAGACATCCATCGAGTTGGAACCACATTTCAATCCCCTGTTGTAAGGGAATGTCATCTAAATAATTAGAAAAGTGGTTCTCTAAAAAATATGTAAATGTGATTTCGTTCAATCTTTCAGGTAAAAAATATGGTCCCACCAGTAATCCGTTCCAAATTCCAAGCCAAACGTTAATAGCAAATTCATGCTAAAATCTATTCTCTCTAATAGCTCTGGGATTTTCAAGAGCCCATACATGATAATTTCTTTGATTAACAATTCCTCCTCTTGTAAAGGTAGCTTCATCGGTCCATATAATTTTTAATGGAAATAAATTATCATCGCGAATTTTTTCAAGAAACCAGTTACTAAAATTCAATCTCTTGACATAATCTTGAGGTAATAAATTCTGAACTTTTTGAAGATGGTATGGGTAGCGATTATCACCTTTCAAAGTTCGCCATATTGCTTGCCGTGATATTCCTAATGCAGCAGATGCTCTTCGGATGCTAGTCTCAGGATTGTTATCGAAGTGGCGTTGGACACAATTTCTTCTCCGATAATCTGCTCTTATTGCTGCCTGGAATTGGTCGCCTTCATTACGTATTAAGAATGACCCAGTCTCTCGTAGTCTATTAAAAGTTAACGAAAAGACTCATCGAGGTAGTTGGCACTCTTCTATTAGGAAATCGGCGCGCATACTCCCGCTCCACTTCTAAAGCATTATCGTTACAGAAACCATACACAAAAATCAGATCAGCGTATTCAACATTAGAATATGTACGCGGCATTGTGGCTGATGCTATTCACACAAAAATATCTGAGTTACTGACTGAAGACTGATAAATTATAATACTGAGGAATTATAATCCTAGAAGGAAGCCAAAATGTAAACAAATAAAAGAATGTAAAGGATAATATTAAGTGTTTACATATCTCACTGCCTAGCCTGACGAATTTTGAAAGGTGATAACGCTACCTATAACACTTTTGTTTTGTTTCTTTTTTTGCGATTTTCCCCAAAACTAAGCAAAAATGAGCAAATCTCTAAAGGACTTTTTGTCTTAGTTTTTCGATCCCCTGTAAGTTCCTGAAGTTTTGCCATTAAAATTCGGGACACCCTGTATAATCAGAAGTAAGTGGAAATTGGATTTTCATTTTAAATTCATTTTATTTATAATCATCTATATGTACATTTAGAATGAACACTGATATGTGTAGGTAAATTAATATGAATATAGAAAAAATAATTGGGATTGCCTCATGTACATTTCAAAAAACTTTTTATCTGCAAAATGTGATTTAAATCTATGATTCGTCATAAAATTTACATAAATGACTTTCATGTTCGATTTAACGACTGAAAACTGTATGTGTTTTACCTCACATTACGACTGATATGGAGAAAAAATTTATATTTTTTGGGTGATAATTACTTTGCAATATGTGGGACAAATAATCCTGCTTATTATTTTCAAACTGATAATTTTTCCTATAATGGTATTTATTTTTAAAAATGCATATATAGTCTGTATACCTGAAGTTTTTATCAGATGTACACTCATCTATTAATCGTAATAGTTGTTAAATTTCTTGACTTAACTTTCTTCTTCGTTGCTTTGTGCTTATTCTTTGAAATATTTCTCGTATTTAGCCAATTCGAACTCCACTTATTTCTGATTAAGTGTATATGTACTTAAATTACCATTTTGTTAGCTGGTATATCATTCAGCCAGAACACGTGCTTTTTTCAAATATTATAACTTTCGATGCGTTAAATCATTCGTCATGGAAATTATCCCATTAGATTCAGGACCCTAGAAACTATAAAAAACGAAGCATCTCTTGACCTAATAGCAGCAAAATTAATTTTTTGATAGACCTCTATCCCATTTCAAAATTGTTACCCAATTTCGGGAACTTATAAAATACCCTGCTCAGTGTAGAAGAGGTGGGTAAAAAGAAGTAACAACCCTCACCCCCACTGAGTAAGTACTAAATATTCCTGGAACACAGGAAACCTCTTCATTCATGTCTCGATAAAAATCTTTTAGTTTTGCTTTTAGTTACATAATTTTAACTACAGATTGTCTTTTGTCTAAATATTGATCTCAAAATAGGTTAGAGGAATAGATTGCTATCCCTGCATGGCTTGACAAGGTGAGTTTTTATATTAAAATTGTATTTATTTCTGACCCTTGCACAATTAAAGGTCGGATTAGTGAGATTCTACTGTAATGACATCAAAGCCCTTAATATTTATATATATCATATTCTGAAAGCCTTTAATTTATTCAAAGGTATTTAAGTTAATTGATGCTTATTATTCATTTATGATAGGAGAAGTTCACGAGAAGATTCTGAAATGGTTCAAGATGACAGCCCTCCACCAGCCGTTGGTTCAAATTTTAAAGAGGAAGATAAACCTTCTGATGATGATCAGCATAATTCTGACACAGTTGATGAATGGTCGTTACAGATTGACGAATCCGACCCAAAACCTGAAGAATCTCTTCCTTCAAACAGCGTTATTCCGACACTCTCTAAGAATGATTCTGACTCTGAAGATAACCCATGATACACAGTTCATATCACATTCTTTATGTGGTGCTATTTATTTTAAAAAGTAAATAAATGTATATTTCATTTTTTTTTTTATTTTGATATTTATTAAAAGTTAAGCTATTTGTATATTTTCTTTGTATTATATGAAATATATTGAAACCTGAAGAAGTATAAATCGGCACTGCATACTGATTCCAGGTTTATGTTCATCTCCTTTTCTGTGAAAAGGAATTATTCAGTTAGTTGAGTTTATTTAATTTTTGCATTTTTAAATTCATGAAATATTCCTGATATTTCCTCTTAACAGTTCATGTAACAATTGCAAAAAAATCACTTTAAAAAATGTGTTGTAATACATACTCTTCATGAAAGTATGAAATTATTATAGTCCTTTTGGAACAAAGAACATTATATTATTTGAATGGATTAAAAACTTCTTTTTAGAATGCAAAAGAAGATTCTTTTGCACTTCAATTTACTTTTGCGTGTGAGGTTTGTTTATTTATTGCAGAATAATTAATTTTTAATGTAAATATACTTTTCCTATGAAATTTTCTCTGAATTGCTCCAAAATTTCTCAGTTATCTTAATCTTTATATTGTGTTTATGTTTTGTATGCAGGTGCCATGGTTAATTCAATATTGTGATGGATTGAAGCAATTTGATAAGCTGTAATTATCTTATAAGAGCTGTGATATCATATGCTCTTTGTATATGATTGTTTTGTGGTCTTATGAATGTACCAGATTTTCCTTAGTTGTATGTAGTCACCTCTATTCCATATTTAAATTTATTTTTAAAACTTATTATGTAAATTTGTTTATCAAAATTTTAATAACTGTACAACTAAAATTTTAGATAAACATGTAAGCATTTATAATAAAAATTAAAAAGAACATTCAACACTTTATTTTCATCTGATTGTAATTCCATTTGTAATAAAGTTACGTCTTAAGCATAGTACAGCTTTTTCTTGATAATCATATCAAAATTTGATTTTTGGTCAAATGTCTTTTTCTTATTTCTTCTATAAATTTTATGCTAGCTTAGTTTCTATTTTTATTTCAAGATTTTTGGAGCATTTTTTATTCAAAATTGGAAACAGAGTCATTTGTGGTTCTTACACCATTTAATATTTATAAGTTTCGCCCACAGTCTATAAGATTTCAAACTCTTCAAATGTGTTTAGTTTAGGTCCTAATATTTGCTTCTTTAAATCCATTTGTTTTTATGTATATAATTGATATTTATTTTATTATATAACTGAAGGAATGTTTAGTACTTTTAAAAATGGAATGTTCTTAATTTATTTTTTAATAATAAATAAAATTCATTTTTCAAGTTAAAAATATTCCTTTGTAGCGTTGCCATATGCCATTACTATTGCAGCAATTTCTATGTACAAAAATATTAACAAGTGAAATGACAATATATATAAAAGTGCTAAAAGTTAATTAGCACTTTGCCAATTAGTGAAGGTCAGAGGGGTCAGCTGAGAAGAATGCGGGAGTATTTGGTTTAGTCTAATGTGGCATAGTTGGGTATCGACTGGCAGCAGTTTTTGTGTCATACTATGGTAGATGTACAAAACAATATTTCTAAAGTTAACGAAAAGATATTGGGAAGATATTCTTATAAGAAGAATCATTTCTTAAAAACTATTTAACAAATAAAAAAAAAATTATTCCCTTCTTATATAATCATATTTATTTATATTTTAATACATACTGATTTAGAAAGTAATAGTAAAAATATATATAATTACAATATAATATCAAATCATGCATTCTTCAAATAGATGCCCTATTTCAATCATGATATTTAGATTTCTTTAAGAGGACAGTATTTTTTGGTTTTTGTTTTGTCATTTTTGTATTCTGGCTTTATTACTTAATTGTTTAATTTTTCTTTTATTGTAATTTTTCCTTTTACTTACCTGTATATGAAATATATAGTCGGGGAAAGTATTGCGATCGTCAAAAATTTCGACTTTCGGTTTTAAACGGAAATACAGGTTTAGGGGTTCCCTGAGTCCAAATAATCAAGCCCCCCGATATGGTATGTGTGTGTGTGTGTGTGTGTGTGTGTGTGTGTGTGTGTGTGTGTGTGTGTGTGAGTGTGTGTGTGTGTGTGTCTGTGAGTGTGTCTATGTGTGTGTATGTGAACAGACTAGCTCAAAAACTATAAATCGCACGAACCTGAAACTGGGTATTTGGTATATGTATATGCCAGTGATGTGACAGCAAAAACTTCATCAAAATTGGTCAAACGGAGGGGCTACTTTATTTCATAACTTTTAACGTTTATTTCGATTTTCTCAAAAGGGGCTCTAAAGATTTTGATTAAACTCGGTATTTGATGTATGTGTGTGCCTGTGATGTGACAGTTAAAAATTTCATCAAAATTGATCAGTTGGAGGGAGCACCTTACTTAATAAATTTTGTCTAATTTTTTATTTTCTCAAAAACGGCTCTAACGATTTTGATCAAACTGGGTATTTGATGTATGTATATGCCAAAGATGTGACAGCCAAAATTTCATCAAAATTGATCAAACAGAGGGGGAACTTTGTTTCATAACTTTTTTTCCAATGTTTACCTTTTTTTGATTATCTCAAAAATGATTTTGATCAAATTTGTCATGTTTAATGACAATCAAGTATTCTTCAATATCAGGTAAGCTTTATCATTCTTAAAATGTTCTGAGGGGGCTTAAATGGGGGATGGGCTTTTTTTGTTTTCTTATAAAGTACCTTTGTATTTGTTTATATGGAGAAATCAACTGTCTCTCGTTACGCCTAAAAATAAGAAATGGCTAAATATGATTATTTGTTTTATGGTAACTAAATGAAGTTTTTAACAACAAGATAAAGAATTTTAAAATCAGACAACTTGGAGTATTATTCTTGCATTGCCAAATTATCACAAGTAAAAACTTTTATTTAATAATAAAAAAAATTAGTGTACTTTAGAGAGCAAACAAAAATAAGAAATAAATTTGGAAAAATGTGTGACTTTGAGAAATGGCAGTAAACAAAACACGTCATTTCTAATGTAAGTAAGTTGGTAAGTTAAAGTTTTGTGTTGCGCGCATCACACCAGATTTTTTAATTTAATTGATTTTTATTTAATCTTAAAAATCACATTGTTTTTTCACATGATCTTTCAGAAATCTGATCATCTGTTCTATATAAACATGATGGAGGGCTAATCAAAAAATCAATTGATCAGTGTACCTTTGAAATCCACTGCTATTGTTAAAGTACTACATATAAAGTTAATTACGTTAACCTCTAGAAAGAATATTTATTACTGAATATAATTCGAGTAGAAACAATCACATGGTTATAGATGCCATAGAGATTGAACAACAATTAAATCATATATAACATTACATAACATCTCCCTCCTCAAAGATTGAGCCTGGTCGGAGGGTGGACGGCTCTGCCGCTTCTGGTCCTGTAGATCCTTTGATCTGCTCTTCCTTCGCCTTCCCCCTTGCGCCTCGTCCTCTTCATGTCCCTTTTCCTCTCTCCCAGCTGGCAGGATATGTCGCTGGTTCCTCTCCACCTCACCTCCATCCTCAGTCATCAGCCAATAGGATCGTGGCCGATCCAGTTCTTCCTTGACTGTTCCTGGAGTCCTAGTGGTAGCAGCTTGACCCCGGAGACTTCTGAAACACCACCTGCTCACCAGGACAGAACCCTTCTACCTTCCTGCTTCGCCGGTCGTAATACTTCTTGCTGACTTGTCGCATTCTCAGCACCGCTTTCGTTTCCTCAAGGTCCTTGGTTTGAGGCTTAAGCTGTTGAGTTCTAGGAATAACTCCCCCTCATCTTCCTGCTCATGAGTAGCTCCCCGGGGCAGGGAGATCTGTGCTAGGAGTATTGTTGAGCTCCAACAGGCACAAGTATGGATCGTTCTCGCTTTCCAGGCACTTCGTGAGGCTTTTCTTGATAGTTTGTACGGAGCGTTCTGCTTGTCCATTGGCCTGCTGGTACTTTGGGCTCACCAAAGTCCTCTTGAAACCCCAGGACTTGGCAAACTCTAAAAACTGGCTCGATGAAAATTGTGTCCCTTGATCTGCAATCACTTCAAAGGGGATTCCATGTCTAGCAAATACTTTCTTCACCTCAGATATTATTGTCTGGCTTGTAATGTTGGGTAATCTAGAATATTCACAAAACTTGGAGAAATAATCCACTATGATCAACCAATCTAACCCTTTCCACGTGAAAATGTCGATAGCTACTTTCTGCCAAGGTCCCTCCGGTAACTCCATTAATACCATTGGTTCTTTCGGTTTTGAATTTCTAAATTTCAAACAAACATTGCATTTCCCTATTAACAAACACATATCATTCTGCATACCTGGCCATGGGATGCAGATTGTTGTTCAATCTCTATGGCATCTATAACCATGTGATTGTTTCTACTCGAATTATATTCAGTAATAAATATTCTTTCTAGAGGTTAACTTAATTAACTTTATATTTAGTACTTTAACATGGCGCAGTCTTAAAGCTGAGCCATAGTCAGAGAAATTGATAGGGAATCTGAAGATGGAATCATTAGTACCGCCTCTGAGAGAACTGAGCTGGAGCGAGGACCCGGCTGGAGAATGGGTCTCCTTCAGAGAGAGGTTCCTGACTTACTTCGAGGCGATAGGAGCTGTGGACCTCTATTCAGAGAAGAGGAGGTACGCCATATTCAAGATGATACTAGGTGAGAGAGGACTCCATATACTAAGCAGTTTACCTGGGGAATGTAGTACAGTAAAAGAGGCAATCAAGGCCTTGGATACATATTTCTTACCTCAAAAAAATTTAAATTTTGAGAGGTACAAGTTTTTTGTCTGTAGTCAGTCAGAGTCTGAATCTATTGATGAATATTTGACTAGGTTGAGGTCCCAGGTTAAGAAATGTGAGTTTCAGGGACTTTCAGATGGCTTAATCTTGGCTAGACTCATATCAGGTTTATTGGACGAGTCTCTACGGACCATGTTACTACAGGATAAGCACATTAGTTTAGATGAAGCTGTAGCAAAATGTAAAGCTGTTATAGCTTCTCGGGAAAGGAACAACGAGAAAACTGGGAAGGAGGTATTATATGTAAAGCCAAAGACTCCATCAGTTGAGACAAAGGGTAAGACAGCTGTTAAGGTTAGCATAGAGGACTGCAGATTCTGTGGCCTTTCTCACTTGGCTGGGAGGTGTCCTGCATTCGGCAAGTTATGTAGCCGGTGCAGGAAAAAGAATCACTTTGCTAGGAAATGCAACCAATCAGAAATTAATGTGGTCGATCATGCAGGCCAGATTAGTGATAGTGATGATGTACCTCTTCGGCAGGTATTCTCTATGGGAGATAACTTAGAAAGTGAGTGGAAAATTAATTTAAAGGTGGAATGCAAGAGCGTTACTTTTAAGATAGATACCGGAGCTCAGGTAAACATCATTCCCCGTGAGATAGCTTCTCGACTAGGTGTCACCTATAGGAAGTCTATCTAAAGGTTGTCTACCTATTCAGGGGGTAAGCTGAACGCTAAAACTCAGTTGCTCCTACAAAGGTTCAATCGTATATAACATTACATAACAGCTATCTCTTCCTGCAATTGCCTCTTCCTGCAATTGCCTCTTCCGTGAAAGGCCACTCCCCATGTCAGGGGCTGTTTGCACCAGTAAAAAACCATTGCTGCCATGTGATAACTTTTTAAAAAAAATTTCTGATGGTGCTGTTATGAATATTTTACAACCATTTTCATCTCGACAGATGACTCAATTTGATCTCAGCAACCTTATCATGCAGCAATTATGATAAAGTTTTGTGAAATTTGGTTCAGTGTATTCATCTAGTACTTCAGTGTTCTATTGAAACAGTTTCCACACTGGTCTAATTCTGAATCATTGTCCATTCCATCTTCATTCTCATTTTCAGAAGGAACAAAGATGTATAGGGCAATCCTGTCAACAGAACGTTTAAACAAATATAAGTGTTAGGGTTTATGTAAATATTTATTGTTGAAAGATATATATCAAATAATAAAGAAAGTTGAATTTTTTGTACTTTTTTGTTTGCTTAACGTCACTTTATGCCATTTAGGCTAATCGGACGATGCTACGGTTGGAGTCCTAAATTTTTACTCCCATTAAAAAATCCTAGGGCCACCTCAGGACGCGAACCCGCGACCTTTAGTATTGTAAGTTTCTATGCTAACCACTATACCATGGATGACCCATAACAAAGAAGTGTTTAAATCAATGGGAGGAGTTATTTTCTACTAATAAAATTGTAAAAGACTGTGCTGTTTGCTTTATTGAAGAAAATAATTGTTTATTTATCTTAATATGAAAATAAAATAAGTCATTGTCAAATAATTAAGAAATAAAGAATGAAACAAATAAAAATGTAAAATTGAATTTTATAGAAAGTACTTGTTGGTGTGATCAGAAGTATTTGAAATCATAATTATTTTTATAGGTTAAAGATTTCTCAGGAGTTTTAAGAACTAGAAAATATAATATGTAATATAATATCTTGAATTTGTTCTATTAAAAGTTGCATTAAAATCGTAATCAGCAATATTTTTGAACTTTTCCAATTTGTTGCACTTCTCAGGTCAAAATAACTCCAAGTTAAGGTAAATTATATTGATAGTTTAAGTTTGCGTAGAAATAGTTAGTTTATTTAAGGATGTGAACCAAGGTAAAAGTTAAAATAATAATTTACCTTAATTAACTAAATTGCGCAAATACAGTAGTGCGATGTTTAAACTTTTTTTATTTTGTGTATGTGGTTGGCCCCACTTCCAGGAGGTCCCATTCAGCCCATCTCATGGGTTCTAACATAAATATCGCTTAACTTTTTTGTTGTTTAATAAAAATTATAAAATATAATTCAACCTTTAACTCAGAATATAAGCTATTGAGAAGCCTTAAAATATATTAACCAGTCGGATAAAAGGTAATTCGTAATATTAACAGCTTATTACAAGCAATATAAAAACACAAACAGTAATAAAATCTTGTAGGTACATCATTAAATTACAGTGCAAAAACCTAAACATGATAAACACGTTGTATTCCAATGGATCAAAGCTCACATATGGATTTTAGAAAATGAAAAATTTGGTAGTTTATCAAAAGAGGCTAAATAGACGGGCGAACCAGTGAACGTTTCGGTCCATATTCGCGGGCGCAATCGACTACAGGGTGCGCAAGTAGTTTAGCAAAATGTCGGAAGGAACGGGGATAGACGCAGTGGCGGATCCAGAAATTTTCTGAGGGGGGGGCGCACTTTTTTTTTTACATGTCATGAGTAATGAACGCCCTAATTTAAAATACATATTAGTACATAATGACGTTGTAAATTACTGTAAAATTTTAAATACAATTCATTTTCAATTAATGGACTTGAAACATGACTAAATGTAGCTCATTTTATATAGAAATAGTAATACTTTAAGAGTGTCCTCACCTCTCAGGTGAGGACACAGACAGATCTCCCCTGGATCCGCTACTGGATAGACATAGTTGATGTGATAGAGATAATTGATAATTTAAAAGACCATTAATTGAAGGGCAGGCTATCATTGGTGCAAACCACATAATTACATGTGGAATAATATCTGGAAGTAAAAAAACAGTTATTTTACAAGCCTCGTGCCTTCAAACAAGCGATCTTAAGGGACTGCCCTATCAAATAAAAGTGGAAATCAAATTTATTAATAGTAATAAGCAATTTTCTTGTCATTGTACGTGTAAAGCTGGTAGTTGTGGTAGATGCAAACACATCATTGTAACTTTACTCTACGTTTTTCGGTTAGTAATAACATTAATTACCTAACATTATTCATACAATCATTGTTATGGCAACGGTCATTTTCATGACAGCTTAGTTTCTTTGTCATATTATTTATTTATTTGCCAAAACTTTCAGGCATCGCATTGAAAACTTGGAACAATTAAGCACAACGGAGGTAAGACAAAAATGGGAAAAATTAAAAAAGAAAAACAAATCTATGACACTATGGTCCCAATTTTATTTGCATAAAACTAACATTTTGGAATAATAAAATGTCAAATACTAATATTTACCTGGATAAATATAGTCACTTTTTTTAAAATGAAGAATACATATCGTCTTATGTTTCGAAACATGCTTATCTATTCTTAATTTTACAATACACTCTAAGAAGCTTTTTATTTTTTGGAAATTAATGCCATGGCACGTCTTTTGATTTTCTAATTGAACACTGAGGGACCCAGCAATACCTATTAGACATTTTTCAAATAATATTTTGATCAATCTGGTTTTAATTATGGAAAAATAAATTAAAAACGCCAAAAAATCCTATGAATCCCAGGTACTGGCCCGGCTTCTATCCCAGTTCCTCTAGCACCGTCGCTTGCGCCCGCGAATACTAATTTTCAATTAGCTATTTAAGAAGATAGCAGGAATACTTTGCAAGAACAATCTATAAAAAAATCTGTATTCAGACGAAAAAAAAATATATATATGGACTTCAGCCCCCAAGCTCCCATTGGTTGCGCCAGTTACGGAAGATAAGGCCACATCACATGAGGAGGCTTCGTTCCCCGACTCATCTCTACCCAGTTTTAAGTACATGGGTTTTTGAGCATTTTAATAAAATGGAGTATTATTAAGAATAATAAAGAAATGTGAATAACTTCCTTTTTTTTTTTTTCAACTCAATAATTCAAATGAATTACTTGTAGATACTTTTTTATGATTAAAAAGTATTTGCTTATGGTTGAATTAAGTTTAAACAACTTATGAACTTAAACTTAAGATTAAAAAAATCACTAGAATTGTTGGGAAGAAATCAGAGTGCCGGTTTTTTTTTTTTAATTTTTTTTTTTTTTTTTTTTTTTTTTTTAATTTTTTTTTTTTTTTTTTTTTTTTTTTTTTGTTTCGTTTAAGCAATTATTCCAGCTCTGCAACTTTGTTGTTATCTAGAAGTGTTACTCTTCCTTAGTGACCAATAATGATTTCTGATTATGAATAATTAAACTTAAAAATCAAAAGATTAATCATGTAAATTGCTTGTAACCGTATAATTCATAATTAACTGCCATAGCAACAATACCTGTAAAAGACGAATAACATGACAGAAACAGTAGCACTGGCAAAATAGAATACTCCAGGTAATAATTGTACTGTTGCAGCGAATATGACATTGTAAGCGTAAGAGAGACCTCCAGCCAATATATTTTGCCCAATATAACATAAGCTTAGGTATATGCCTGGAAAAAAGAAAAGTAATTTTTTAAATAAATTAAAATATATTTAAAAGTTAATTTTACCTACGTAAGTTAAATAATATATTTACCAGTTTCATAATCGTTGACACATCTTGTCACTACGGAAAGGGGTATAGTTACCAAGAAACACTTCGATAAATTTAATAAAGCAACTGTAAGGAAATAAATTGAATAATCATTTACTGATATTTTTATTATTTATTGTTTATATTATTGCTATTGATGGTTTTATAGTTACTGAGTAATAGCTGAGGTTTTGTCGCTGCAAATCCCATCGCGGTGGAAGAAATTACTGAAATCATTGCGCAAATCATTCCAATCTTGAAACCAGAATTCTTCAAGAAAGACAACAGCAATAGTGGCAGCGATAGTGAACCTAACATAAACATTTATATTAAATTATTTTCGATTTTAATTTATTTAGTTAAATTTAATTTAAATAAAATCTAAATTTAATTTATTTAGTTTAATTTAAATAAAATTAAAATTTAATTTAATTTATTTAGTTAATTATATAATATTGGATGACTTGATTTTATTAATAGTTATTAGGTAAATAACATTAATATTAGAGTTAATAATTTTATTTTATTTATATAATAATACCCACTTGCTGCTCTAATAATGAGTTGATAGGTTTGAAAATATCCTATTTGTTTGAAAGAAAATCCGAACCCTTTCGTCAGGTAATTCCAAAACAGATTTTCTTCAGCTGTAAAAGTTAACATTTTTTTAAAAACTATAAATAAAAAATCTATACTAAATATAAATAAATAAATAGGGATTATTTACTTAGTTCAGTCATGTAGGCAACTGCTTGAATAAGTTTAGCTAGAGAAACATGTTGGAAATTGATTACGATTATTATTCCTTCTACAGGAAATATGCGCTTTGTATCCCCTACGAAACCTTGTTAAAAATAACATGAGTACTAGAATGATTACCTACTTCATAAAATCTAGCGTGAAGCAGCGGCGTTTTAAAATCCGAAAATATCCACAATACAATAATTAAGTGGAAGAAAACGGTTTAGTGGGAGAAGACGTTTTAGTGTGATCTAAGCTTACCCCCTTCCTATCTATACAAAATTGCACATTCACTAAACAAGAACAGTACTTTTTAGGAAGTACTGGATCCAACACCCTCTTTGGGTTGTGGTCATGGGCGGATCCAGTTGATTCTAAAGGGGGGGGCTGCAGTCCCAAAGGGGGGACTACAGCCCCAAAGGGGGGACTACAGCCCCATAGCCCTTCATTTGGATCTGCTAATCAGCTTTTTACTTTCACTTACCTATATATGAAATATATAGTAAGTGGAAGTATTGCGATCGTGAAAAAATTATTTGATCTATTGATATGCCCGAGATATGACTGTAAAAATTTCATCAAAATTGATTAACCGGAGGGGGGACTTTACTTAATAAATTTTGTATCATTTTCACGTGTTTTTTTTATTTACTCAAAAACGGTTTTAACGATTTTGATCAAACTTGGTATTTGATGTATTTATATGCCCGAGATATGACTGTAAAAATTTCACCAAAATTGATTTACGGGAGGGGGGACTTTACTTAATAAATTTTGTATCATTTTCACGTGTTTTTTTTATTTACTCAAAAACGGTTTTAACGATTTTGATCAAACTTAGTATTTGATGTATTTATATGCCCGAGATATGACTGTAAAAATTTCATCAAAATTGATCTACGGGAGGGGGGACTTTACTTAATAAATTTTGTATCATTTTCACGGTTTTTTTTTATTTACTCAAAAACGGCTTTAACGATTAACAAAAATAAGATATGAATGTAGAAAAATGTGTGACTTTAGGAAATGATAATTAGCAAAACACGTCAATTTCTAATCTAAGTAAGTTGGTAAGTGAAAGTTGTGTGTTGCGCGCACGCACCAGATTTTTTACTTTTATGTTCCTTTCCCATAACTAAAATTCTACTTGTTCTGCACATTATTTGTTCTTTAACTTGCTTCCTTACATTAAGGAAAGTCAAATTCTATCTTTAAATGACGAAAAATTTTCCGAAGGGAGGGGCTGCATCCCCCACAGCCCCCCCCCCTCTGGATCCGGCAATGGTTATGGTACATTTTTTTTTAAATACTCCTAAATACATATGTCCTGATTATTCGCGACATACAACATGGGATATTTTTCTTTGGTCTTTAAAAATATTCCAGGCTCACAAACTGTCTAGGTACCGGGATAGCCGAGCGTGTTTGAGCGCGACCCGCTCTAGCAAGCTCGAGCCGAACGGCGCACAGTGGTTCAAAATGACCAATTTAGGGACAAAACCCTTAACCGGTCACCAATAGCGATTAAATATATACATTCCATGATATTTTGGGTCGCTGAATCGATTTATGCCACTTTCAAAGCTGTAATATTTCAGTTTAAGGGTTACAGGGTAAAAAATCTGGTGCGTGCGCGCAACACACGACTTTCACTTACCAACTTACTTAGATAAGAAATTGACGTGTTTTGTTAAATATCATTTCCCAAAGTCACACAATTTTCTACATTCATATCTTATTTTTATTAATCGTTAAAGCCGTTTTTGAGTAAATAAAAAACCCCGTGAAAATGATACAAAATTTAACAAGTAAAGTCCCCCCTTCGGTTGATCAATTTTGATGAAATGTTGGCTATCACATATTTGGCATATACATACATCAAATACCCAGTTTGGTCACAATCGTGAAAGCCGTTTTTGAGTAAATAAAAAAAACACGTAAAAATGATACAAAATTTATTAAGTAAAGTGCCCCCTGCGGTTGATCAATTTTGATGAATTTTTTACAGACATATCTCGGGCATATAAATAGATCAAATACTAAGTTTAATCAAAATCGTTAGAGCCGTTTTTGAGAAAATAAAAAAAAACACGTGAAAATGAAACAAAATTTATTGATTAAAGTCCCCCTTCCGGTTGATCAATTTTGATGAAATGTCGGCTATCACATCTTTGGCATATACATACATCAAATACCCAGTTTGATCAAAATCTTTAAAGCTGTTTTTGAGTAAATAAAAAAAACACGTGAAAATGATACAAAATTTATTAAGTAAAGTCCCCCCTCCGGTTGGTCAATTTTGGTGAAATGTTGGCTATCACATCTTTGGCTTATGCATACATCAAATACCCAGTTTGATCAAAATCGTTAAAGCCGATTTAGAGTAAATAAAAAAAAACACGTGAAAATGTTACAAAATTTATTAAGTAAAGTCCCCCCTCCGGTTAATCAATTTTGATGAAATTTTTACAGTCATATCTCGGGTATATAAATACATCAAATACCCAGTTTGATCAAAATCGTTAAAGCCGATTTAGAGTAAATAAAAAAAACACGTGAAAATGTTACAAAATTTATTAAGTAAAGTCCCCCCTTCGGTTAATCAATTTTGATGAAATTTTTACAGTCATATCTCGGGTATATAAATACATCAAATACCCAGTTTGATCAAAATCGTTAAAGCCGATTTAGAGTAAATAAAAAAAACACGTGAAAATGTTACAAAATTTATTAAGTAAAGTCCCCCCTCCGGTTAATCAATTTTGATGAAATTTTTACAGTCATATCTCGGGTATATAAATACATCAAATACCCAGTTTGATCAAAATCGTTAAAGCCGATTTAGAGTAAATAAAGAAAACACGTGAAAATGTTACAAAATTTATTAAGTAAAGTCCCCCCTCCGGTTAATCAATTTTGATGAAATTTTTACAGTCATATCTCGGGTATATAAATACATCAAATACCCAGTTTGATCAAAATCGTTAAAGCCGATTTAGAGTAAATAAAAAAAACACGTGAAAATGTTACAAAATTTATTAAGTAAAGTACCCCCCCCCCTTTAAGTAATTTTGATGAAATTCATGCTGTCACATCGCGGACATACACTAAATACCCAATTTCAGGATCGCACGGTTTATAGTTTTTGAGCTAGTCTGTTCACATACACACACACACACACAGACCATTTCGCGGGACTTGGTCATTTCGACTCAGGGGACCCCAAAACGTGTATTTCCGTTGAAAACCGGAAGTCGAATTTTTTCACGATCGCAATACTTCCACTTACTATATATTTCATATAGAGGTAAGTGAAAGTAAAAAAATACGCATTTGTAAAAATAAAATTTTGATTTTACTTGGATCGTAATAAATTAATAACATGAAAATCTTGGTTAACGCGTCATATATGTCCTTTTGATAGGCGTTTTTCTCAATTTCTTTGTGACCTCGATTTCCCAACCCTTCGGCTAATATCTACCGGATATCTACCGAATAGTGTTCGGTAGGAGGGTGGTGTGTTGAAGCTTTTAATTTAGCAATATATTTGAGTCATAATAAATCTCTTTTTAAAGAGGTTTTTACATAATACAATTAAGAATTTTTATTTATTCAAGTACTAATTTGTTCAAATGTTTTGGGTTAAGCTGTTTTTTTTTTTTTTAACACAAACCAAAGATTTGATGGTTTCCACACACGTGAGCAGGCGATACCCATTTCCCAAGTGAGTTATGCCATTGCCCAAGGGAAAAACACGGATTTTCAAAGTCCAAGTGGACATTGTTTGCCCTTGGGATTTGTTTATGGTCATGGCAAAAGCCAAACGAATAGGATATTGAAGCCTTTTTTATTTTATTGAAAATTCTGTCGGTTCCAGGGGAATAGGTGGCAACAGGGCGATATCTCCTGTAAACCTTCCAGGCAACATTTTTTCTTCAATAACATTTCCTGTGATCCTTTTAATGACCAAACGTGTACCGTTGCACAATTGAGGTGGATTTAAGTTACGAAGAAGAATGATCGGTGAGCCAATCTTCAACTGGAGATGTATATCCAGGGAATTAAAAAATTCAGATGGGAAATTTACGGCTTCGTTTACATCTAGAACATTGTCAATTGATTTTGGAAGTTTATTTCATCGAAATCAACATTTTTTGCTGCCAAAATAGCACGACTACCCAGCCAATTATAGTCCAAATAATTGTTCAAAATATCAGGAAAGACACTTTATATTTCGTAGACAGTTCATTTTTCGTCTCTACAACAGTTCAGAAAATTTCTGGTAATTTGATAAATTTTGAATTTCGATGCAGCTCTATTTCACCGTTTCCAATATAGGGCAATCGTTTAAAAAATATATCTGCCGATGAATTATTTTGCAGTAGTACTCTCATATTTATGGCGGATAAATCTGAAACTTGAAGTTACCCAAATAACAATTATTCCTGTTCAGTAGAGGTGTAATAATCATTAAATATAAAATTTAAAAAATGCCGCGATTTGTAATCCTTTCTGAATCAACAATCATTTAAAGATAAGTAAAAAATTGTATTCTGGTAAAATTAACAACGAAATATCATTCCCAATAATAGCCTACTTTAAATTAAAGAAAGGATCAAAACCTTCGCTAACATTTCTTAAATTTTACATTTAAAGATAATTACAACTCTGCTGAACAGGAAATAACATCCTCTATTCGATTGGGATTAAATTTTCTCAACTTTAAATTATTGTTGATAAAGGAGGAATGACAAATCTTCACTGACATTTTTTAAATTTTACATTTTAGATCTCGGGATAAAAATGATAAAAAGGTTTGGTAAAATAAAAAAACACTGTATTTCAATAATAATAACAAAACGAATAATGAAAATAAAGAAACTTCTATTAAATAAATCAACTGAAAATATAATGTTAAAGTCTTAATTATGCAGTTCTTTAGAAAATCACAAAGTATCCCACAACACCTAATCAAAACAGACTCTTTTTGTGAGGGAGTTTTTACGACTGGTTACCCGCAGTGTAGCCAGCTTACTAATTTTCACTAATTTTTGGCAACACTGACTCCCCAAGTCAGGTTTCTATTAGGTTACACCTATGACAGTAGGTGCTGTTACAACATTTATAGAGTATTATTTCAAATAATAGCCTAATTTAAATTATTAAAATGTATTTACTTTACTAAAAGTTGATATCAGGGTGGGCCACAGCAAAGCGTTTCAGCGCTTAGCTAGTAATTTAATTTAAATACAAATAAAAAAGGAAAAGAAAGAAAAAGTACCTTCACATTTGAGAATTTATTGTAACCTTTTCTTGGTTTATTTATTCTTTAATGAAAATTAACAATAAATAGAAATTTGTATTACTATTTGTCTGTGGAAAATAATAATATAGGAACAAATAACTGCACTCACATAACGCAATACAAAATTATAATAATGATAACCTGTATTACAATAGCATGCTTATAAACAAAAACATTATGAAATCGACATATGACGCCATGTTAATAAATCGAAACATGACCTACTGTATTTGCAATAATTCGCTATATAAGAATTATTTTGATCACTAATCAAATTAAAAACTATCCGGTCCGTTAAGTTGGCCAAAACTATATACATTGAACCAAATTTCATTAAAATCGGTTGAGAAGTTTCTGAGAAATTGAGAGACAAACATCGGGACACGAGATTTTTATATATATATATATATATATATATATATATATATATATATATATATATATTTATATACATAAACATCGGACTAACATGATATAAATATTCACAAAAATAGAACTTTTCCAACATAAACAAAACAATTGTAGACAGGTCTCGGTTTTACACCATCTTCAGTGCAATATAAGATTAATATTTTTATAAATCATTCATTTATATACATATATAGGATACGATATGAATCTTATAAAATTAAAGCAGTCGCATCGACATCTAGAGGAATTTTTACTTTTTTTTTTTCCAAATTAGGTCGCAAGTGACTGATGTAAGGGTCAGATGACACAAAACGTTGCGTCGTTCGTTGCTCTTCGAGATTTCCTACTACATTCAGAAAAATCTTTGGTTGGTCTTCCCCCTCCCCAAATTTCTAGCACCAGGCTCGGTTCGCAACTTGGGCGGTCTCGCAACCCATCTGCACAAAGGGCACGATAAAGTTGTTTTCCAACCATTTACAGTTTTTTTTTTTCAACAAAAAAAAAAGTCCTAATTGTATGAAGCTTCCTTGAAGCGTTTATTAAAATTTCAAACAAATCTTTTTTTATTTACGAAATAATTGTAAATAAGGGCTCACTTTCTACCCCTGGCATTAATGCTGGTAACGCCAGCTCTAGCGACAAATTCTTATTCATCATTATACCACTTACTTCGCGGTAGGAAATGACGTATTTATCCATACTAAATTTTAAATAAATGATTATTATGAATAGATTGAATGGATATTTCTCTCTTCGATGAAAGAAAACTGAAAACTGAGGCAAATAAACAATTGTTGACATATTGACAAATCCATGTTTGAATAGAAGCGTATTCACGATTGAAAACATTGCACCTAGAAGAGGGGACATCTAACAACGGCACTCCCGCACACGCATTCCTAACTATGAAATTATCTCATTTAACAATTCGGACGTTTTCGGATCTGAAATCGTTTGGAATATCTTCAGTGGAATATCAATACCTCTCGATTGATTTAAAATCAACCAGAAGACGGAGGTCGACGGAGCTAACATTGAAAAAGACCAATAACCATATCCCTTACGACATGTCTCAAGAGATCACCTGATTCTCTTTTCCATCCACCTTAAACTATTTTTTCCTTGAAATCTAGGATTAAATACCGTTTTCTCAGGATGTCTATATAAGATATTTTCGAAAAATTTCGACCTTGGACAAATTTGAGCTTCCCTAAGATCACTTCGAAATAGGACAAAAGTGTTTTTGTGTCTTTCCTACTAGATGCCAAAAACTACCTTGTTTTCAAAGGTTTAATGAAGATCAAAAATTGGTATGGATCTTTGCTCTAGAGGTATTTAGGTTTCAAAAAATATCTTTAAAATATATGATCCATTTAGTGTATGTGTAAATAAGTTTATATAAGTTATTTTTCATTTCAAGTCAATAAGGATTTACTAAGTTTTATTTTTTTTATTTATTTTTTTATCACCAGAAGATTTCCTCATTATTTATAATTTTTTCTCAGTTTTTTTTTTTTTTTTCATTTTAATTTGGTCCATTTGTTTTGTTCTTTTATATAGTACTCTAAGGCACTGAAGCCTATTATATGTATCTGTATAATTTGTTCCTAAGGGACTAGTTCCCGGGACAATCAATAAAGAGTTTATTATTATTATTATAAAGTTCCGGTTGGAGCTACTTCATTTTTTAGGGTTTTGTCCCTATAGCACCACAGTGCGGCGGCGGTTCGAATCCGCCCTGGGAGGGTTGACTTTTATTTCGTGAAATGTACCCATGGAATAAAACTCGATCTACCCACCATGGTTAGAATAGGTTGGTTACACCTCTAGAGGTTGGGGTATGGGGGAAAAAACTATCTATAGGTACGTCTCTGGTCGAACTTCAACTGAAGTCGTAACATACTCTTTTTTTTTTTTTTTTTTTTTTTTTTTGCGCTTGCTTATTGCTGCTTATCTTGCTCATTGCTGACATCATTGTTATTTATTTCTTTATATTAGCTAAGGAATATTGATCAAGTGAAGAGATTAAAAGTAAATAAACATTTTAATCGAAATGGAATCGATAAACAATGCATGGAAATTTATTAACATTTAAATTTAATTCACACAGTTTTTTCTCGCACCCTACAAATAGCCTTCCAAAGCGAGGAAAAGGTGTATTTCACTTTTTCATAAATTTGCGGAAACAGCTTCAACAGCTGCCAGATAAACTTAATTTTGTTTCAATCAGACCACACATGAATAACTGGTCCAGGCACTCACTCCTTATATGTAGACGTAAGAAGACCAGCCTCGAAGGTTCCAGGCCTACGTGAAATCATCCAGGCCTAGAACTCGAAGGATCTAGTTTCAAACACGTGCTTTGACGGTTCGCTCCAACCGCTAGTTCGTTTCAACAAAAGGTCTGGGATTTTAAACCATATGTTTTCATTTAACGTTTCAACGTCACAATATATAATTTACACTGAAATAAAAGTAAAACATTTTTAATAAACTTATACTAAAAAATTGAATAAGTCTTTGGACTGTTTTTAGATCTATAGCGGAATAAAATTAATTTTATTATATCTCGTATTTTCCTAATCAAATAATGTCTTTAAATTATAATAATTATAATAGATGAATACATCATTATTTTTCTTGTAATGTTTAATGTTAATAGAATAAAAGATGTAAAAACAAGTTAAAAAAAAAATGTTATTTTATATGTAAAACAATACTATTATCGATTTCTTGTGAGGATGCTTAAGATATTGGCATGTTGAGTTTGATAGGAAATCCATTAGAATGCCATTCTAGGTTTTATTTTAGTCAGTTCTAACAGTTAATTGATAAAAATCATGCGCCCTGCTTTAACGGTAGTTAGCACTTACGGAACATTAGACTGGCCAGACTAAAGTCCAAAGATCGGTATCGGATGAACTTTGATTGTTTATTAATATGAATATTTAAACGGTACGCGTTTTAAAGTTACCTATAATTGACCTATAACGACCCCCCCCCCAACTGCAACTATGAACCCCCCTGTCTAACTCAAGAGCCGCCCCTGGTAGGGATTACATATCGTCATTTTATCTCTTTAAACACTGCAACTATTCGCTATCCTAAACAAAGGAGAAAAAAAAAAAGGATTGTTTTTTATGATAATTATTACAGAAAATATAATGGACTTGATATTCAGACTTTGCTTTGTTGCCTTGGAATTTTCTTGCTGAAAAAGTATTGATGATGAAATTAAAATATTTCTGACACTTACCAGTGTTATAACCTATATAGTGATGCTATTGTTCATATGTAAAAAGCCTAGACATACCTTCCCTAGTAATAATTTAGTTTATAGTTACTTAGAGGGGCCCTGCATAAGCCGTATGCAAATTACCTTTAGTTGTTGCGGTTGACAAAGCGTTGCAAAGAATCATCAGCCAAATAACTTTGCCGTTAGGCCTCGATTTGAAGAGGGTCATCAGCTTGCCCCAAAACTGCCAGCTATCGCTCTTCATCTTGCTCTGGTCCTCGAAGATGAAGATAACCAAGAAAAGAGCCAGCAACAAGATGACGTTGATGGTTATGAAGGAGACCTGATAGCCGAGGTGCTTGACGTAGTGCCTTGAGAAAGCGCTTGCCAAGGAGGCCCCCGAAGCGGCTGCCGCCAGGTTTAAAGTGAGCCTGTGGAGTTAACCTGACGTTAGTTACTAAATCATTTGAGAGGATGATGTATTGATATTAACATCTCTTGAAACCAACTAATTACACTTTAAGTCCATCCTTAATAGATTACTTATCAAGTGCGTCCGCAGTATTTCGTCTAGGGGGGAGGGCAGGCTGATAAAATTGGCGGAGGGGGTCAAGGTATTCTGACTATGTAAGGCTAAGTTATGGCTTCAAATCAAAATCAGGAGCCAGGGGACACTTAAAAATTTTCGGCATTAATCTCCCACCCTATACCCTGGCTAGGGAAACCCCTTATAGCCTAAAAGGCGAGGGAGGGGAGGACCGAAAAAAGAAAGAAATATATTTAATTTTTAGTTTTTGTTCCTCATATTTACTAGGGAGGGGCAGCTGCCTTCCCCTGCCCCCCCCCTGCGGACGCCCATGTTGCTAATGCAGCTTTGTATATATTATTTAGTCAAAATTAACTCTTTTAAAACCTACTTTATTTCACAACCCCAGCTTATTGAAAACGGTTGTTGTTTGTTTAGCATGATATTAAAGTTTTATTCTGTTATACAATAAAACAAAAACACTGCTTAAAAACGTGAGTTTTTGTTGTTTTTAGACAATGTGTGGTAAAGAAATTGAAGGGTTTAATTACAGTGATAAAATTTAAATAAATAACTGTTAAAAACCAGTTTGTCCTAAAATCTGTACCGTACCGGCGCGCCGTGTGACGAACACTTTTGTCTGTTATGTAATGTAAAATTCACCACCACCTTTCCTACTCATGGGGATTTAATAGTCAAATATGAAGCATTCAAAATATGAACTTCATTTGTTTTTTCGAAAATGTCAAAAAGTTGATTTTTTCGCCTCGTGGACCACTGTGCGGCGTACGACGAACATCTATTTACACTTAATGGTTAAGAGTCGAGCGAACAATGATGTCTGACCTTAATTCAATAATATTCATTACAAAGACGTCAGACTTGAAACTAGCGGCTGTTCTGACTTTTGCTCTAACTTATTGTGGATAAAAGCAACGTCAGAAAAATGCTAAAAAAAGGTCTAGAAGCTTATCTTAACTAACAAAAAAGTGACACTATCGCTATTCCCGAACATACAGGCGAACAGATAAAGTAGCCGTTCGAGTTCGTGTCTTATTTAGATTAGGCAAACAATGTTCCGAAGAGGGTGTTCGAGAATGAGGTTCGAAGGTGAGGTAAAGGCAACTTTAAAATGATCAGTTCTGTAAAAGATTCACGAGATTACGAAATCCAAAATGAGGGATAAACAGTACTTGACTACTTTAAGACCGATTAGATGCTCTGAGACCTAAATTAAAATTTACTATTCATAAATTTCTCTTGCGAGGACATATTCACTTGGAAATTGGTGGGACTCATGGTATAATCGAATCTAACTCTGTCGAATTTTTACTCCACAAGATTGGGTAATAAATTCGTGAGAAGGAAAGTTCTGAGCTAAAGCTATAAAATTGGAAGATTTTATTTTAAGCATTAACAAATAGTTTAAAAAGATTGTTTGTGAACTTAGAGCAGGACTACTCTTAAATCAAAATCAATAAAAATGGACCTAAGACAGTCTGGCTTTCAGGTGCCGATTGGATGTGTTCGCGTGTTTCCTTACGAAATTGATGATTTGGACTTTTTTTTTCTCTTTTATTACCATCTCCTTTTTAACGAGGGAAATATTTACAAACAATTTTGAATTTTCTTTCTAGAAATTGGAAATGAATTAGATTTAAATATGGCTGAATATCAAGGCCATAATTCAAACAAAAAAAATTACGGGGTTTGTATAATAAATATTCATAAATAGCAACTTCATTTACAGGGTGAGAATAGGCGAGGTTTTAATCTATGAAACCTGGAGAAATATTTGATTATATCTCGTAGGAAATAAATATTCTTGTTAAAATCTTTTTTTTATTGTTTACATTTTAATTTTTGTTAACGGAGTGGTTCAATGGTCCTAATGATATTTTTTTTTTTACAATTAACTGCATAAATAGGATTATAGAAAAAACACCTTATTCAGAATGCATTGCTGCCCAACTGCGTTGTGTTCCTCTGACCCAGCATAATGTGCATCTGTATTAGGCTAAATATTTGTAAAACTTTTTATTATTATTGAATGCAATAAATGTGTGTATGTATAAAATTACATGGTTATATTAAAACATTTTCTTTCTCTCTTTTATCCAATGGTTACCCCCTTTTTTTTTAAAAATTAATTTTCCAATTTCCCCTTTTATTCCTGATGCGTGACATTTTGATTTTCAATTCGACAATACTAACATTCACATGGTGGTTACTAAATAAAATAATTATTTATTAATATTGAAAATAACATTAAAGTACAAAAAAAAAAAAATAAAATATCAACAATAAAAATATAATATAATAACAATAAATGATAGTTGAAAATTGTAAATATTTTACTTATTTTTAATTTAACGTAATATAAAAGTAAACAAACATATAGAACATCACGTCTAGATCAATGTGTCAAGTGTTTGGTGCCACATAGATAAGTATTTGTCTATTTTTAGATCATCTCATCACTATTTCTGGAAAATCACATAGAGACACAGAAAATAGTATTACGTAGCAATAATATTGTAATAATTTCCAAATAGTTTTAATGGAAGAGAAAAGACCGAACCACAGCTGGGGATCGAACCCAAGTCCTCTTTATTGGAATTTATAAATTAATTATTTAAAAGTGAAAAATGATTGAACACCTAAAATATTATTAAGTATAGTAGCTAATCGGGAATCATTATTTTTTTTTTAATTGATCCGCTAGACAAGGTTCTATTTGCTCTATATTACTTGATTCACCAATCCAGCCCGAGACACATTATGACTTATTATTAAAAAAAAAAAATAATAATACAGAATGATAAAAATCGGTTTTATTTACTTGTTAGGTAAATCTTGATGATGAGTATGATACGCAGAGAATTTTATTCAAGCATCATCTAACAAATAATTGAATTGAATGGCGACTAGTCTAGAAATTCTTTATAAGAGAGGGAAAATTAAAACCTTGATGACCCTTGGAACTTACTACAGTAATCAGTTATGGCATTAAGGTTGGAGACCACTGGTCTAGACGGTGAATAGTATATTGATTGATGAGTTATTAGATACCAATAGTATATTGATCAATATGCATTGAAAGGCTATATTGATTTTTTTTTAGGAGAGTTTCAAACATACCATGGTATTGGCAGCCCATTGTAGCACGTTGATAGAAATTTATATTCCAGAGTTATTATTGAGTCTATATTGATGTTCATATGGAAGTTTAGGTATATTCTTTGATATTTGGATCAGTCTAGAGACAGATATCGAAGTGTGACCAACTAATAGTAGCCTAGAACTGTGAAATTCCTTTCATTTGTTTTGAGATGGCTGCGTAGTTTTATTGTACCTAATTTTTAATGTAATTAGAAAAACAAAAATTAAAATGCAACGAGGGCATCTTTTTTCCGCCACCACGGATGTTTTTCATGAAAACAGTAGTTTATTTTATTGGGACAATTTAAGGGAGCAATAAAGATTTTATATAGCCTTGTAGAAAACAGGCTGGATTGAATGCCAGTGGGATTTGATGGAGGCCTTAATGTTAACTCCTAAATTTCATATTTTTCTTTTTGTAATAACAAAAATGTGCCATGTGTAATTTATTGGTTACTTGGAGCGTTTGTTTAGTAAGTACTGAAGTAAAAAGCCATATTAAGATTACTAAATAAATTTTACGCCTTAAAATACAGAACTACGTAAAGGGACAACTTAATTAAATCCTGATCTTGCTGCGTTCCTTTCGTAATCTAGTACTACATCTGTCAACGATGAGAACGACGAAAAAAAGATTATCTAATCTTCAGGAAAAGTTTCTGCCAAGAATTCTCGATCATTTAATAAGTGAGATCAGAAAAAAAAAAAAGCATTATGTTATGACAGAGTTAAATTAGCACTGGAAATGCTTACTATAGCTGTACAGGTCACTATGTGAGTAAGTCAGATACAGTAGGTATATGGAGACAAATATGGTCGAAGCTAGAATTTTGCATTGAGAAGATCATAATATTGGGACCTCCTCTTTCACCCATCAATTAATTCAACAGATTTATAATTAGTGCAGCCCCCTAAAATAAAATGTGAAATCGCACAAGATTAGCTTAATTCAATAATTGAATTAAGATCAGTCAAGAAATAATTTTGACTGAGCTTTAATTGTATGGGACACACAGTCACATTCATGAGATTCCGAAAATTCTTGGATATGATATGATATACGCGCATATTATGCCATAATGATAAGCAATTAGACAAATTAAGTTACCTGGCTGCTCGCTGAGAAGGCTTGGATCGTTCGGCAACGACGCAGGCAGCTCCCAAGTAGAACATCTTCCCTCCTCCAGCGACTCCACGGACGACGGCCTCAGAGACCGAAGTGCTCCAGGCGGATATCTTCCAGTTCCAGGCCGAGAAGAGATAAACGGAGGCTCCAACGGCTTCTCCCGCCAACCCTACGTACATCATCGGTTTGCTGAGACCAGTCGCGTCTCGGGCACATCCAGCCACAAGAAGTGGAACTATCGAGAACAGCTGGAACCAAGTGTTCCTCATTGCCATCAGCTCTAAAAGAATTTTAAAGATTATTTAAATGCTTTATGGAAAGAAGTAGCTCTTTCTCTGTCAGAACTGAATAAACCAAAAGTTTTATTTTGTTAGTTGTTATTTCTCTTGGAAAACAGGTACCTATAGGTTCAGGGTGTCAGTAATTCGGTTAACAGTTTAGGACAATATTTATATTTGTGCGATTCCCAACTACATGTCATAATTGAGTTTTTATTGTGTTGCGGTAGATTAAAATGTAGCAAAAATAATTTTTTTTTTTTTTTTTTTTTTTTTTTTTACAATTGCCAAACCTCAAGGGAACAAATCTATTCGAAATGATAATCATATCATCAATCATGATCAAAATATTTATCCATTATATTGGAGTTTTTTTAAATTTTATAGCTTCAGTATTAACTTTCTCCCATAACCATCGATGTCTCGGTCCCCGACGAGGAGAAATAAGCGGGAAAATACGGTAGCAGAGTAGGTCTCATTTTGTCATAAAATGGGTTGATAGCCCCTTGAATACGCTAATAAAAAAAATTCAAA
Organism: Aelia acuminata; assembly: GCA_911387785.2. NCBI lineage: Eukaryota > Metazoa > Arthropoda > Insecta > Hemiptera > Pentatomidae > Aelia > Aelia acuminata. The sequence continues at coordinate 130,094,563 of OU426979.1, forward strand.
TAATGAAATAAAATAATCACCATGTCTAACCTTCGCCTCTTTAATTTTAAATAATTTCAGTAGTGGCAGATTGGGGCAAGATCTGAAAACTGGTTGAAAAGTTCAAACTTTTCTTAGCAAAATGGTGTGTGTAGTTTTTTGGGCGATCGGGTGATTTACAGTCACAATTCCGTATATTTGTGAAAATCCATGTTTCAGCTGTCTTAGTATTTACTAGAAGTGCCTGATTGTGCCCAGAACATTTTACTAGGTTTCGACAAAAAATATAATCAAATTAGGGCAAAATAAATGTATAAGTCATTTTCATTTCCCCAAATATTAATACATTAAGTCATTACTGATGTGAAGATCAAGATTTTTTTTTCAGTCAAGTTAAGTATTGCTGGGTGTGACGGAGAAAGGCTAGTTTGTTGCAGTAACACACATTAACATTAAGGCCCGGTGCACACGGACGACACTTTTCTGCGATGCGGACTATAAGCCAGGTCAGGGGTACCTGGAGTACAATGGACCGACCGGATTTACCATTATACTCCAGGTACCCCTGACCTGGCTTATAGTCCGGATCGCAGAAAAGTGTCGTCCATGTGCATCGGGCCTAATAAAACTTCCAAATTTTAACTTTAATTTTTCTCCCAATGACCACAGTGCGGTCTTTATAGATATGTATCAGGTGTGTGTAATGATGTAAATTATTGGTTTAATTAATTAAATTAAATTGAAAAGGAGAATGGACACTAGAGTGGCAATTAGCAATTACCAATTGATAAAAAAAGAAAGCTTGAAATTATATTAAATATGCTGGTCTCTTCAATGGTATGCCTAAGTTCAATGAGCTAATAAGATTTGAAGATTCAAAAGCGATTATTAAGTGAATCATTTTTCAACATGAGCTATTACGTAAACCTGAGATTGGTGAACACGTCCAAGGCGAACATAATTTTTGTTCAATCATTTAACGAATCAAAGTTTTACTGAAATCTTATTTCCATTAATTGGTAAGAAAACGAGGCGAGCAGCGTGGTCCCCGAAAAGAATTTCTTGGGGGCCTTTGTTATATAAAAAAATCATAAGAAGAAAACCTACATAAAGTGACACACACTGTGTGACATTTATTTCCAGAAAAACAATTCATATACATGCATAACACTGCAATAGACATTTTTTAAAGAATTTGATGTGTAAATGTATTCCAATAATAACCTGTTTAATTCGGGGAGGGGATTGATATTCAGTTAATTGTAATCATCAGTTGAATCGAAATTAAATTAAATATCTGTTTCTGATTCTTGCTAATTCAAATTTAAATTCTGAATGTGTATTTAAGCTTCATAAATTATTGTTATAATTGCATCTAAACATGGTTAGATTTGGTTTGGAAAAGTTAGATTCTAGACCATGAATGGATGCATCTAATCTTTTAATGTAGATATATCTTTAGAAAAAGGAACTATCACCGGTCTTATTTTTATTTTTTTAAACATCAATGTGCTTCCATTACATACTTCATACTTCTTTATTTATTAAAGGATGTTAAAAAGCTTCATTCTACTCGCATACGAAAGATTCTAAGGGAAGTTTCTGAGAAGTTCTTTAATATCAGTTTTCCTCAGTAACCTGGCCTTGTTGCCTTAAAAGCTGTACATATCATGACGTGCTCAACATTTTCCGATACACTACAACAGTGGCATGCACGGTTTATGACCTTCCCGGAAGTAATAAATTCGATTCGCTTGGTGCGGAAGGGAGGACGACCCTTGACATATAATAGGTAGAGAACAATTTCCTTAAATCAGAACGTTTCTAGGTAGGTAGGCAACCACCGCTTTGACACTTTAAAAAACAGAAAAGAAAAAAAAGCAGAACATGATAAAATGAAATGAAACTTCCTTAATTTTCAAATCATTCTACTTCAAAGTGCAATATATGTTTTTCTGTAAAGCCTAGAACCATCTAGTATTAGTATTTATTTCTATTAATACAATTTTTAAATATATTATATATTTACAATATATAAAAATATTATAACATTGTAAATACAAAATAAAAGTAGAAATACAATAACTCTTCGAATCAAGTCTTATTCTATAACGATTTGTTTTTTAACATCTTATTGTTTGTTAAAAAGAAATCATACCATTTTAAGCATTCATTTGAATTCATTATTCAGTTTTTTTAAAAATATACTGAATCATTAGTATCCTCCTCATAAATCCAATAAAGGTGTGGTTCGTTAGCATTTTAAATATTTAAATAATCCTTTAGTTTTTTATGACATAAAGTTTCATAAAACAAATGTTCATGATTATCAGAAGATTACCGATTATAGTTTACCGTTAGCTTCGATTTGAAGATTGGTGTCATTGCAGTAGTATCCAAGAGGCGGCTGGACATCGGGACTGCAGGTCTTCTGCAACAAGAAACAGCGGATCGCCACAGAGTAAGTCCAGACCGAGAAGGTGTAGAGGAACACGGCAGGTTCCGACGTGAACTCGTACCAAGAGGCCTTCATCGCCACTGACGATTTAGCAGATTGAGCTCCCGATAGATATCTTATCGATCTGTATTATATTTGTGGTCTCAAGTGATTTGTAACGTTGTAGACTTATGTGTCATCCTTCTCGTTTATATTTTTTCCCTTCCCTCTTATTTTTATTTTTTATGAAACACCAATATAGGTTATGCAATGTGAGTTTCTTTATTATCAGTGAAAAGAGGCGTCAATGAATTCCTTTATCTAAACATTTCATTTTTAAATTATCTTGGAAACATACCTGGGACTTACTCTAGATCGAAGGATGACATGGGGCCCACACGTTAAGATGAAACGAAAAACATTAAATTTCAGACTAAGACAATTATAATCCATCGTACATAGAGGTTCAAAATTACCCCTCAGACAAAAACTTAACGTATACAGCTATTTACTAAAACCTATATGGACCTATGCTAGCCAAATTTACAGACCCGCAAAAAAGACACATATTAACAAAATACAAACCTTTCAATCCCAATACTTAAGATTAATTACGAACTCACCACCCTACATTTCAAACGAGATCCTTCACAATGACTTAAGAGTTTCGACTGTGACAAATCATATACGTATGAATTACAAACGGTTTTACGACAAACTACATGGACATGCCAACAAATTTGTACAAGATATGGCAAGACGTGACATTCCTGACATACCTCGGCGAAGGCTGAAGAGGAGTTGGATGAGGGACCTCCTAGTCTGACAACGTTGCAGAGGCATCTTTTAAATGCCAGGAGGATGCACCACTGGGTGCTATCTCCCTCATGCCTACCAATGCCATTTGTAATTATTTTAGCACATTTGCTTATTGTAATTGTACAGGCGCAAATAAATTGTTTAGTTAAAAAAAAAAAATATCTTGGAATCTATACGATGATAAAATAAATTGACATGTACCTAATTGGGATGTAATTCGACTGAGTCTGTTCAGACACCAGGTGGAATTTATATCGTGGTTCGCCGCAGGTTATTCCTCAGTATTAAAAATGGGTAAAAAAAGCGAAATTAAGAACAAAATATTATTTTTTAAAAATTTAATTGTCATTTTGTAAATAACACTGGTCGACAAGGTTTTTTTCACAAGAGATCTGAATAGTGAATCTAGAGGCATTTTCCATCCTGAATTCAGATATGTAGTCAGAATTTTCCCATCAGGCATAGTTTTTCTGTAAAAGCTACTTTTCAAAATATGATTTTAGCGTTTTCTTTGACCTGTCATAGGAACCGTTACCTCATATGTAGCTATTTTACTCAAGCTGTATTATTGAAATTATTTGCAATGTCATGCTGAAGCGCAATAAAACATGACTGTGCAGGGAACCGAAGGATCATTTAACTGACTGTTATTTTTGTTTGACAAATATTAAAGGAATCACATCTAAAACAAAATATACAGTTAAGTATCCGAATTTGCAATCTGCAATGAGACCTGTCTTACACAGTGAAGAGTTCCCCGTACCACTATATACAGATACAACCTAAAGTGATAACTCTGGTTCTGACCTGACTGAAACTCCAAATGATTCAGATGAAAATAAAAATGATCTTACATATGAAGCCAGTAGCTGTTTATCAGAACCATACTTTCCCAATCAGCAAGACTTTAGTGACCTGATTCGCGATTTAAATCTGTCTATACAGCAAGCGGAAGTTTTAGCTTCCAGACTCAAAGGGTGGAATCTACTCCAAAAAGATGTAAGAATTAGTAGATATCGTAGCCGCCATAGTGTTTTCAAAGTATACTTCTCTGAAGAAAATGGTATTGTGTTTTGTAATAATATTTGTTCAGTTATGGAAACTCTTGGGCTTCAACACCGGCCAGATGAGTGGCGATTGTTCATAGACTCCTCTAAAGTAAGTTTGAAGGCAGTGCTGCTACATATTGGCAATAAACTTCCATCAATACCGGTAGCGCATGCCGCTGATATGAAAGAGACATATGAAAATATGAAACTAGTTTTAGAGAAAATACAATTTGGAAAATATGAATGGAATATCTGTGGTGATTTAAAGGTCATTGCTTTATTGCTTGGTTTGCAACTTGGGTTCACCAAATTTTGCTGTTTTTTGTGCGAGTGGGACAGCAGAGATAAGAAGTCTCACTACGTTAGAAAGTCATGGCCAAAACGTGAATCTCTTATCCCTGGCCAGAAAAATGTGGTATGTGTCTCTTTAGTGAAGCCTGAAAAAATATTTTTACCTCCATTGCATATTATGTTAGGAGTTATAAACTTTCTGATGGATTCTTGTATTTGAAATCAAAATTCCCCAAGTCAGTGATGCTAAATTGAAAGAAGGAGTTTTTATAGGACCACAAATCCGATCATTAATGGCTGATGAACATTTCGAGGGACTGTTAAATCCACTGGAGAAAGCAGCCTGGCAGTCTTTCAAAAGTTTGTGTTGCAATTTTCTTGGAAACCATAAAGCAGAAAACTATCGTGACATAGTGGCTGATCTTCTGCATTCTTATAAAGCTATGGGATGCAACATGTCTTTAAAAATTCACTTCTTGGGCTCTCACTTGGACTTCTTCCCCGAAAACCTTGGAGCTGTCAGCGATGAACACGGTGAGCGTTTTCATCAGCAAATTTCTACAATAGAGAAGGCAAGTGGAGTTCCAATATGCTGGCTGACTACTGTTGGACTGAAATGAGAGACGTTCCAGATGCAAAATCTACCCGAAAATCACTATCTACCACTTTCTAGGTAAGTCAGAATCAGTAGTTATAATTTTGAGTTAGATAGCTAATTACGGATTTTTTGGAATATTATAAAAAAATCAAATGAATATCACACAAAACTCCTGCCCGATGGGGAAAAACTGTAATTATATTTGAATTCAGCACGAAAAATACTTTTAGAATCTGTTATTTTAATTCTTGTGAAAGAAAAAAAGTTAAATTTTGTCGAAACCACAACATTCGAAGGACCTTGGATTTAATAAAAATTTACGGAAGCACAGCTCCTAGCCTAAGGTTTGAATCAACGAGGTCATTTGTCCAAAATTAAATGAATAGTTAACCCTTGTTCTTCGTGGTTAAGGACAGTAAATTCTTTACTTTATGACCTATTCGGTACACTTAATGAAAAAAAATATTCACGTTAAATCTTGAATTATTTTACGATGGTGGGAGTGGCCAATCCAGGAATTTCGCTGAGGGTTTTTTTTTTTAAAGTAATCCTTATCCCTTGGATGCTACACTATTGAAATATTATGCATGATGAATTGTTTATTCTGTAGAAGGATTGGGATGTACGGCGTCTAATTCATACAGATAAGCTTATTTTATAAATTCTATAATGACTGTCATCTTGTAATAGATATATGATTCATCGAAAGCATGTATTATAAGTATTTATATATTTATATGTCGTAATGGACATGGGCGCAACCAAGGGTAGAGTAAACCCCGAGTACTGTAGCACCTCCCACCCCTACAAAGAAATAAAATGACATATAATAGATTTCATACCAGTATATGCAGTTTCTGTATAACATGTTACAAAGAAGAATGATAGGTATTTTTCGTTGCATGCTATTAACGAAAAATTGCTAAGGAAAACTTACCATTTCGTATAATTAGGTTTAATTTTCACCAGAACATGAGAAATTAAATAATAATAATATGCCATTTTCCCCCAATATATTAGTAGATTCTTTTCTTATTATTTTTAATATAAGTTGGCAGGGTGGGATGAGAGGAGTGCCGAAGGAAACCAAAGCTACAATTCCAAACAGAAATAAACTTTTACTTGCATAAATTTGACTGCTTACATCATCCAAGGAATTTATCTCTTTTTTTTTTTTTTTTTTTTTTTTTTTTTTGCAGTAATATTGGAATGGGAAATGGAATGTATAAGGAGGGGTAGGCCGCGTGGTCAGTTGAAAAAATGTGGCTGAAAGTATGGCTGGCCGAGGAGGAAACGACGAGCAGGAGGCGGGGTGGCGGACCTGACTGAGGGGAAAATATGCTCAGTGGAACTTGAATTTTCAAAAAATAATTTTATTAACAAAAGTATTAGTGGGAAATACTAATTCGAAAGTTGATGTTTTATGTTTTTTTGGGGATAGAGATGTTCTATATGTATATGGTCTTTATCTATACGATTGATCTTATTATGTATTAATGACTAAATGACAAAATATTGGCTGCTTAGATGTTGACTGGTATTTTATACCCCAAACTCTGTGTTTGAAATCTTCCGTTCATACCTTAATGTTTTGTGTAAGTCTCGTTTTCATAAGCCTCTTCATCAGGCAGTTATTTTTTGAGTTAATATGTGCTCTAGCCAGCCACCCTAAACTTCCCAGATGCTTTCAATTCCTCAATTATAAATGTCCACTTCAGATCAATTAGATACTTGGGTTTTTATAAGCAGTTAAAACATCAAAGATAAATTTTTTTTTTCTTATGATGGTAGTTTGCTCCCTATTCAGCTTCAAGTAGGTACAGCTCTTATACCAACAGCAATTGCTTTGTTATGCTATTCCTCCATTTCTTTCATTTTAATGTTTGATAACGAGATGAACATTGTAATCTGATAAAACACTTCAATCCATAGGCAGAGTGAGATCATGGATTTATTAAACACTAGCTTGGGTGCCCGGCTTCGCTCCGGTAGTTATGTGGTAGTTTTAATACCAGAAAAACTTTTAAATTAAAGGAAATAGAGAACAAAATCAGCACCTTCTTGAAAATTCGGTTTTAACTTGCTATCAATATTCTTCAGACTTGAGACCTGCAGAGTCCACCCAAATAAGGAACCCTGAATAATTTACAGGGGGTTTAAAATGGTAAATGAACAATTAATTTTGCTGCAACTTTGTCGATTTATGCATCGTTTTTGATAGTTTCTGTGATTCTGAATCCTATAAGCCCATTTCAAGCAGTCAGCAGATAATAAGTTATTAAATTATAGTTGAAAAATCTGGTATCTCAGTTAAAAAAATTATAACTCGAGTAAAACTTAAGCGCCGACTACTATGGTGGTCCATAGTATTGATAATATGGTCCATAGTAATTGATCCAGAAGTATAGAAACTACCGAAGATTCATAGAAACTTTTTTTAAGACCTTTTTTCCATTTCAACCTCCCTTAAGATATCCCCCGTAATTTGAACGGTTTCAGCAGATCTCGAATCTTACTACTATTACAAAGTGAAAACCAAAATTAAATGAAGGCACAATTTTTTCATCATATTTCTTTTTATCCTGAACTATGAGGGATGATAAAATCTTATTGAAAAAATGCTGTTATTGGAGTTATTCGTTTTGTCAACCGGAATGCTCATCATACATAGTAATCAAACCAACTTCTATTTCATAACTACAATAAGAACACTTCAAACTTTTTATTTTCGATTTATATTCAGTCAATTCATCTCTTTTTTTATTTCTGATTTTATTCGCTTACTGTACTATTAAGAAATGTTCACTCAAATTGCATTAATTTTACTTAATTATATGTTATATATAGATTAAATGTAATGTGCTGATAATATGTTAGCCTTCTTAGGAGAAAACTAATTTTTTTAGGAATCCAGTTGGTTTTTTTTATTTTTTTATCGAATTTTTAACTCCAGTTGGTTTGCAGAGATGTAAAATCATTATTTTATTTTGAAAGCAAAGGAGAAACTAATTATTTTCGCTTAATTTTTTAGTAATTTAAAAAGAACAGCTGAACAAATATATAACCTTTACAAACCTTTAAAAACTGAACTGAATGAATGAACAATAAACATTAAGTGAAACGCACCCTAGCGCTTCCTGGTAGCCTGGAGCTCGAACTAAATTTTTCATTCATAAACTCGTATCTCAATCTCATAGAGGCTAATTAAATGGTGCGAGAGGCTTATAATTTCAGTCCTTTTCTCTTCAATTTTACACCCTTAAGAGAAAAACGGAAACCATCTTATCCGTTAGGAGTTATATGGCTAAACGACGACATAACTTTCTTAATCGTACGTGGTGTCGTTTTTGAGCCTTATCGGCACGCACATTGTACACTTTGCTTTATAATATATATTGATTACATTATAACCAGAAATGAGAGCGTCTTCATCAGTAACCCAGAAAAATAGAAAGCCTTCCTGTGTATCCACAATACATAAGGGATCTGATCAGGGCGAAGAGAAGAGACAGGAATATTTGGCAGACTGGTAGACTTCCATCAGATAAACGAGTATACAATAGACTGAATAACGAACTTAAGTGACAGATTCTAAAATTTAAACGAACAACTTATGACAACTATATTACTAATCTTTCGACTGACGATGGGAGCTTTTGGATACATATCAAAAAATCCGGTGCGATGCGCGCAACACACAACTTTCACTTACCTTAGAAATTGACATTTTTATTTTAATTACCATTTCTCAGTCACTTATTTTTCCACATTCGTTTCTTATTTTTGTTTTTATTTGCTCTCTAAAGTATACTGTTTTTTTTTATTATTAAATAAAAGTTCTTACTTGTGATAATTCGGCAATGCAAGCATAATACTCCAAGTCGTCTGATTTTATAGTTCCCTATGTAATTGTTGAAAATTAATAATCATGAAACAAATAATTTCCATTAAATGAACAGAACGGCTTTAATTATAAACAATGGTCTGTCATTAAAGGCGTCATTAGGGCTCAACATTTTTTATGAGTTGACAGCATATTTTTCTTTTTTTCTCCTGTATATGTTTACTTGATTTTTTTCATATTTCATATTTAGCTCTTTCTTATTTTTAGGCGAGAGACAGATAATTTCTCCATATAAACAAATACAAAGGTACTTTATAGGAAAACAAAAAAGGCCCCTTCCCCATTTTAGCCCCCTCAGATCATTATAATAATGATAAAGCTCACCTGATATTAAAGAAGACTTGATTTTGATTAAACATGATGAATTTAATCAAAATCATTAAAGCCGTTTTTGAGATAATCGAAAAAAGGTAAACAATTAAAAAAAAAGTTATGAAATAAAGAGCCCCCTGCGTTTGACCAATTTTGATGAAATTTTGGCTGTCATATCGTGAGCATATACATACACCAAATATCCAGTCTGATCAAAATCATTACAGCCGTTGTCGAGTAAATAACGAAAAAAAAAACACGTGAACATAAGAAAAAGTTTATTAACCCTTTAACCGGGGAGTTCCCTTTTAAATTACGTAGCCTATAACGGGCGCAAGCTCTTTCACTCGGACGTGTATATAAGTCACGCCCAGTGCAATGTAACTTCATATTATTATTTTTTTTATATATGCTTAAAATAAATTAAAAGGCTGTGAAATATATTCTTTTTCGTTTATTTATATATAAAGCACAAAGAAAAACACAAAATGACAAACAAAAAGAAATGAATACCTACAAAAATATAGAAGTATCGAATTAAGAAATTATAAATTTTACAGTCTTAACCAGTTATAAAGAGTACAAAAAATATATTCATGAATATAAATTAAATATATTATTATTATAAATCATATATACATATATATATGTATATAAATTCACGTTGATACACGTATCGATGACTAATACCTCTGTTGTACGAAAATATAAGTCCCAACTGTTCCAGGGCACAACATATATTTCAAGAACGTATTTATACGTCCTGCCCATTGACGCTATTGTTTAGGTTGGACGCCTATATACATCCCGCCCGGTTAAAGGGTTAAATAAAGTACCCCTCCGTTTCACCAATTTTAATGAAATTTCGGCTGTCGCATCGCGGGCATATACATACATCAACTACCCAGTTTGATCAAAATCATTAAAGCCGTTTTTGAGAAAATAAAAAAACACGTGAAAGTGACACAAAATTTATTAAGTAAAGTGCCCTCTCCAATTGATCAATTTTGATAAAATTTTGACAGTCATATCGCGGGCACATACACACATCAAATATCAAGTTTAATCAAAATCATTAGATCCGTTTTTGAGAAAATTGAAAAGTTGTTGGAACTCAACTAAACTTCCCCGCTTCTTTTGTTTTATGAAGGCAATAGCTTCTGTGGCGAGAGCATGTGTAACTGGCTCTCTTTCTTTAATTCCTTTTTTCGCCATAGTATCAGCAATTAACAAGTAATAACTTAAAAATAGTAGTAGAGTAAAATGAGCAGTAGTGTAACTCAAGTAATAAATTAATAAACATGTAATTAGCCTACCTGAGAATGACATACGAGTTTATGAATGAAAAATTTAGTTCGAGCTGCAGACCACCAGGAAGCGCTAGGGTGTGTTTCACTCAATGTTTATTGTTCATTCATTCCGTTATATTTGTAAAGGTTATATATTTTGTCAGCTGTTTTTATTAAATTACTAAAAAATCAAAAGAAAGTAATTAGTTTCACCTTTTCTTTTAAAATAAATTAATGATTTTACATATCTGCAATCAATGAGAAAACCGACTGGATACTTTACAAAATTAATTTTCTCATAAGAAGGTTAATTGATTAACACATTACATTTAATCAATATCTAACATATACTTGAGTAAATTTAATGCAATATGAGTGAGCGAATAAAAACAGACATAAAACAAAAAAGAAGAGCTGAATAGACTGATTATAAACCGAAAATAACAAGTTTGAAGTGTTATTATTGTATGTAGTTATGAAAAATGGTTTTATTACTATGTATGATGAGCATTCCAGTTGACAAAATGATGAATTGACTCCGATAATACAACTTTTTCAATAAGCTGTTATCACCACTCATACGCAGTTCAGGATAAAAAGAAATATGATGAAAAAATTGTGCCCTCATGATATTTTGATTTTCACTTAGTAACAGTAGTAAGATTGGAGAAGTGCAGAGTTCGGCCAAATTAGGGTAGGGGGGATTTATTAAGGGAGGTTGAACTGGAAGAAAGGTCTTACAAAAAAAGCTTCTATGAATCTTCGGTATTTTCTAAACTTCTGGATCTAATGGGACCATCACAGTAGTCGGCGCTTAAGTTGTACTCCAAGTATAGTTTTTTTAACTAATAATCTAATAACTTATTATCTGCTGACTGCTTGGAATGGGCTTATAGGATTCATAATCACAGAAACCATCAAAAATGATGCATGACTCGACAAAGTTGCAGCAAAATGAATTGTTCATCCACCATTTTAAACACCCTATAAAGTATATAGGGTTCCTTATTTGGGCGGACACTGCAGATCTCGAATCTTAATATTGATATAATGTTAAATTTTTCAAGAAAGTGCTAATTTTGATTTATATTTGATTGATTATATTTATATTTGATTTATATTTATTTATATTTGATTTATATTTATATTTATTTTGATTTGATTTATATTTCCTTTAATTTTAAAGTTTTTCTGTTATTAAAACTGCCACACCGGAGCGAAGCCGGGCACCCTAGCTAGTAACTTAATAAAAAAAAAAACCTGTACCACTACGACCCATAAAGGGTCTTGGGTTCAGTACTAAACAGTAACTTAATAAACTCAATATAACACGAGAAATATATTATCCACAATAGTAGCCTCAGTTAACCTCTCGCCAAGGTAGGCTCACTTACCTATATATGAAATATATAGGAAGGGAGAGTATTGCGGTACATTACATATATATCTATATGTAAGGAAGAGTGCTGTTTCTTGGTCAGCGGTCGTGCGAGGAGGTGATTTGACCGTGATCACGCTCAACCGCCAGGTTCTTTCCCCTTAATTTCTCAATTAAGGGTATCCACTTTATAGAGGCTGGGTTTGCCCCAGGAGGGTCTCTCGGCCCACGAGGCGAACTGTGGCGAATAATAAAGATATCATAAGCCATGTCAGATTCGAACTCGGGACCTTAAGCACAGCAGTCCACTGCCTTACCAGTGGGCTACCCCGCTCCCCAAAAAAATGTCCCCCTTAGGCCCGATGCACACGGACGACACTTTTCTGCGATGCGGACTATAAGCCAGGTCAGGGGTACCTGGAGTACAATGGACCGACCGGATTTACCATTATACTCCAGGTACCCCTGACCCGGCTTATAGTCCGCATCGCAGAAAAGTGTCGTCCGTGTGCATCGGGCCTTACTTGGATTCGAACCTGAGTCCATAGTCAATTATATCATGCCAGAGGTCTAAGGTTTAGAGCACTCGGCTATCGTGAGGGGTTATAGTAACTTAATAAACTCAATATAACACGAGAAATATATATCCACAATAGTAGCCTCAGTTAACCTCTCGCCAAGGTAGGCTCACTTACCTATATATGAAATATATAGGAAGGGAAAGTATTGCGGTTAAAAATTTCATCAAAGTTGATCAAACGGAGAGGGCACTTTATTTCAAAACTTGTTTTCCCAATTTTACGTTGTTTTTTTTTTGGTTTTTTCAAACATGACTCTATCTATTTTGATAAATATTTATCATCTTTATCTATTTTAATATATATATTTTTTTTTTTCTCTCTGCCCCTACTTCGTTTTCGTTGTTCGTTGAATGGCAGGAACATGAGGACTTCTATATTACTATAGAAAAAACTCTTTTACTGCACATGGTGCATTTTAAGAGTGTTTTGTGTCAGTTTGGTGTGATAGATCTGTGTCAGTCAGTCACGAATCTGTTTCTGGTGATGGGGCTCACCAGTTTTGTGAAGTCAGTTGGGTTAAGTATCAGTTTCTGAGTTGAGTTAGCCTAATCTGAGGCTGTCGACATGAGTTTGCAACCTCTGTGGCCGTCCGGTTGGTGTGAGCGTTTGAAACAGTAGATTGGTGCAGTGCTTGAGGCTGTCAAAGAATTTGATGTGCCTCCATCTAATAAATTCAGTGACTTTCGGAACGTCAAGAGTGGTATGCAGTAAGTCAATTTTCGATCTTTGTAATGCCGTGTGTTTCACAATACAGTGGGTCAAAAAAGTATTGGCACACCCCACGTTTTGTACAAATCTCAATAGGATTAAGACATTTTCCAGGAATAACATTTAATTTAAAAGAGGCTCTTGAAAATTAGATTTTAGAAATGATGAATGTTTGGAATTCAAATAATGAATTTAAAGTAAGCATAAAAGATTAAATTTTGATGGTCAAAAAAGTATTGGCAGTTTTAAATGTTTACTATTAGCTACAGTCAAAACAAATAAATCCATTTTCTTTCAATAGATTATAAATGAAGATTGACACTAATTCTATATCAACATTAAGATGCAGTCTTTTCTTCTATCTTTGCCTTAGCAACATGGCCAAAACCGGAGAGTATTGCGTTATTTTAATTTATATTTATTTTAGTGCTTTATTACAATTTTAAATTCCCGCCTGTTTGGTTGAATTACCTCAAAGTTGTTTTAAACAGAATAATACATATTATGTATAACTATTAGTAATCACATGTAATATCAACACACAAAATCAAAAGCCCCAGGTAAATGAGACAGTTAGTTAATTAGTAAGAAAGAGGGCTATTAGTATTTATACTATTATTATGGAATCGCCGTGTACCCGGTAGGCGGTTCCGAATGAAGAACCACAACTATATGAATAATTAATTAAGTTTTTTCCGGTTTTCAACGGAAATACACTTCTTGGGGTCCCAATAACCGAGTCCCGCGAAATGGTCTGTGTGTGTGTGTGTGTGTGTGTGTGTGTGTGAACAGACTAGCTCAAAAACAATAAACCGTACGAAACTCAAATTGGGTATTTGGTGTATGAATATGCCCGCGATGTGACAGCAAAAATTTCATCAAAATTGGTCAAACGGAGGGGGTACTTTATTTAAAGAATTTTGTCTACTTTTTACGTTTTTTTCGATTTTCTCAAAAACGGATCTAATGATTTTGATTAAACTTGATATTTGATGTGTGTATGTGCCCGCGATATGACCGTCAAAATTTTATCAAAATTGGTCAATTGGAGAGGGCACTTTTTTTTTTTTTTTTTTTTTTTTTTTTTTTTTTCTGATCCCTTCTGTTTTAGAGGGATCAGAAAAGAAAAAGAAAAAAAAAGTTGAGTTCCAGGGTGGCTTTAGGAAATATTATAATACAGTTGACAATATTTACAATCTTGTTTCAATAATTAAATTAATAAATTCAAAGAAGGGGGGGTTGAGTATATGCTTTTTTTCATTGATTTTAAATCTGCATTTGATTCACCCAATAGATATACATTATTTTGTAAACTATACAACCTGGGGATTTCATCAAAGTTTATCGAGGTATTAAAAAGTCTCTATGAAGGAATACAATCAACGGTTATATGTGGGGACATGTTATCTGACACGATAAAGCAACTTGTGGTTTTGAGTCAGGGGTGCCTTTTGTCTCCATTATTATTTTCATTATTTATTAATGATTAAGCAGATTTTGTGGGTGGGGGTGTTACTCTTGAAAAACATCTAAAAATACCATGCCTTTTATATGCAGACGATGTTGTTTTCATAGCTGCCGACCATCTTACCCTACAAGCCACGATAAACCGACTGTCACAGTACTGTAGCCTCTGGAACTTAACAGTGAATTTAAATAAATCAAAAATTGCGAAATAGGATTTGTCAACAAATCTTGGTGCCAAAAAAAAAAAAATAAAATAAAAAAAAAAATTATGATCTTTCAAAATAGTAGCAAAAGGGCCAAAAGTGAAAAATGGAAGTTAAGTGGGAATGACATAGAAATACCTAGTAAATTATTACAAGTATCTCGGTTTGGAATTAACCCCACAATTGTCCTTGAACCGAAATTTAAAGGAAAAATTGGCAAAAGCAAAACGATTGAAAAGGATTGAACATAACTAGGTCAGGGATCAATTCGAGGAATGACATCCCGATTAGTAAAAAATTACAGTTTTTTAATTCTGTTTCTAGAGCAATAATCTGTTACTATTGCCAAATTTTGGGATATGAAATGCATGAAATGGCGGAAAAAATAGTTACTTTTTTTATAAAAAAAAAAACCATTTGCACTTCCCCTGAACACCCCAACTATGCGTTATACCTAGAAACCGGCATAGAACCTTTATATTTTTTCACGCTTAGATTGCATTTTAATTACATCTTAAAAGTTTTTAAATTTCCCAACAAAGATTGCCCCTGCTATTATCTAAAATTATGATTTCAAAAAATATATTTTGGACAAAAGCATGGAACGATAAATATTCAATAATCTACTTATGATGTCAAAACCATCCATATTAATATCTAATGAAGTGGATAGAGAATGTCAGGCACAGAGACAGGAGAAAAAATAAAACATGATGTTTATTTATGTATTTATAAATATGTATGTAGGAGGGTCATTCGATATTAAGTGGTCCAAAGTGGTTGCTCGATCATTTTAGAAAAAAATTATAATTTTACCACCAATTACGTATGGAATCAATAGTTCAAATCAATTTAAAAAAAAAAATTTAGGATCAACCGTTTCAAAATGGCAGCCATTTTTGTTTCACCTTTCAGGCCGTTTTTGAGTTTTTAAGCTCTCACAGAAAACTCATTTTCTCAAGACTGGTAAGTCATAGACTAATAATTCACACACAATTGTTTTCCTTAAAGTCTGTTCTATATTTCGTGTTCTCTTTATTATTTGAATATTTTGAAGTACAATACCTGAAAAGTGCTATTAAAAAAATTGCTTTAAATTCTCATTTAAACCACACCGTTTTTGAGGGTGTTTTGGTTATAATGGCATGTACGCCAAACCTGATTTTTGGCATGATAATAAACCTAACTAAGTAGCTTTCATTAAAAGTACTCTTAACCCGTATATTCTTTACCTAATTTTTTTATGAATTTTTAAAGTTCACTTTTTGTTAATTTTTTGTTAACTTTAGGTTCTAATATCTCTGGTGGGCCAGTTACTAAAAATCTCATTTTTTTACATGTTATGCTTACATGCAACATAAACCTACTGAAGAAATTTTAACCTGTATATTTGAGTACTTTGGTAGCTACGAATTTTTGAAAATGGCCATTTTCGTGCTCATTTAACAATGCGTCAAAAAAAAACCCTTCACGAGCGTTTCTAGTGAAGTCATAAACTACGCAGCATGGCCAGTAGATCTACTGGGCCCATACGGTGAGTAGACAGGCACCCAGTAGATCTACTGGGTCCGCACCGAATGTGTTAAATGACCCTATCCTTGTGACAGGGGTTCTTAACACCATTAATTTTAAAAATAACTGAATAAGACTCTTAACCTAGAATAAGAAATTTTAACCTGCATATTTGAGTACTTTGGTAGCTCCGAATTTTTGAAAATGGCCATTTTCGTGCTCATTTAACAATGCGTAAACTTGATTATACTTCATTAATATTTTATTATTTTAGAATTTTTCACTTTTGATAACCCTTATTAGTCGTTTTGTTTTTTAATTTTATCTATGTCCGACGGAAAATATTTTTAATTACTTTTTCATTAAAAAAAATAATAAAAATTTAATAGAGTAGATTTTAATTATAATTAGACCCATTGTTTCTTTTTACTTTCACTTACCTATATATGAAAAATCTGGTGCGTGCGCGCAACACACAACTTTCACTTACCAACTTACTTAGATTAGAAATTAATGTGTTTTGTTAATTGCCACTACTCAAAGTTATACATTTGTTCACATTCATTTCTTATTTTTGTTTTCATTTGCTCAAAAAAAAAAAACAACACTAATTTCTTTTATTATTAAATAAAAGTTTTTACTTGTGATAATTCGGCATTGCAAGCATAATACTCCAAGTCGTCTGATTTTATAATTTTCTATGTACTTGTTGAATATTTCATTTAGTTCCCATGAAACAAATAATTTTCATTAAATGAACAGAACATCTTTAATTATAACGCATTGGTTTGTCTCAACCAAAAAAAGCTCAAGGAGTTTTATGAGTTGACGGAATATTTTTCTTTTTTTCTCCTGTATATGTTTACCCGATTTTTTTCATATATGATATTTAGCCATTTCTTATTTTTAGGCGTGATGAGAGACAGTTAATTTCTCAATATAAACTAAAACAAAGGTACTTTATAGGAAAACAAAAAAGACCCCTTCCCCATTTAAGCCCCCTCAGAAAATTTTAATACTTATAAAAGTTACCTGATATTATTGAACACCTAATTTTCATTAAACATGACGAATTTGATCAAAATCATTAAAGCAGTTTTTGAGATGATAGAAAAAAGGTAAAAATTGGAAAAAAATTATGAATTAAAGTCACCCCTCCGGTTGATCAATTTTGATGAAATTTTTACAGTCATATTTCGGGCATATAAATAGACCAAATACTCAGTTAAATTAAAATCGTTAGAGCCGTTTTTGAGAAAATCGAAAAAACGTAAAATGTTATTAAATAAAGTACCCCCTCCCTTTGAGCAATTTTGATGAAATTTTTGCTGTCACATCGCGGGCATATACCTACTCTAAATACCCAATTTCAGGTTCCCACGGTTATAGTTTTTGAGCTAGTCTGTTCACACACGCACACGCACACGCACACGCACACGCACACACACACTCACAGACCATTTCCCGGGACTTGGTTATTTCGACTCAGGGGGTCCCAAAACGTGTATTTCTGTTGAAAACCGGAAGCCGAAATTTTTCACGATCGCAATACTTCCACTTACTATATATTTCATATATAGGTAAGTGATTAATGTCTCGACTGTTGATAAGGTAGCGAGTTGAATAGTGTGTGTTTAACTGTGTAATAGTGTCTTTAATCTTTAGTTGTTGTTCATTAGTTTGTGTTATTATTTCCTGTTTCCAATGTTTTCTTGAGTTTTATTGTTGTTTCAGTTTATTGCTTTTTCTTATTTTATTTTTTTAGATTTTTAGTGAAACATTAGGTTAGGTTAAACCAAGTGGTTATCTACGAGGTTTATACTTCCTGAACTGTTCACTAATAAAGACATTTGAATTGAGGAAAGGTAAGAGACTAGTCAAGTTTTTGATTTAAGTTGAGTTTCGTTGAGACTTTTTTCCTAAATAGTTAATCTTAAAGAATTTATTACTAGTTAGGTTAGTAGTTAACTTGGTTTCTTATACTGCTTATTTTTATAAATAATCGGTCAAAAGTCCTCCTAAAGTTTGTAATAAGCGTGTAACGATGGAGGAAGACTGTGTTGAAGATGAAGGCACTCAATCACAACAGCCTTCTGCCAAAAGGCCTAGAAGCAGAGCTTCTGATTTGGCGGAGGAACTGCTTGTCTTTTGCAGGAAGCTAAATCTATTCGAGGCAACTTAACAGTTTTCCTACAAAATCTTGATAAAAAAATTAGTAATAAAGCGAGGAATCATATAAACACTAAGATTAATCGATTGGTCGATATTATTGATACGTTATTCACTAAAAATAAAGAATGTGGGCAGAAATTCACGGAGCTTCCGGTCTCGGACCTGGTTCAGAAGGTAGTAAAGGAAACCCTTATGTCTCCCTGCGTCCTAAACTTTATAAAAGATAAAATTATAGATAATACGTTGCCCATGGTAACTGAAGTGTTACCGCGAGAGGAGGTTTCAACTCAAAGCCCTAAGCAGCCCATTCCTGGACCATCTTATAGCAACGTACCACCAGAGGGTAATGAAAGTTTTCACGTTGTGGCGAGTAAACGAAGCCGAAGGAAGGCAAAGTCGCGCCGAAACGGCCATACAGAAGAAAAGACCAAAACTGATGGAGCTTTATCTGAGACGTCTCCTCGTGATGGTTCATCTACTAAGGTAAAGGTTAAGACACTGGCAGACATAGTAAAGTCACTGCCTACAAAGCCGACTCCGACATCCAAACCGACCTATCTCACAATCGGTGGATCTGGTAAGAGCCCAGTGGACATTATAAATGGGTTGCCATCCCCTACTGAAATTGGGGTCAATGCATCCATAGTGCGAGCAACAAAGGGAGGCTCGATCTTGGTCCGCATAGAAGACAGCTCCCACGCCACGAAGGTCATTGGGTGGAAGGGGCTCCGCGATAACGGTTTACATGCCCGACTGGCCTAAAAGAAAAAGCCGAAACTGGAAGTTAAGGGTGTACCTCATGCAAAGGGGCCCAGCGGAATTATCGAGGTTTTTGTGGGAACGAATACCCGATAAGTCAGTCCCCACTCCACTGGTCCATGACGATCTTCGCCCACTATTTTCCACTGTATCTAGGAATGGTCTCACAAAGACGTGGGTGCTAGAGGTACACCCCATAGTTCGTTTCAAATTGTTGGAACTGGGTACATTGAATGGAGGATGGTGCTCTTTATCATTCAAGGACAACCTTGATGCCCCTCGTTGCACTAAGTGCCAGGGCTACGAGCATACTAAGGCTGCATGCACGGCGGATAACGTAGTTTGTATTTGGTGTGCAGCAAATGGACATATCATGAAGGACTGTCCAAAGAAAAAAGCAATGGCTGACCCTACTTGTATAAATTGCGTCCGGGCAAATGCTCGACCCAGCGAAACAAAACACAAGTCTGGGAGCCGGGAGTGCCCTGTGCACTTGACGTGGTGCAAAGAAATGGCTAAAAGGACATTCTATGAATAAACTAACTTTCCTCCAGCTTAACATGGGCCGAAGGCGAGTTGTAGCAGAAGAGCTTCGCGCTCTTTCTCATCGCTACGACATTATGGCGGTCCAGGAACCCACTTGCCGTGAGAACATGGTCACGGGGTTTGGCCTCACGTCGAAGGTTATAGCTCTAAGCAGTGGAGAGAGGAGGCCTAGAGCTGCTATCGTGGTTAACAACCCGAACCTCGACGTGATGGATCTGAGGCAATATTCTATGGCAGACAGAGTTGCGTGTTATGTCAAGTGGGGCGCAGTCGCTTTTACGCTACTCTCGGCATACTTGCCTCACGGAAATGATATCGAAGAAGACATATCTGCCATAGAAACGATCATATGCCATAGAAGGAACGTGATCGTTTGCTCAGATACCAACTCCTGGAACACGATCTGGGGATCCAATCGAACAGATAGGAGAGGTGGTTTACTCGGTGAGTTTATCACAAGGAACCAGCTGGTGGTAATAAACGATATCACTCCCTCCCCTACGTTCTCTGGTGGAATGGGGGAGAGTTGGATTGATGTCACGCTGGCTTCACCAACACTCGCAGGGCGCATAGTCGATTGGACCCTCAGACCTGAAACGAGTTCTGACCACAAAGTCCTCGCTTTTAGCTTGCAACAGGATATAGATTATTCCCACGGCATTCAAAAGGGTTTTGTGACCCGCATTAGCAACTGGAGTACCTTTCGGTGCATGCTGGAGGGTAAAATTGTCGATGAAGATTGGGAGGAGGGGCATTATGATTATCCTGATGACTTGGACTACAGAGTGACCAGGATCACCGATATTATCTTAGATGCCTCAGAGAATTCCCTTCAGCACCGAAAGGTGAGGGTCAAACCTGTCCCATGGTGGACGCCGGCCCTAACAACGATGAAGAGAGAGCTCTACAAGGCCCGGCGTTCGTACCAGAAGTGCAGATGTGACGAGAGGCGCACTGCACTTCGGAGCGAGTATAAGTCCAAGGCTAAGGTGTACCGCAACGAGGTGCGTTCACGGAAGCGAAGATCCTGGGACGAGTTTATCGTCGATGAGTCCATCAAAAACCCTTGGGGTATCCCATACAAGGTCGCGTTGGGTAAATTAGTTCCTCCGCAGCCGCTAGCAGCCATCAAACATGCTGGTGCTGAAGCTACTACTCTTGAGGAATCGGCTGCCCTATTTATACAAGCGACATATCCCAGCGATGATTCATCCCAGGACAATGAAGAGGAGGCCTTTGTACGGCGCACGACTGTATACCCTCCAGGCACGGACTTTTGCCCGCCATGGGACATATTCGACCTTCGTATTGCCGTGGATAGGCAGAAAGTTGGTCGCGCTCCAGGACTGGATGTTATTGACGCGGCGATTTTGAAGAATAGTATCCCCTTAATAGAAGATCGACTATTAACGATTTTCAATGATTGCCTGGACAGGGGATACTTTCCGAAGAAATGGAAAATCGCCGATCTGAGACTCCTCTACAAGGGAGGGGGAAGGGATAAGCAGCTTCCTAAGTCATATCGACCTATATGTCTCCTCCCTGTGATAAGCAAAGTTCTGGAGCATCTTATTTTAGCCAGTTTACAGCCGGTTCTAAGAACAGCAAGCCATCCACGGCAATACGGATCAACAAAAGGTAAAGGAACCGCTGATGCGCTGCTTCGAGTTCGCTCAGACGTTGAACAGAGGGCGGAGCGGTATGTCATGTTACTGCTTTTCGATATATCCTCCGCTTTTGACAGCGTCTGGTGGCCTCTGATACTCCAGCAGCTGCAGAAGTATGATGCCCCTAGCAACTTATATGCCCTCGTCAAAAGCTACCTCCAGGATAGGTTCGTAAGGATTCGAGGTAGCTCCTTTGAGGTAGAAGCTCCCATAGAGATGGGATGCCCTCAAGGATCGGTTCTTGGGCCAGCTCTATGGAAGCTGGTATTTGACGAGTTGCTAGGGGTGCTTGAGGAAGAGCGGTTCCTTGCAACAGCCTACGTCGATGACCTGGCGGCTGTAGTGGCATCCAACAGCAGAGTCGGTTTAAAAGCTGAAGCAGAACGATGCGCCAACCTGATAGGAAGATGGTGTGAGGCGAAGAAGTTGAAAATGGCAGCTGAGAAAACTCAGGCCATTCTTCTAAGAGGGAAACTGACAGGGCACACCCTATAACTCTCGTGATTGAGGGTTCAAGAATACGTCCAAGTGAGGTAGTCAACTACCTTGGTGTGAGATTCGGTAGGGGATTTAACATAACCCCTCACTTGGACTACCTCAGGAATAGGGTGGCCCTAGTCTTAAACGGGCTGAGTCGTCTAGGGGGCGCCTTCTGGGGTCTCAGATTCCCAACGACGATGACCATTTACAACGGATTAATACTGGGTATTTTGAGATACGCGTCCCCCGGATGGTTCAAGACTCCCTCACAGCGGCAGATACGCAGGTTGGCGTCGCTTCAGCGTACTGCTCTGCTACGAGCCACAAAATCATACCGAAGTGTTTCTCATGAGGCGGTGCAGGTCCTAGCAGGAGGGGTACCTCTCGACCTTCTCCTGCGTTTCCTTAAAAGGGAAGGCTCAGCAGCTCTACCGGAAAATATCCGCACGAGAATTGCTGAAAACCCAAGAAAATGGAAAAGAACAATGCGAGAAGTCACAATGGATGAATGGAACCGGAGGTGGGTGACTACAACGAAAGGAGCTACGTTGAGGAAATATTTCCCCACCGTCCGATCACGGTTATTGGCGACTTGGGTTATTCCGGATTATTGGGTTTCGCAATTTCTCACGGGGCATGGGGGTTTCCGCGCCAAACTGCACAGTCTTGGAAAGGACATAGATCCCCTATGCCCTAGATGCAGGGTTCCGGAGACGGCTGAGCACATCAATTGTGGACTGCACACTCTTTGAGGCACTTAGGGCCAAACTGTTGAGGGAAACTGGACTCTATGTAGTGGCAGAAAACGATTTCCCTCAGCTGGTAACTGAGACAAACTACCCGTACTACAAGTCCTTTGTGTACGGGTGGAAAACTGCAGTTGGCTTTGCCCATTTCAATTTGACAAGGCAGGGACCCTTGCCTGGAAGACCGCCTGAAGGAGGGGATGAAGAAGAAGGCCAGGAAGAAGGTGATTTGGGGAGCTGAAAAACTGAAGTAGGAAGAAGAAGAAGAAGAAGAAGGAACAGAAAAAACAAAACAACATCAACTGAAGAATACCTCCAACGATTCCCAATAGCAACATTTGAAATGTTGCCAACACCCGTGTTGCCGAAAGGCAAGGAAGGGCGAAATAAATAAATAAATAAATAAATAAAATAAATATAGGTAAGTGAAAGTAAAAATATAGTAAGTGGAAGTATTGCGATCGTGAAAATTTTCGACTTCCGGTTTTCAACGGAAATACACGTTTTGGAGTCCCCTGAGTCCAAATGACCAAGTCCCGCGAAATGGTCTGTGTGTGTGTGTGTCTGTGTGTGTGTGTGTGTGTGTGTGAACAGACTAGCTCAAAAACTATATATTGTGCGAACCTGAAATTGGGTATTTAGTGTAGGTATATGCCCGCGGTGTGACAGCAAAAATTTCATCAAAATTACTCAAAGGGAGGGGGTACTTTATTTAATAACTTTTTACGTTTTTTTCGATTTTCTCAAAAACGGCTTTAACGATTTTGATTAAACTTGATATTTGATGTATTAATATGCCAAAGATGTGATAGCCAACATTTCATTAAAATTGATCAACCGGAGGGGGGACTTTACTTAATAAATTGTGTATCATTTTCACGTGTTTTTTTTATTTACTCAAAAACGGCTTTAACGTTTTTGATCAAACTGGACATTTGATGTATGTATATGCCGAAGATGTGATAGCCAGCATTTCATCAAAATTGGTCAAACGGAGGGGGCACTTTATTTCATAACTTTTTTTTCAATTTTTAACCTTTTTTCGATTATCTCAAAAACGGCTTTAACGATTTTCATCAAATTCGTCATGTTTAATGAAAATTAGGTGTTCTTCATTATCAGGTAAGCTTTATCATTATTAAAATGTTCTGAGGGGGCTTAAATGGGGTAGGGGCATTTTTTGTTTGTTTGTTTTTGTTTATATGGAGAAATTGACTGTCTCTCATTACGCCTAAAAATAAAAAATGGCTAAATATGTGATATGATTAAAACCAAGTAAACATATAGAGTAGAAAAATATTAAGTCAACTCATAAAACACGTTGAGCTCACGCATGCGTAGTACGCCTTTAATGGCAGATCATTGTTCATAATTAAAACCGTTCTGTTCATGTAATCGAAATTATTGGTTTCATGGTAACTAAATGAATTTTTCCACAAGTACATATACAATTATAAATATCAGTCGACTTGCAGTATTATGCTTGCATTGCCGAATTATCTCAAGTAAAAACTTTTATTTAGTGTTTGTTATAGAGCAAATGAAAACAAAAATAAGAAATGAATGTGGAAAAATGTGTAGCTGAGTGAGAAGTGGCACTAACACAACGCATTAATTTCTAATATAAGTAAGTTGGTAAGTGAAAATTGTATGTTGCGCGCACGCACCAGATTTTTTTTAAGTGTAATCTATTATGTAAGATGAATTTTACCCAACTCTGCAGCTATCTTTATTTAAAAGGTCAAATTATAGATAATCTTGTTCACTACTTGTTAACCGTTATCTATTATATAAGATGAAGTTTACCCAACTCCGCCTTAATTTCAGTTTGTATAACCATTTAATGATAAATTATTTTTTGGAAAATCTAGTTAGAGTTGGTGGTAGAGAAAGAAGCCTCAGAAATTGGTTTATTTGCACCATTCACAGAGTCTTATTCAGTTATTTTTAAAATTAATGGTGTTAAGAACCCCTGTCACAAGGTATAGGGTCACTTAACACTTTCCATGCGGACCCAGTAGATCTACTGGGTGCCTGTCTACTCACCGTACGGTCCCAGTAGACCAACTGGCCATGCTGCGTAGTTTATGACTTCACTAGAAACGCTCGTGAAGGGGTTTTTTTGACGCATTGTTAAATGAGCACGAAAATGGCCATTTTCAAAAATTCGTAGCTACCAAAGTACTCAAATATACAGGTTAAAATTTCATACAGTTGGTTTATGTTGCATGTAAGCATAACAAGTAAAAAAATGAGATTGTTATCAACTAGGCCACCAGAGATATTAGAGCCTAAAGTTAACAAACATTAAAAAATGTGAAGATTAAAAATTAAAAAAAAAAATAAAGTAAAGAATATATGGGTTAAGAGTACTCTTAATGAAAGCTACTTAGTTAGGTTTATTATCATGGTAAAAATCAGCTTTGGCGTACATGCCCTTATACCCAAAACTTACCCTCAAAAACGGTGTTTAGAGAATTTAAAGCAATTTTTTTAATAGCACTTTTCAGGTATTGTACTTCAAAATATTCAAATAATAAAGAGAACACGAAATATAGAACAGACTTTAAGAAAAACAATCGTGTTTGAATTATTAGTCTGTGACTTACCAGTGTTGAGAAAATGAGTTTTTCTTCATTGTTAAATAAGCGCAAAAATTACCATTTTCAAATATTCGTAGCTACCAATGTACTCAAATATACAGGTTAAAATTTCTTCAGTAGGTTTATGTTGCATGTAAGCATAACATGTAAAAAAATGAGATTTTTAGTAACTGGCCCACCAGAGATATTAGAACCTAAAGTTAACAAAAAATTAACAAAAAGTGAACTTTAAAAATTCATAAAAAAATTAGGTAAAGAATATACGGGTTAAGAGTACTTTTAATGAAAGCTACTTAGTTAGGTTTATTATCATGCCAAAAATCAGGTTTGGCGTACATGCCATTATAACCAAAACACCCTCAAAAACGGTGTGGTTTAAATGAGAATTTAAAGCAATTTTTTTAATAGCACTTTTCAGGTATTGTACTTCAAAATATTCAAATAATAAAGAGAACACGAAATATAGAACAGACTTTAAGGAAAACAATTGTGTTTGAATTATTAGTCTATGACTTACCAGTCTTGAGAAAATGAGTTTTCTGTGAGAGCTTAAAAACTCAAAAACGGCCTGAAAGGTGAAACAAAAATGGCTGCCATTTTGAAACGGTTGATCCTAAATTTTTTTTAAAAATTGATTTGAACTACTGATTCCATACGTAATTGGTGGTAAAATTATAATTTTTTTCTAAAATGTTCGAGCAACCACTTTGGACCACTTGATATGGAATGACCCAGGAGTATATATTGAATTCAACCATCACCATAAGTTCTTACAAATAATCCAAGATAGGGGGAGGTGGGGTAAGATGACGGATGGGGAAAGATGACGAATTCAGTTGTTCTTGCAGTCAATCCAAAAAAGCAGCACGCTTTAGGAGGGAGATGGCTGCCATAGGAGACTTCCGAGTCAGTTGTCCACGACCTCTCAGCAGGTAGCCGCGACCCTTTTCTTGTTTATATTGTGATAAACAGAAATTACCACCCGCTGAAGAGCAAGCCATCACAAGTCTAAGGAAAGTTTTTTAAGCTAATCTCCTAAACATTATGAAAGTGCTCTAAAGGACCTACAAATTCATGTAGGATCCTCCTTCTTTCTATCTAGACTCTTAGTCGGTAGTAAACATGTGCTCAATAAAACTGGCGAGTTGGGGACGACTTCACAATGGGGTAAGATGCTGAACAGACCCATCCCCACAGCCCCAGTCTCGACCGCCCACAACTCTTGTTTCAATGACATGTTTCATTTGTAAATAAAGATAGATTTAAATGTGTTCATAAAAAATTTTTTGTTAGTCATCTTACACCATTACCGGGATAAGATGACAAATAATAACTTATAAAAAAAAAAATTTGGATCTCCTCATTGAATAAATGAATAAATGAATTAAATAACACAACTTTAAACAAGGTTTACATCAGGGACTATATTGAAAAACTTTTCATTACTTTTTCAGCTCTCTCATAATGAGAGTCTCATTCATTCAGAGTGGTCAGAAAAAAACATGAAAGCTTAACCTCGTCATCTTACCCCGCCTTCCCCTACACATGCTGTTAAAAAACAACAAAATATAGTTGGGCAGCATTGCTTTAGAATAAATTAATCCTATAAGAAGTTTCTAATATTGTTTGAACTACTATTACAAAAAAAAGATTCAATAAACAATAAACAAAAAACAAATTTCCTTAACCTCCCCATGAAAGTAATTTGAATACATGCTAAATAAGTTTTTAAAAAACTGAATAAGTTCAGCCATCAAAAAATATTTTTTTTTATTTAAGACCAGCTCTCATATCAAAATTTACAAATACTTAGCAATTCTTCCCATTTGATTTACCTTCGAAGTTAATAAATTAATCAGTTTAAAACTTAAGTTCTTCTCTTCAAAAATGTTTTAATATCTTTTTATTATATTATATTATTTAATATCTTTTTATCTCTTAGATATCTTAGATATATATAATATCTTTTTATTATATTATATTATTTAATATCTTTTTATCTCTTAGATTTCAGGTATTTATAAGGAGGAATAAATGGATAGTCCTCAAAACTTTTTATGATTATTTACTCTTAATAGAGCCCAAGGGTCTTTGTTATTTATTGTATGTATGTATATATGTTTATATGTAACTTTCACTGACCTACATATGAAATATATAGTAAGGGAAAGTATTGCGATCGTGATAAAAGTCCCGCGAAATGGTCTGTGTGTGTGTGGGTGTGTTAACAGACTTGCTCAAAAACTATAAACCGTGCGAACCTGAAATTGGGTATTTAGTGTATGTACAGTGGCTCACAGTCAAATTGATGTAAAAAAAAAAAACCTGTACCACTACAACCCATAAGGGTCTTGGGTGCAGTACTATGTAAGGAAGAGTACCGTTTCTTGGTCAGCGGTCGTGCAAGGAGGTGATTTGACCGTGATCACGCTCAACCGCCAGGTTCTTTCCCCTTAATTTTTCAATTAAGGGTACCCACTTTATAGAGGCTGAGTTTGCCCCAGGAGGGTCTCTCGGCCCACGAGACGAACTGTGGCGAATAATAAAGATATCATAAGCCATGTCAGATTCGAACTCGGGACCTTAAGCACAGCGGTCCACTGCCTTACCAGTGGGCTACCCCGCAAAATGATGTCACTGAAGATTTATATTTCAACTGCTAGTTACTTCATGTTTGTTGATATTTCAAAACTAATGCACATGAGGGCATAATGATTCATTGTCATACATTAAATTTGAATAATCAAATCAACTCAACAGCAATTATAGAAATAGAAAAAAAAATCTTTAAAACTTGTAGGGATTGAAGGTCACAGTGAAAACGATGCAATGTTCATTTCTGTTATAGAAAAAATTGAAAGTAACAAGTATTCTTCAATTATCGGGTAAATGAGTTTATTAACCTTTTAATTCCTTTTCATTCTTTCAATGAAAACAAATATAAACAATATGAATACAAGTAATCAGTCTAGTTCGAGCTTTTGCTAACATTGAGCATACAACTATTCGTGAACGAGAAATAGTGATTAACAATTTTAAAATGGGCAAAACCATTGAAAAATCGCTTTTATTATCAATAGAAGTTATTTCATCGTTTAACATACTATTGAAAGTTTTAAAAAGGAAAATAGAATAATAAGGAAATCTAGGGAGAGTGCAAAAATGTTTTTTACTGGTAACGATGAGCGTTGAATTTTGCGTCAAATAACAAGTAATCCAAAATTAAGTGTTCCAAAGTTGGCTACATTAGTTAAAAAACATTTAAATAAAATCGTTTCTGCTGGAACCATTCGAATGGTCTTAAGAAAAAACCAAAACAACGGTAGATTGGACCTTAGGTCCAACCTTATATCAATGACAAAAATAAAAAGCTTAGAAACAATTTTGCTAAGGATTATTTAAAAAAAGACATGGACTTCTGTAAAAGTATTCTGTAATCGGATGAGACAGAATTTAATTTGTTTGGCAGTAATGGAAGAGGTTTCGTCTGGGGAAAGGCAAATGAAGAGCGCCATGAAAAAAATCTTCGCCCAACCATCAAACTTGGAGGTAGTCATGTCATAATTTGGGGGAGTATTGCTGCCTCGGGGGTAGAAAATCTTCATTTTATTGAGGGAACAATGAACAAACATTTATATTGTCAAATGCTGAAGAAAAAAAATTTAATTTTAACCAAACTATAATAAATAATGTTTCTTTTTATAGTGATAACGATCCCAAGCATTCTTCTTATCATGCAAGAGAATGGTGTTTATATATAATTGCCGTAAAACTATAAAAACACCTTCCCAATCCATTCATGAAGTAAATTAAAAACAGATATGAGAAATCATGAGATATCATACAGAGAAGAACTCAAAAAGGCACTTCAAGAAGATAAATAAAATAAAATAAAAGAGGTAATAAAAAATAAAGGCTTTCCTACAAAGTACTGCAACGTAAAATATTTTTGATTTTGCCTCCTTTTCACTGTGGACTTAGAAGTGTATATTTATTCATGAAGTTTTAGTTCAATTTTATGGTTTGATCTTAAATAAACTTTTAACTATGGTCAATTCTAGCCTAATTTTAGTACTTTATTTTTGTAAAGAAAGATTGTTGAAAATAAATTTTGGCTTGGTATAAAATAGTTTTTTTTCGAAGTTAATTCCTTGCATCATTTTGACTGTGAGCCACTGTATATGCCCGCGAAGTGACAGCAAAAATTTCATCAAAATTGGTCAAACGGAGGGGGTACTTTATTTAATAACTTGTTAAGTTTTTTTTCGATTTTCTCAAAAACGGCCCTAACGTTTTTTATTAAACTGAGTATATAATGTGTTAATATGCCCGAGATATGACTGCATAAATTTCATCAAAATTGATCAACCGGGACTTTACTTAATAACTTTTGTATCATCTTCACGTGTTTTTTTTTATTTACTCAAAAACGGCTATAACGATTTTAATCAAACTGGGTATTTAATGTATATGCCAAAGATGTGACAGCCAACATTTCATCAAAATTGTTCAAACGGAGGGGGCACTTTATTCTATAACTTTTTATCCAATTTTTACCTTTTTTTCGATTATCTCAAAAATGGCTTTAATGATTTTGATCAAATTTGTCATGTTTAATGAAAATCAGGTGTGTTAAATATTCCGTTCACCGTTTTACTTTAACTTCCAGATTATGTTCATTAAGTAAGCAGAGTTCAATTAATAAAACAAGACATATAACCTTTTATTCTGTTACAAGTACATACACTGTATAAAAACATATGGCCAATGCCAACTAAATTGAAAATAATAATAACAGGTTAAATTGCTATCTCAACACTCCCCTTCAATTTAACCAGCTTCCATTCCTTCTGTTAGGGAATTAGCAACACCTAGACTCTCTCGAAGCCTTTTGAATTTATTTCCACCTAGCGGTTTCGTTAGGATGTCAGCCTTCTGATCATCTGTTGGGATATAAATAACCTTCAGTACTCCATTTTTATACATGTCTTTAACAAGGTTGTACTTCACATCCACATGTCTTAATCGTTTTTCGTCCCACTTGTCCAGGCAATGAATAGTGGATTGGTTGTCTTCGAAAATTTCGATTGGTTCATGAACTTCAACACCCAAATCCAGAAGTAGGTTTCTAAGCCATATTAGATCCATGACTGCATTTCCCAAAGACACATATTCAGCTTCTGTTGAGGACTGAGCGACTGCCGATTGCTTCCTCGTTGTCCATAATACACTATTACCAAATACTTCTATAAGATAACCTGAAGTGGATTTTCTATCTTCAGAATTATTTCCTGCAAAGTCTGCATCTGCAAAACATTTTATTGTTGAATTTTTCTTAAACTCCTTGCGAAATTGAAGCCCCATCTCCGATGTCCCTTGTAGATATCTCAGTATACGTTTCAAACCAAGCCACTGAGAAAGAGTAGCGTTGCTCTGAAATCTACTATAGAAATTAACTGCCACACTGATATCAGGACGTGTAGTTAACATGAGATACATCAAACACCCGATCATCTCTCGATACGGCTTCGTGTGTACAATAGTCTCTCCTACTAATTCCTTTGGGGGGTTTGTTTCCATTGGAGTTGATACTGCATAACAGTCTTCCATTTTAAATCGATTCAATAAAATTTTAATGTACTTGGATTGACTCAAAAACATGCCTTGATTGCTTCTTTCAATCTTGATTCCCAAGAAATAATTTAGTTGACCCAAGTCCGACATCTTGAACTCGGACTTCAAAAGCTTCTTGCAATTCTGCAAAGCTACATTAGATTTTGCAGCAATTATTATGTCATCAACGTACAGTAGTAAAATGACTCCATAGGAATCATTATGATAAAGGCATTTATCATATGGTGATTGCTTGTAACCATGTGATTGAACAGAACTATCAAATTTCGAATTCCATTCTTTTGGTGCTTGCTTTAAGCCATAAAGTGTTTTATTAAGCTTACATACCATGTTTTCTGTAGCTGGTTCCTTAACGAGTCCATCCGGCTGCACCATATATATTTCCTCTTTCACTGTCCCATGCAAAAAGGCGTTCTTAACATCTAACTGTTCTGCCAGTAGGTCATATTGGTTAATAATAGATAAAATAATTCTTACCGTAACTAGCCGTGCCACTGGCGCGTATGTTTCCGTGTAATCAAATCCCTTCCTTTGACTGCACCCCTTAATGACTAACCTTGCTTTGCGCTTTTCTATATTGCCGTTTGCATCTTGTTTAATTCGAAAAACCCATTTACTACTTAATGCCTTTTTACCAGAGGGTAACGCTGTTAGAGTCCATGTATTGTTTTCCTCTAGTGCAGTTAACTCCTCTTGAACTGCCTTATTCCATTCCTGACTGTCCTCTCTTCCTTCGATGTCTTCAATGGTTATATTCATGGCAAGTTCACTTAATGAAACCTCATAATCATCTAGATATGCTGGCCGCTTCCTTTCCCGATTTCCACGCCTCAGTCCATCTTCAGTTGAGTCCCTTTTCAGTTCCAAATCCAATTCTCCCCTTGAATTTGTGCCTTCTTCTGAAACAAAATCATCAGGCTCATCGCAGGATAATTCAACAGTAGCTACTTTCCTTTCTAAGAGAGTACGTTTTTCATCAAAAACGACGTCTTTTCCTTTAATGATTTCTTCATTTTCAGGACACCACAACCTGTAGCCATTGTGACAGTAGCCAACCAAGTATAACTTCCTTGAACGGCTTTCAAATTTTCCTCCACTTAGCTGCTTTGGAGTGTGCAGATATGCTAGTGAGCCAAATACCTTTAGTTTGCTCACATCTGGTTTTTGTCCATACCATAGTGAAGCTGGAACGCAGTCTGGAAGAGCTGCAGTGGGACTTCTGTTGATCAAGTATACAGCTGTTTTCACTGCTTCAACCCATAATTTCTTTGGAAGCCCTGAGCTCAAAAGCATGCACCTAGCTTTGTCAAGAATGGTTCTATTCATCCTTTCAGCTACCCCGTTTTGTTCAGGAGTATAACTGATAGTGTACTCACATTGTATTCCTTGCTCCTCGAAGTATTTTTGCATTTCATGTGAAATATATTCACCTCCTTTATCACACCTGAACCGACTTATTTCGGTTTTGAAATGTGCTGAAGCCATCGCTTCGAATATCTTAAAATACTTGAAAGTATCACTCTTCTTCTCTAGGGGATAAAAGGCTGTGAAATGAGTATAGTCATCAATAAATGTTATACCATACCTTTTTCCATCATGAGATTCTGGAGATATTGGTCCCATTAAGTCGCTGTGAATTAGTTCCAGTGGTCTGGCTGCTCGCTTCCTGGTCTGATTGTGTGGGAGTTTAGTTAGTTTTCCTTCCACACAGGGTTCACACAGTTCCTTGGCGTTGATTTCCTTTATTCCATCCACCATGGATTGAAGTTTTTGTAGCCCTCCTTGGTTTATGTGACCGTACCTTTCATGCCACAATCTCTTACTTTCAGCTGTCAAGTATGCCCTTTCCTTGCTAGTCTGAAATGTTAACTTATATAATTTATTTACTCGATAAGCAACTGCAACTTTGACTTTACCTTTAAATATTGTTGCTTGCCCCTTTTCAAATATGATTTTGAATCCATTCATTTCCAGTCTCCTAACTGAAAGTAAATTTAATTCCAAATCAGGTACAAAGAGAATGCTAGGAATTGTGATAGAGCTCCATTTCCCATCAACAGATGCAAAAAGTTTCATTGTTCCTCTTTGGGTAGATGTAAGCGATTGTCCAGATTTAGCTACCTGGATTTTTACTGGATTTATTTTCACACTTTCCTGAAATA
This sequence comes from Aelia acuminata, assembly GCA_911387785.2. NCBI lineage: Eukaryota > Metazoa > Arthropoda > Insecta > Hemiptera > Pentatomidae > Aelia > Aelia acuminata. The sequence continues at coordinate 130,127,859 of OU426979.1, forward strand.
AATCATATTGATAAGACATATGATCTGACGCTCCAGAATCAAGCCACCAAGTGACTTCACTCTCTGCTGCTTCTCCATTAGCAAACAATGAATTAGCAACCGCTGAAAAACTAAAATTAGTTTCCTCTTCTGTAGCAGTGTGTACCTCACTTTTCTGTGCTCCAGAGTTCTGTTGAGATTTCCGAGGACTGGGACAATCCTTCCTAAAATGACCAAATCCTCCACAGTTATGACACCTGAAACTAGAATGTCCAGTATTATCATTAGTACTGTTTCTAATGGGTACCTTATTTATTGGAGCTGAAGACCCAGGTCTGCTCGGATGCCGCTGGTTTAGATAATTTGTTTTCCCTTTATTATATTTCCATTGGTTACCTTGCTGGTTAGCTTGAAATGCTGTGGTTGAGTCATTCTTCGTTGGTTTGGTCTTTCCTTGAAGTTTCCTCTTCGATTCTTCATCAAGCAGTCTATTTTTAACAAATGGTAGGGTTGGATTTTCACCATTAGCAGACAAGGTTTCTATTGCTGTGACCACCATACTGTACTCCGAAGGTAATGTCAGCAACAAATGACAAATAGTGCTGACTTCATCTGTATCACCTCCTGCTGATTTTAAGTTACGAATTTCCTTATCAAATTTTAGAAAATGTTCTTCTAATGTTTCGGTGTTAGGGTTATGGCGCATTGACAGTAATGCCTTCCTCGAACTGAGATGGTTGGCAATCCCTTTCTTTTGGAACGTATTTTCCAAAGTTTTCCAGACTTCATAAGCTGTATTTTTTCCTCGACAATATTCCAAATAACTGTCTGCTATTGCACTTACAATAAGTCGAATACAGAATTTATCTCTTTGTCTAAGGCGATCATTGGCTGCTTCACGGGTTGATTTAGCTTGGGCTGTCTCACCATCAACGGGTTGATGATATTGCACTTCCTCAGTAACGTGATTTAAAAGGTTCTTCTCATCCAGTAGGACCTCAAGCCGAAATCTCCAATTATCATAGTTCTTACCATCAAAAAGTGGAATGTGGTATCTTTCATCATTTTGCCTATGTCTCTCTTCCTCTGCCATAATTTTTTTTCGTCTTGGTATCAATTTATTTTTAATATAACCTTTCAAAACTTCCAGTATTACAAGTAAAGTTAGTTTAAATAAATTTAAATCAAATAGACTTTACCTGGGCCCATAACCTGTTAAATATTCCGTTCACCGTTTTACTTTAACTTCCAGATTATGTTCGTATACACTTAAGTAAGCAGAGTTCAATTAATAAAACAAGACATATAACCTTTTATTCTGTTACAAGTACATACACTGTATAAAAACATATGGCCAATGCCAACTAAATTGAAAATAATAATAACAGGTTAAATTGCTATCTCAACAAGGTGTTATTTAATATCAGGTAAGCTTTATCATTATTAAAATGTTCTGAGGGGGCTTAAATGGGGAAGTGGCCTTTTTTGTTTTCCTATTAAGTACCTTTGTTTTTGTTTATCTGGAGAAATTAACTGTATCTTGTTACACCTAAAAATAAGAAATGGCTAAATATGAAATGATCAAGTAAATATATAGAGGAGAAAAAAAGAAAACTATTCCGTCAACTCATAAAACATGTTGAGCCCACGCATGCGGAGTAGGCCTTTAATGACAGACCATTGTTCATAATTAAAGCCGTTCTGTTCATTTAATAGCAATTATTTGTTTGATGGTAACTAAATGAAGTTTTCAACAGCTACATAGAGAATTATAAAATCAGACGACTTGAAGTATTATGCTTGCATTGCCGAATTATTACAAGTAAAAACTTTTATTTAATAAAAAAAATAGTGTACTTTAGAGAGCAAATAAAAACAAAAATATGAAACGAATATGGAAAAATGTGTGACTTTGAGGAGTGGCAATTAACAAAACAAATCAATTTCTAATCAAAGTAAGTTGGTAAGTGAAAGTTGGGTGTTGCATCCAGCACCAATTGTTTTTCTATTGTTGACATACATAATGCTTATAGTTAACTCTTCACCTGGATTCTGGAGGCATAAGGATTAGTTTTTGGATTTTACAATTACATTTTAATAATTGAAAAAATATTATTAATATTAATATTAATAATGTTATAGTTTTCTTTTTCGAGGTTGTCTTGGATGATAACCCATTTGGGATTTACAGTTAAACATTTATTTTATGAGGGAACATTTTTACATAAACATCAGGGCTAAAATTGGGTAAGAAATACTTGTAAAAATAAGGTATGTGCTAAATACATAGAAATAAAAAATATGCAAAAATAAAATGGTGATTACAAAAATTATTGTTTGTTTGTTTACTTCCTTTTTGCTACTAAGGCTAATTGGATGATGCTACAGCGGGAGTCCTAAATTTTGTGTATCCAGGCATAATTAGGATAGGGACCTTTAACGAGTACCTCAAAAATAATTTATTTGATTCAAGTTAAAGGGCATTTAAACAAGTGGATATCATCAGCATTAAGAATACATGAGGTGAATTTTAGAAATTTAAAGAAATATAATCAAATAGGTTAAGAACAAAAGTACAATTGGAAAATTAATATGTAAAGAAAAGAAATATGATAAAGTATGTTGAAAATATTATAAACATATAAAAATACATTTTTCAGATTAAGGTACACTTATGGACAAGAGGTTTGACTTTGGGACAGCAGCCTAATTTTATCAGATTTGTTTACTGTAATTCAATAAGATATAAACTTTTTCAATACAGGTTAGGCTCTGTCAAGGGTGTCATCAGAACTTCCACACATTTTTGAACCATGATTTACCTTGAAAACTTTTTTTTTTTTTTTCAGATTAGTTAAATAACCATTAATAGTTGTTTGCACCCCACCTCTAGCTTATCTTTATGCTTTATGGGAAAACCCTTTCACATCTCATTTTTTTTTCTATTTATATGCTAGTATAGAAGAAATAGAGTCAATTTTAAGCAACGAAAGTGTCATTAAACTAGCAATCTTTCTTTTAAATAATTGTAATTTCGACTCATTTAACATAAACTGACAAAATTGAAAGAAAAGGCTTGATGACTAGTGATATTTATTTATTCATATTCTTTTTGGCGAACAATTCTTATTTTATACTATTGTTTTAAACATATTCTAAATATTTCTTTAAAAATTTCTAAGATTCCTCTCATTTATTCTGATCATGATAGTGGTATCCTTATTATTAATACATCCTTCACAGTTAATTTTTTTCTTTTTACTTAATACATAATTGGGTTAGAATGTTGACACCTATAATAAACAAGAATTAAAAATTCTTGCATAGGTGATTATATCTAAATTGCGATAATCTTATACATTTTAAACAAACGAATGTTGAATAATGATGAAATCTGAATTATTTCAATTACTTCAAATCTCTCTAATTACATAAATTCCTCAGAAAAGAAAATTTGTGTTGAAATGAGATAATGAATCTTCTCTTACCTATAACTTCAAAATTTGATGAAAGTTAATTAGTGGTATTTTAATTTTTGGTGTTGGATAAATAAATGAAAAATTTATCAATTATTTATCCAACACCAAAAATTAAAGTAAGTCATGGGTAAGAGAATTCCAAAAACGATTTATCAGGATTTGAATTGTGAATTAAATTTCATATTTCGAGGCCAAATAAACATGGACTCCACACTTCAACTAATATAATCGTTATTAGGACTTCGGAGACATGCAATAATTAATCGAAAAACTAATTAGAATTAATTAGTTCTTTAAATGCAAAATCAACCATAACGCTCACGGAAATTCTAAATCTTTTAGTTTTAATCATACTATCTTAATGTAAGGATAAAAAAGGTGAAATCAATAAAGAACTGAAACAAAGATTGTAGATAAAAAATTTAATTATAAAACAATATTAATTTCATAATTACAAATTTCCATTTTTTATAATATAATTTTACCTACAGTCTTATAATAATAAATACGTCATGGAATCAGTTTATGTACAGTAAAATAATCAAGTAACAATTTCTTCAAATTGGTCCAACAATCATTCTATAGCTGATCATCTACATTTTGCAGGTAACTATTGTTTAAAGATTGTACTTGAATAATAAATAATTTTACAAAATATAAAAAACTGATAAGGTAGTAAATTAATTAGTATTTATAAATATATATTCCTAAATTGTAATGTTATATAAATTAAAATACTAGAAAATGTATGTAAATTATACATACCTGGAATAAATACATGCTTATATGTATATTTCCATGTGAAAAGAATGATTTTCATACATGGATATATACTTAGTTGTATTTATATCCATATCTTTTTTTTTTTTTTTTTTTTTTTACTTACAATTAAGTTATTGTAATTTATCACAACCTAGTTAAGTTTTCAAAATTGCACTCCAACACTCTACTATTTGAAATAAATAGAGTGTAAAACCTTAAAATTGTTGAACATTAATATTTTCATAAAGCTGTTCACATTTCTCAAGTAGTCGTAATACAGGATTGATGTTGTAAGGAAACAATGATCGTGCAATAAGCCTCTCAATAGCCAAATGCAGGCGGCTAAATACGCTCATTATGTCACTGAGTTCATTTCCACAAGTGGTCGCAAATTCTATCCAATTTCTGCGGATATACTTTAATAACCTGAGTAGATATAACAAGAAACAGGTTTCGTTAGACACAAGATAATCTAACAATACATCAGATCCATGGGACACAGTCCTTAGAAACTGAGCCAAAGAAATAGCAGGACTGAGTGCTCTTCGAAGATCTTGAGAAGCATTCTCTCTATGGAAGAGGCCAACACTCACGTCTAAACAACACACCATTCCTTCAATTAATGCATCATCCTGATCAGAAAATAACTGAACAACCCATTGTGCTAGAGGAGTTTCTGGATGAAAGGGAAGAAGAGCTTTGACACAGTTATCAAGCTGCCTTAAGACTTCTCGAATACTCCTCTCAATAACTGCCATGTCAGCATCAACATCTTCTGATTCTGATGCAACTGAACTGTCACTGGAACTTTCACACCTAGTTTCTTTAACGGTTACTGCAACAGCTTTTAAGACCAGTAGTACTGCTTTCTGTAGAAGAGGTCTATCTCCATCACCTGTTCCACCTCCAAATCTACCACTACCTCCTCTATATGGAATCGTTTCCAACAATCTCCAATCTTTTACACTTCTGACAATAAGGTGAGCCAATGAACAAGGTTCTTCAGCCAAAATGTCTTGAAGAGCCAAAGTACTTCCATAGCACAAAACCTCATTAAATAAATCGAGCATATGCCTCCAAACAATTGGTGAAACACTTGCATTCAGTAAAGCAACAAAATTTGCCAAGTGAGCATAAAAAGGTTTTGTGTCAACAATTGAGAGATTAGCCTTAACTGAAATTATTGCCTCCCAAAGGCCTAAAAATGTTACCACTGTAGATTCATGCTGAGTAGGATAAATTCTTAAAATTCTATCAAAACTATTTACAACAGCAGGCCATTTGGCTTCCAAAGCTTTAATACAAAGGCACTTGATCTGACTACTATCTAAACTATCAGGATCACTAACACTAAGGACATGGCACGAGGGAGGTGGCTGACAATCCTTATCTTCTAGAGGATGTTCTTCACAATCTTTCCATTCTGTAACCCTTTTGATGACATCCAGAGAAAAGGCCATTTTCTGAGGATGAGTTGTTTCCGGGTAAGATGAGGATAAAGCATTGTCGGTTAGACGATCCAACCATCTTGGATCTACATGGGCTCTGGATACTAAAAAGAATGCTGACAAGGCACGGCCAGAAGCAAAACTAACAAACCTATCTGAATGAGCAGATAGCTCAATTAGGTAGTCAACCAATCCATGTTCATTTCTGATAAGAGCATCACAAACGTCACTGATCCTTGAACATACCAATCCACGTGCATTTTGTTTTAGGGCTACTTCACACAAAAGTTGAACTGAACTTAAAAACAAAAGAGTCCTGTCTCTGCTCCAATTGGCAATATATGCTGTGCAACATCCATGCCCATCATCTTGATGAAGAATTTTCAAGCTTCGGAATGGCTTCCTTAAAACACTATCAGGCATTGAACACAAGCACTGACCCAACAAATTCTTCTGTAATGATTCTAAATCTGAATTATTCTCTTCATCAGATCTCTTAACTTTTTTCTTGACAGGACCATCCATACCTGCGACAGGCGCAGCTCTGCTTTTTGTCAACACCATTAATTTTCCTGAAGGAAAAGTAATTACTATCCAACTTCAGTGTAAATTTTCTTCTTAATAAAAAAGTCCTCCATGGAGTATATAATGTCAGCTTTTTACATAGTTTTAAGCCAAACCTGTAAATTAGTAAAATGAAACATGATTAAAGAACTAAATAAAGATAAAAATAAGCTTAAGACTGAATGGAATAACATTAAGAATAAATTAACAAGAGTCATGTAAGTGTAACACTAGTAGCTGATTAGTATTAAAACAAGAAATAACGACTAAAACAACTGCAAAGTAATACCTAATATAAGAAGAAAGAATTAGCCACGTAGATTAAGCACTTTAATACAACATCCATTGATTAATAACAGACTTTAGTTTTTAATTTCACTTCAGTAGCAAGATTGAGTAACTTTCAACGGCAACAACAACAACTCAGAAAAGCACGAAAGCACTGCTTTTGAGAAAAATCTTCATTCTTAAATGAACCAAAGCTCCCAGCAATGCAACAATTAACACCAACTATAAATGTTACGATTTAACATAGCAAAACAAACAGACTTCATTCATGAACGCCATCTTGAACTATATGACGCTATGTTCAGCCAACAAAATGATATTAAAACATTCCATTTTAAAAATTCATTAATTATCAAGATATAATGACTAAAGTATTTTTAAAAAAATCAATGTTTCATTCTTTAACTTTAGTTTTAATGAGAGGAACAGAAAATTAAAATTAGGAATCATTGCAGCTGTAATGAATAATTTATTTAAATTATCTAAGTAAGTGAAATAATTTTTAAAGAATAAACAAATTTAGAACAAAAATATTAGCACTTTATTTTCGAGAATTTACTTTAATAATTAAATTATTTATGTTCACGAGAATACTTTTGCTGTCTGCCCCCACGACCGATCATATGGCATATCCTCCAAAAGTGGGCGAGTCCTTTTAATCCAGAAAGGGTTTGTTATTGAGTGAGTTTTATTCTTTCCCTCAACACCATGATGGGATTTATGTTTAATATTGATGGAGGATATTTAGAAGGACTGTGCCGTGGTTTTAAATGTGGCATTTTAAAAAATACAGATTATTTGAACTTGGTTCAATGTGAATCCCTTGAAGGTAAAGCTGCTGGAATTTTTCTGTTTTGTTATGGCTAGTTTTGTTAATAAAAATCAAGATATTTTTTTTAGATCTGAAGTTGCATCTTCAGGGAACTGACTATGGAAGTTTTTTGGCTAATGAACCTAGCCCATTGTCAGTATCTGTCATTGATGATAAACTGAGGGAAAAGCTGGTTATTGAATTTCAGCATATGAGAAATCAAGCTGTAGAGCCTCTCTCAACATTTCTTGATTTTATAACGTAATGTATTAAAATTATTTATTATCATATCCCTTTTTAAAGAAGTCAGTTTTCTGTAATTCACTAGTTTATCGAAATCTTTCCAGAATTGAAAGTGAATTTATTTAATGTGAGATTAAGTGGCTACCAATAATTGATGAATTGTTATTTACTTATATTATGCCCTTCTACCTTGACCTATATATTTTGGCCGCATCTGTCATAAAAGTACATAGTGCATAGTAATATGATTGACGCAAGTATTTGGCTTATTCTAAACAAGGATAAGTGTTGGACCTGGCTGTCAAAATTTAGCTTAGGAATTTCAACAATGTAGCGGATGTGATCTCCCACCTGTCAGCGTGTCATTACAGTTGTGAACTAGTACTAATCACAGAGTATAGAAGTAAAAAGAGATGACATACCCACTGTCGAGGGCCTCCTAAAGTATGCTTGGTTTCCCCACCTTCTGGTTACTGACGGCACCCAGTCCTGCCTCAATCTTCGTAATTATTCTTGTCCTATTGGTCTAGTTTTAATATCATTAACGCACATGAGTGAATAAATTTAATATATTATAGATGTAGTAATAATATTAATAGTAACATGACTAGTATAATACAAAATGTGATATTAAAAATTAATAATTTTTTTTAAATATCTTACAAGTATGTGAATAAAGTAGTAATCATATATTACTTACTATTACATTTATTGTCTTCATTACTTATCACGAAACTACAACCCGGTTATGGGTCTTGGCCTCCACCAACAGCTTCCACCATTCACCCCGCGATTTTGTGCGGCTGCCATCCAGTTCTGTGTGCTCAGGATATTCCTTGCGTCATTGGCCACTACATCTTTCGACCTCAGCCGAGGACCTTTTCTCTTTTTCCATTTAAGGGCTCGATCAGCATTTTCTTTGGCACCTCTGATTCCAGCATACGAGCCACATGACCATCTAAATTGTCCAAGTTTGATGGTCTGTACTTTATCGGGCTCCTTAAACAGACCAGAAACTTCCTGGTTCGTCCTTCTCCTCTAGTTATTTCCCATAAGTATAACACCGAAAATTCTCCACAGTATTTTTCTTTCGAAAACCAGTAGTTCATTCTGTTGGGCACATTTAATGTCTAAAATCTAATATTTAATGTTTTAATTCTATCAAAGACAAGAGTTATTGGCTTACGGCATCGATTTATGTTTCATCTTCTGCTGAATCTTATTTTGATAATGGTTTTGGATTTATAATGGTACTACCTAGAGTGCCCGGCTTCGCTCCGGTTCAGTTGTGTGGTAGTTTTAATAACAGAAAAACTTTAAAATTAAAGGAAATATAGAACAAAATTAGCACCTTGAAACTTCGTTTTTAACTTGTATTAAGATTTGAGATCTGCAGAGTCCGCCCATATACGGAACCCTATAAACTTTATAGGGGGCTGAAAATGGTAAATGAAAAATTCATTTGGCTGCAACTTTGTCGAGTTATGCAACGTTTTTGGTGGTTTCTGTGATTCTGAATCCTATAAGCCCATTTCATGCAGGCAACAAATGTAAAGTTATTAGATTATAGTTGAAAAATCTGATATCTCAGGTGCTCGACTCCCCCCCCCCCCCCTAATGCTGCAGTTATAGTCTGTGATAACTTTCAATCTACAGACTGCAATAGCATGTGACTTCCATTCGATTTCGTGATGTAAAAACTTTATATCACTGTACATAACTGCATTTTGCCTTTCTCGAACATATTAAGTAAAAAATTCATTCAAAAGATTACTTAACAAATCCATGGACAGACAATCTGGCTATTAACTTACAATTGATCATTTATCTATGATATTATTTATTGATTGAATGATATATATGTGAAGTTTTAAACAAATTAAAACCTGTCCATTGATTCGTAATATTTGTTAACTTTCTTGTAGGTTTTGTGATTATGTTATTACATTTTACTCACATTTAGCTCAAGATTCTTGAAATAATAGGTACGTAGATATCAGACCCACATTTAACAGAGATATCAGCAATCAACGAAATCACTTAAAACTTCACATGTGATTATGCAAAAAAAAATTGTTTTTTCGAGTTTTAACCATCTTCTTGCCGACGTGCGATATGTGCGTAATAATCATTGTGTTAGCAAGGTATGGTTTTTCAACTATAATCTGTTACAACTTTCGATCTGTTGAATGTAATGTCATATAAATGGTCCTATTGGATCCAGAAGTATAAAAACTACCGAAGATTCAAAGCAAAGTTTTTTAAAGACCTTTCTTCCATTTCAACCTCCCTTAAAATATGCCCTTAATTTTGCAGATCTCTATTTTACTACTATTATAAAGTCAAACAAAAATTTGATGAAGGCACAATTTTTTTACCGTATTTCTTTTTATCCTGAACTATGAGGAATGATAAAATTAAATAAATGCTGAAATTGGAGTTAGTCATTTTGTCAACTGGAAGGTTCAACATACATAGTAATCAAACCAACTTCTTTTTCATAACTACAATAAGAGCACTACAAACTTTTTATTTTCGATTTACATTCACTCATTATCTCTTTTTTTTTTAATCATTTTTTTACGCTCACTATACTAATAAGAAATAGTCACTCATATGGCATTAAATTTACTTTTATATTATATATTGATTAAATGTAATGTGTTGAGCAATTAGCCTTCTTATGTAAAATTTAATTTGTTTAGGAATCCAGTTGGTTTTCTAATTGATACCAGGGATGTAAAATAATTATTTTATTTTGAAACGCAAAGGAGAAACTAATTATTTTTGCTTAATTTTTATTAATGTAAAAAGAACAGCTGAAAAAATATATAACCATTACAAACCGAATTAATGGACAATAACCATTGAGTGAAACGCACCCTAGCACTTCCTGGTAGTCTGCAGCTCAAACTAATTTTTTCATTCACTAACCCGTAAAGGTAGGCTATTACATAGTGCGAGAGGCTTAAAATTCTCGCCTTTTTCTCTTCAATTTTACACCCTAATTTAAAAACGGAAACCTTCACCGTTAGGGGCCATAGGGGCACACGAAGACATAAGTTTCTTGACCGTCGGTTGAGTCGTTTTTGAGCCTTATCGGCACGCACATTGTACACTTTGCTTTATAATATATATTGATTCTAGCATATATAATATGAATAATATATTAATTTATGTGTCAATAAGATAACTACCTATATCATCCGTTAATCACAAAATTCATCTGTGATATTTATATCATAGATAACCCGATTTGAACATTTGATTATAAATATTTTGATGTATTTCATTGAATTTGTTTATGATCATGGGGCCCTTCCTGTTGACGAGATAGTCTGTTATATCATGTTATGCGTTGATATTAATTATTATTACCTTCGATTATTTTTCATTATGTATAATCATTTTATATATCAAAATATGATTGCAACCATGGACCACACACATACTTTATAGCCGAATAAGTGCCACACCAACTATGTATGCACAAAATAATCAATTAATAAAAACAAAAACTATCTCAAAATTCTATTTCTGTCATTAACATTATAGCAAAAAAAAAAAAGTATCCCATCCCACATATATTGTTTCACAAAGCCTAAAAATCGGGTTTTTTATGAATTATAAGGTCCTGTCGTGCTCAAATGCCATGAATGTGGTATCGTTGGATTAAGAATTTTATGGAGCTTTTGCGTATCACATTCTCAGTGTTCGTTTTATGGTCCAAAATAAAATATCGACAAAAACGTACTAGTTCAACGTATCGAAACGAATCAAATTGGGTTTTATAAATATACGAACATTAATACCCAGTTAAGTTCCTGCAGAACTAAACTGGGGTTTGTGTTTTAAAGCCCTAAAACTTACCATTTTTGAGATAAGGCCTGGGTTAGGCATCTCTGCCACACGTGGTCAACTACTTACTGTGTTACATTACAGCAAATGTAAGGTCCTGTCGTGCTTAGGTTCTATAAATGTGGTTTCGTCTGATTTATTATTAATTATAGCGTTAGAAAATGGCACTCTCACATTTAGCAATTACAATATACTCCCATTAATCCGGCTCCCGTTTAACCAACTCTCTGGATAAACCGACGGAGGCTGTACAAAATAAAAAATTCTTTTTAATTTCTTACTATAATATAACGTACTTAAATTATTTAAATTATGTGTGTCATAAGGAAGGGTAGTCGAATAGTAAAGGGTAGTAAAAAAAAAAACGGTAGTTAAAAACAAAGGAAGGTAGTAAAGGGAAGGAAGGGTAAAAAAGTAAAAGGTAGTTCATCAGAATGTAGAAAGATTAATTTCCAGGGACTATGCAATATTCTTAGTGATTTCATGTATACCAGGAAGATTACAGGAAACTGTTTTGAAGAGAACATCAGAAAATGAAGTCCTTCCTTAAATATTAAACACTGCTGTAGAAAAATATTAATGCCCGGGTGGTTGGGGGAGAGTGGTAAACCGGCAACAAAAAAAGTTTATTTCGTAGTTATATTAAGCCTAGAAGTAAAATCTGATGCAAATCTTCGTGTGAAATGTTTTGCAGGGGTCCAGCTAGTATAATAAAATAGCCATAAAAACTAATTCAATTTGAATATCCATTTATTTTAAACTTGATAACTTACCATTTAGTATTAATGTGAAGATTTATGTTGAAGTTAAAAGAATTATTTGAGTAGAATTACTATTGAAATGGCTACAAAACAAAAAATAGGGTTAAAAGAAACATGCTTTAGGTTAGTAAATGCTTCAATTAAAGCGAAAATATAAGGGTGAAGGAAGGAGCTTTCAGCGGTTGATCACCTGGTGGAGGGGAACCTGTGCCCATTTCCTACAGGCCTATATCACCTCTAGTTACTTCTATACTCTGGATTATATAACATTCATAATAAAGGTAATTTTAATGTTCTATTACCGAAGGTATATCAATATTAGATTGTAGATGGTTGTAAATATTCTTCAATGGCCAAAAGTTTGTGTCATCTAGACCCTATGTTACTGGCAAATGGTTTTTCTAATATCATTCGCAATCGATGTATTGAACATTTGTAAAGGCCTTGTGTTTATTCCTGAGCATTTTTTTTTTAACATGCCTTAAGGGCTTTCACATATGTTATACCTTTGCCCAATATTGATATACCATCTAGAAGATCGGTTTAGAGCCAGCAAGTCATTTATTTTTATCTATTGAGTCATAACTAAGTATTTATCCTGCTACCTTCCTTTTGTTGAACTTAGTACTTCTAAGCTTGGAAATATATTTACTAATTTATTACTATTATTTTATTTAATGTTTTTTGTAATTATTAGTCCATTAAATATTATTATATAATAAATATGAACATAATAGATACATTTAAAAACCACAATAAACTGTAAACTTTGGCTACATTCAGGAACAACTTTGTATACAAGACAAAAAATCAACAATGAACATACTGATGTGTTTACAGACGGGAGTAAAGACAATGAGAACGTTGGATGTGCGTGGTTATTTAGAGCTAAAGATAATAGGATCATAGAACAGCAGTACAAACTAGAATCCTATTGCTCGAATAACCAGGCTGAAAAATATGCTGTGTTGAAGGTGACAGGGTACATAAGAGACAACCCGTTACTAACGAACACACACGTAACCATACACACAGACAACAAAATTTTACTCGACTCTGTGAATAATCAGGACGTTCATGACCATTTGACGGACCAAATTAGGTTGAACTTACAGACTCTTAAAAACATAGGAAAGACAGTTACATTGAAATGGGTAAAGGCGCATTTGGGGATTGAGGGGAATGAACGGGCAGATTACCTAGCTAAAGAGGCAGCTAAAGGAGAACTGCTGCCCTCGTATTATAAAGCCCCATTATCGTTTATAAAGCGAGACTTAACAATTGATTTGGTAAAAAGATGGGACGAAATGTGGGCCATCTCCCCTAAATCTCCAAGTTTGCACAGATTTTTACCAAAAATTACACTAGACAATTACAAGCGTATACACAGCAGTGATTACAGACTGACGCAAGTACTGACGGAACACGGAAACACAAAACAGTATCTCAAACGGTTCAACATTATACAAACAGATTTATGTGACTAAGACGGTCAAGTTCAAAATTTTAAACATATACTGTATGATTGCAAATTGTTTGACAGACAACGGTTTAATTTGATAAAAAGTATTATGCTTAAAAACGGAAATTGGCCAGAAACAGAACAAACATTACTTTCTCAATTCAAGACTGACTTGCTTAAATTTATTAGAACTATCGACTTCTACTCACTTACCAGAGATGGGCAACATAGGTAATTTCTTGTTGGCTTTTGTTCACCTATATTATTTTATCTTTTATTTTTATTTCATTGGTATTTTTTTTTCATTTTTCATTATTGTTTTTTGTTTTTGTTGTTCTTTTCTCATTATTTGTTTAAATTCATTTCTGAAAGTTTGTAAATTTTATAAATAACCATTAAAACTATTGTAATATCATGTGTATGGCTTTAAGGCATGGAACATGATTGAATGACAAATAAATGGTCCTTATGTGGGGGTACCACATAAGGAAAAGAATAAAAAAAAAAAATATATTTTTATTAAATAGTGTTTTAATATAAGAAATATACAAGATGAAACAAGTTAAAATAACTATTTGTGTACAATATAAATTATATTGAGAAATAAGAAATAAGAAATGAATCAGAACACGTTTATGCGTCATTTTTTTTCAAAAGGTAAGAAATCGAGTGTGCATTGTCACACTTTTATAGGACGCCTAAGGACTTTCTTCATTTCCATTTTGTGAAAAAAAAGCGACTAACCTTTTTGATGCGGTTTCTTGCTTCTGGTTGAGAAACAGGATTGGTATCAGATACTTATGTTATTCGATTGACACCGGGTCTCATAGTTTTTTACATTAAGTTCCAGAACGTTTTGGCCCAATTAGACGATGCACAGTGGTTCAAAATCGACTATTTTCGGAAAAAACCTCGTCAAACCTTATCTGTAAGCCGAAAAATAATAAAGTTGATATTATCATAACCACGATTAAATTTCCAATAAAATGTACAGGTTGGAGCCCCGCTTAACCGGCTATTCCGATTAACCGGCGCGCGATATTTTGTGGTACGATGGAAAAATGTCATACCCGAGCTCCAAAGTGGCTTTTCTAATAACTTGGTACTGATTCTTAGATAAAGATGCATCTAACATTAAACTTAAAGCTTTGTCTGGTGTAAATCTTTCAGGTTTTAAACAATTCTGATTTTTTCTAGCCGTCGAAGAAATCAAGTCTTCTGAAAAAGTTTCACGCATTTTTGTATTTTCATACGTTTTGTCCTGTCACAGCACTGGTCGAGAGGTTTTTCTTTGCGCCCAGCATGGGATGAAGGTCCTGGTGCGATGTCCATCGGCATCACTCGTGACTCCAGTTCGACTGAAAACGCCCCTTTTAGCCAGATGTAATTCTGTTTCAAAAATCTTTCAAGCAAGCCGATTGCCGTTTTTTAGTAAAACTATGCAAGAAAGTTTGACGTAGTTTAAGCTCAATTTGCTCTATCAAATCATCAGACATTCCGGGATATTTGTTAATAATAATTTCAACAAACTTTAAAGTTTCCCGATTGTTTGAAATTAGTATTTCAATTAATTCGATATATGAAATCACAAATTTTTCTATTTTAATTTAATATTATTACCCAATCTTTAAAACACACGATAGTATAATGATTAGCCGGAAATCTAAACTGAGCTTGTCCTCTCCCAAATAACAACTGGAATGAATAATGATTACTATCATGGTGTTTGTAAATAGCGAATATAAGATAAAAACATCTGCCACCACAACAGTCGCAGGTGGTCGCAGCTAAAATGCTTTTATTTATTTACAAGAAGGATTAAAATATTTATCTACACAATTTTCAGCCCACCGGAAGCCGCCGATAAAAGTAAATTCATCAATATTTTCCAGTATATTTTTTCGTAATTAATTTTTTTTTCATTTCAGATAGTTCTTAGTTTTGATGAATTTTTAATTTTTAATTCCAGTGAAATATGTATGCTAGAGGTGTGAAAAACCCATCGGATATTACTTTTATTAAATTTAAGTTCCCATTATTGAACGTATGAATTAAAACTAAATTTTTAAGGGAACGTCTAAAAAAAGTAAAAACATAGTTGTATAACGTTCTTGGCCTATTTCTGTTCATAAGCGATTTTTTTTTTCAAATATTTCTTATGGAGCACGTTACTATACCTCAAGGGATAAGTAATTACACATGAAATATTTTCTAAGTTCAAACTTGAAAATGGCTATTTTTTCCACCCTTGAACCACTGTGCGATGTTTTGTCCCAATTTTTTTGGGCAAAACATTTTTCTTTGCATTTTCACTTGGTATATTTAACATTTTAGATGCATCTTATTTGGCTGAGACTTTACCAGATTGTTATACTGTTCCAAATATTGTTTGCAATATTATATTTCTAGATTAATTTTGATAATCAATATCAATATCAATATATATTATAAAGCAAAGTGTGCAATGTGCGTGCCGAAAAGGCTCAGAAACGACTCCACATACGATTAAGAGATTTATGTCAGCGTGTAACTGTATGTCCCCTAACGGAGAAGAAGGTTTCCGTTTTTCTCTTAAGGGTGTGAAATTGAAGAGAAAAGGACTGGAATTTTAAGCCTCTCTCAACATGTAATTAGCTTACCTGAGAATGACATACGAGTTTATGAATGAAAAATTTAGTTCAAGCTGCAGACCACCAGTAAGCGCTAGGGTGTGTTTCACTCAATGTTTATTGTTCATTCATTCCGTTATATTTGTAAAGGTTATATATTTTGTCAGCTGTTCTTTTTAAATTACTTAAAAATCAAGCGAAAGTAATTATTTTCACCTTATCTTTTAAAATAAATTAATGATTTTACATATCTGTAATCAATTGGAAAACCGACTGGATACTTTACAAAATTAATTTTCTCATAATAAGATTAATTAATTGATAAACACATTACATTTAATCAATATCTAACATATACTTAAGTAAATTTAATGCAATATGAGTGAGCGAAGAAAAACAGACATAAAACAAAAAAGAAGAGCTGAAGACTGATTATAAACCGAAAATAACAAGTTTGAAGTGTTATTATTGTATGTAGTTATGAAAAATGGTTTTATTACTATGTATGATGAGCATTCCAGTTGACAAAATGATGAATTGACTCCAGTAATACAATTTTTTCAATAAGCTTTTATCAGCGCTCATAGTTCAGGATAAAAAGAAATATGATGAAAAAATTGTGCCCTCATGATATTTTGGTTTTCACTTAGTAACAGTAGCAAGATTGGAGAAGAGAAGAGTTCGGCCAAATTAGGGTGGGGGGGGGGGATATATTAAGGGAGGTTGAACTGGAAGAAAGGTCTTACAAAAAAAGCTTCTATGAATCTTCGGTATTTTCTAAACTTCTGGATCTAATGGGACCATCACAGTAGTCGGCGCTTAAGTTGTACTCCAAATATATTTTTTTTAACTAATAATCTAATAACTTATTATCTGCTGACTGCTAGGAATGGGCTTATAGGATTCATAATCACAGAAACCATCAAAAATGATGCATGACTCAACAAAGTTGCAGCAAAATGAATTGTTCATCCACCATTTTCAACACCCTATAAAGTATATAGGGTTCCTTATTTGGGCGGACACTGCAGATCTCGAATCTTAATATTGATATAATGTTAAAATTTTCAAGAAAGTGCTAATTTTGTTCTATATTTCCTTTACTTTTAAAGTTTTTCTGTTATTAAAACTGCCACACAACTACCGGAGCGAAGCCGGGCACCCTAGCTAGTAAATGATAAATCATAATCAAGACGTGTGTTAAGTTATAATTAAGACCTGTGTTAAATTATCATCAGGACCTCGGTTGAGGTAGAAATTGCTAGTACCATTTCAATAGCATATCATTATTTAATAATTTTGATTTATAGTATACGATGCTTTATACAAATCAAATTATAGCTATTTTATTTCATCTTGATAACTTCTTGCATAGCAATTCTTTTTTTCTTTTAGGTACAGTTATATGATTGATAATATTATACTTTTGATCACGGGTACTTTACATCAACGCCCTATCTCTGAACTTATTCCGAAGTGCCATCCTCTTGGTAGCTTTGAGCAAATGGAAGCTATCCATGTTGCAGCTACACCTGCAGAACTTTATAATGCAGTTTTAGTTGACACTCCACTGGGTATTTTTAGGCACTGATATTTATTATTATTATTTTTTTTTAATTTAGAATCTTATGTATGTTTATTATTGTTTTTGCAGCTCCTTTTTTTGTGGATTGCATCAGTGAGCAAGATCTTGATGAAATGAATATTGAAATTATAAGGAACACTCTTTACAAAGCTTATCTTGAGGCATTTTATGATTTCTGCAAGAAGTTAGGAGGAACTACTGCAGACACTATGTGTGAAATACTTGCAGTATGTATTTAAGTATTCACTGATTCGATCAGATTGGAATTTCATCTTAATGAATGCTCATGTTATTATTGATAGAATTAAGTCGAAATCTTAACTGTAACCTATCTTTACATTATGCATCTGGAATTATTTATTTATAATTTTTATATATTTATAGTTTGAAGCTGACAGACGTGCATTTATTATCACTATCAATTCCTTTGGAACTGAGTTAACTAAAGATGATCGTTCTAAACTCTATCCTCGCTGTGGGATTTTGTACCCTGATGGTCTATCTGCATTGTCCAGAGCTGATGATTACGAACAAGTAAAAGCAGTTGCTGATTATTACAAGGTGAATTTCCTTAATTTATTCTTCTTTTTTTTTAGTCCAAAAAGTTTCAGGATGGGTATTTAACACATTCGGTGCGGACCCACTGGGTGCCTGTCTACTCACCGTATGGGCCCAGTAGATCTACTGTCCATGCTGCGTAGTTTATGACTTCCCTCGAAACGCTCTTGAAGGGGGTTATTTGACAATCCTTCAATCTGGTATATTTCGCTTCAGTTATATATTCATACCGGATTCGCCGAAGAATTGTCAAGAATCCCCCTTCACGAGCGTTTCTAGTGAATTCATAAACTACGCAGCATGGCCAGTAGATATACTGGGACCGTACGGTGAGTAGGCAGGCACCCAGTAGATCTACTAGGTCCGCATCGAATGTGTTAAATGACCCCATACCTTGTGACAGGGGTTCTTAAAACTATTAATTTTAAAAATAACTGAATAAGACTCTGTGAATGGTGTAAATAAACCTATTTCTGAGCCTTCTTTCTCTACCACCAACTCTAACTAGATTTCCCCAAAAAAATTTATCATTAAATGGTTATACAGACTGAGATTAAGGCAGAGTTGGGTAAAATTCATCTTATATAATAGATAACTGTTAACAAGTAGTGAACAAAATTATCTATTATTTGACCTTTTAAATAAAGATAGCTGCAGAGTTGGGCAAAATTCATCTTACATAATAGATAACATTTAAAAATAAAAATGAATATAATTAACTATTATTTGACCTGATAACTGTAAATAAATAAAGATAAAGTAAATGTAAATAAAGATAACTGTAAATAATGAATAATTTTAATTTATCTGTCATCTTTTATCTTACATAACCATTGGAATAAAACTTTTTTGACGGATAAGAATTTCATGGAACACAAGATTCATTCTTTAGATAATTTTTCCAATAATTACTGATGAGGGTTTAGATATTGGGTGCAATTCATGAACTTAAGGCATAATTGATTTAGTATTATCTTATCCTTGTTTTATATAAGTACATACATAATAGAAGGATATTGCTGATGGGAAATATTAAAAAATAAAACTAATATTTTATTTTAGCAAAAAAAAAATAGTTTTATTTGCAGTACATAGAAATTTAAAAAATAAAACACTGCATTGTTTAAAAGTAAACAATAAAAATATCTTGAGCCATAACTTCAGCCCTACTGTTTTTTTCAAATATTTAGTCTGACAACGGATCACCTCTTCCAGGTATGGTAATAGTGGCAAATGAAAAGAGTCTTCTATTAGGACTGAAGAGTGTATCATAGTGTTAAAATTAAAATATTTGTTCAATTTTTGGACATTTATTTAAGGAGTGATGACTAACGTTGTGGTCAAACAAGTAGTCAAGAACCTCTATTGGAAAACATGAAAAAAGATTGATGAAAGACAAATATTTCTCTTGTTAGACAAATAACATATTGTAAATAAATAATAAATTAAAAAAATATAGTGAAAAAAGTTATTAAAGTTATTTGAACTGAAGTATTAAAAGTTATTTCTACCACAATGAATCATTTAATATTGTTAATAAAGATGTTTACACAACAAAGGTAGAATATTAATTAACAAAAAAGTTAGAATCAACAATACATCACATGCTTGATATTGTCATGTGAATATAAACCTCAACACCCCCTCTCAATATCAAGCGTAGTGATAGCTAAGTCCAATTCTTGAAGTTAGTTCCTGGAACCTCTTGTAAGGAACCGGCTTGGTGAGAACATCAGCTTCATTCTCTTCAGAAGGGCAATATGTTATCAGTATTTCATTTTTCATAACCATGTCCCTCATAAAGTACTTTCGTATATCTAAGTGTTTAATCCTT
Source organism: Aelia acuminata (assembly GCA_911387785.2). Lineage (NCBI taxonomy): Eukaryota > Metazoa > Arthropoda > Insecta > Hemiptera > Pentatomidae > Aelia > Aelia acuminata. Next base: position 130,148,100 of record OU426979.1, read on the forward strand.
GCGCTAGCCTTTTAGCTTTCTATAAATTTGATGCAACTTTGATTATCCTCAAAAATGCTAGTAGGATAATCTTGCACATATCCCATGTCTCTAAGAAGCATTCGAATCCAAATAGCTTCCTGTGTTGCCATGGTAACTGCCATAAATTCCGCTTCTGTTGAAGATAAGGCTACAGATGTCTGTTTCTTGCAGAACCATGCTATGCAGTTTGATCCAAGTTTAAATAGATAGCCGCTGATTGATTTCCTGTCTCCTGTATCCCCTTCCCAATCAGCATCTGCGAAACAGGTTAGAATCATATCTTCTGATGCTCCTAACCTTAGCTTCATATCTCGAGTTGATTTCAGGTAGCGAATAACTCTTTTGACCGCATTCCAATCGCTTTGAGTAGGCTTCTCAACACGCCTGGAAAGGATTCCTACTGCTGAAGATATATCGGGTCTAGAGGTAGTTGACAAATACAATAGCGAACCAATAGCCTGACGATATCGTCGGTTATCTGGAAGGATAGGGGAGTCTCCAAATTGATGTGCCTTGAAAAACCCTTCATCCATTGGTGTCCATATAGGTTTTGAATCTTGCAATCCGTAAGTCAAAATCAAGTTATCTATCTTCCCTTTTTGGTGTATAAAAAATTGTACACCACGTTTTTCAACTTCTACTCCTAAATAATTTGACACCTCTCCCAGATCTTTCAATTCGAAATGTTTTGAGATCATAAAATAAGTATGTTTAACGCTTTCGTCCGAGCCAATACAAAGAACATCGTCAACATGTATAATCACGTAGGTTGGTGCATCTCCAGTATTTTTGACGTAAAGGCAGGAATCAGCTTCACTTCTAAGAAAACCAGCTTCTAACAGGACATTATTGATTTTCTCATTCCATTTTCGAGCTGACTGTTTCAATCCATACAAGCTTTTTTGTAATTTGCAAACTAAATGCTTTTTATCTTCTTGAATGAATCCTTCAGGTTGCTCCATATAGATATCTTCATCCAAATCTCCATTTAAAAATGCCGTTTTCACGTCAAAATGATGAACAACTAAACCTTTTGTAGCTGCGATTGTTAGTAAAATCTTTATCGTTACTGGATTAACTACCGGTGCAAAAATTTCGTCATAATCCTCACCATATTTTTGTGAAAATCCCTTCGCAACCAACCGTGCTTTGTACCTTTCAATTCTACCATCAGCACCAAATTTGGTCTTGAAAACCCACTTACAGCCGATCATATTTCTTCCTTTAGGCAACTCTACTAAATTCCAAGTGTTATTCTTTTCAAGTGATTTCATCTCTTCTTTGGCCGCAGTAACCCATTTTTGTCTTTCACTGCTTGATAATTTATCTAACTCTTTCCAACTTTTAGGTTCATAAATTTTTTCCTGATCTGCGATCGTTTCAAATATTATTTGTTCAAACAAATCGTCTTTCTTTTCAGCTAACATAATTAACCTTTCTGGTGGCACTCCTTTGTTCTTCCTCTGAGACCGCCTCGGCTGATTATTTTCATCTTCGTGTTCCATTTTATCATCTGGAAATATGTCAGGTTTGAAGCTGTCATTTTTGCCTTCAACAATGTCATCCATACTTCCTTTTATTCTTTCGTGATTCAGGTTATCTAGTTGAGGCAAGCTCTGGTTCGAATTACCGACTGACTTATTGTTCGAGTAATAATCCAAAATTACTGGCTCGATCCTTGTCTCTGTTTCCTCGATTAAGGGTAAACTTTTCGCTTCAGCCTGGCCATCAGAAGAATCAACAAATTTGACGTCTCTTATGATAACAATTTTCTTATCCCTTTTCCGCCACATCCTGTATCCTTTTGAAGTGTCTGAATATCCGACGAAGATCGCTTCTTCAGAACGAGCATTGAATTTTCCTTTTCCCATTCTTTTGTTTAATATAAAAGCTTTAGTTCCGAAAGGCTGAAAATACGATACATCCGGTCATTTACCTTTCCATAGCCTATAAGGTATCTCCCCATCAAGTCCTTCAGTTGGGCAATGGTTCCGAACATGTGCTGCCGTTGAAACTGCTTCAGCCCAGAAAACTTCAGGTAAATTGGCATCTAACATAAAACATCTGGCCATATCATTCAGTGTTCGGTTCTTTCTTTCCGCTATGCCGTTCTGTTGCGGCGTTCCACTGCAAGCTAGTCTTCGTTTAATCCCACAGTCGTTTAAGAAATTATTAAATTCCGTACTGGTGAGTTCCCCTCCATTATCGGTTTGGAAATATTTAATTTTTCTTCCAATAATATTTTCCACCTGGTTTTTATAATTTCTAAATGCTTCTAAGGCATCACTTTTGTTCCTTAAAAATCTGACCTCAGTCCAACGAGAGTAATCATCCGTGAATGTGATAAAGTATCTCGACCTATCAAAAGATTCCGTTGTCATAGGACCACATATGTCTGCATGAATAATTTCTAAAATTTTGGATATTCTGCTTGATTGTTTTGGAAATGGTTGACGAGTGAATTTACCTTTAATACAAGTGTCACAGAATGGCACATCTTCGTCTCCAGTAGCGTCGATACCATTCACAGATTTAGCTTTAATTATCCCTTTTAAATCCCGGAAATTGAGATGTCCAAACTTTTTGTGCCTGTTTAATAGTTTTGATCCCCCAGAAGTCATATGTACTTGCTCCTCAGGCCCTGACAGATATAGTACAGCCCGTTGTCTCTGTCGGCTCGAAGGACCGGAATATTCTCCCTATTTAGTATAAATGCCTCTTTTTGTTTAAATAAAACTTGGTAGCCCTTATCTGTAATCTTTCCAACTGAGAGAAGGTTGGTTCTTAATTCCGGAACAAATAAAGTATTTGAAAGTTTTATTGTACTTCTACCGTTATCCAATGGCATCATTGCCGTTCCTATACCACCTGAATTTGTGGAGGTCTTATCAGCCAGATTGATTTTCCGACTATCATCTGGTTGGCATGTTACAAATATATCTCGCTGATGAGACATGTGAGACGTACATCCACTATCTAAACACCAACGAACATCCCCTGTGATCAATTCTTTTGTAATATTAGATTCGTCATTCATAGACAGAACTGCCTGCAATCCACTTTCTACTACAGCAACCGATGAATTCTGATGTTTCTTATTGGGGCAAAAACGAGCTTTATGGTTTTCTGAATTACAAATGTAACATCTAAATTTAAATGAATGATTATCTACAGAACTAATTTTTTTATCCCTGGACATACTATATTTATTATACCTATGATTTCCAAGAAAAGCATTTCCACTATCATCACTTCTATGTTCTTTACGTGCATCAAATTCCTCAAGAATTTTTACCTTTAATATTTGAGGGTTTGGAAGAGTATCACGAGTTTCTATGGCAATTCTAAAATTTTCGTATTCCTCCGGCAATGAATATAAAAGAATAATGGTTAGAAGATCATCGTTAATATTAATCCCCATGTTTTCTAATTTATCAATTATATCAAAAAATTGATTAATGTGATCCCTTATATCTTTATCTACCCTGAGCTTAGTCAATATAAGCCTTTTAAGAAGCGTAGCTTTCCTTGCCGGTCCACTAGACTCATAAATAGAAATCAGCTTATTCCATACCTGATTAGCTGTCTGGCATCCTTTCACCTGCTTGAGTTCACTGGGACTGATTGCCAAAATGATATCTGCTTTAGCTTTTCCATCAGCCAACTCCCATTCCAGTGCTGCTGCTGGCTCACTAGGCTTTTCTATCTTCCCCAGAGCATAACCCAGAGAATCATTCTTGGTAAGAATAGCTTCCATCTGCATCTTCCAAGTGTCATAATTTTCCCTAGTTAGGGCTTCTATCTTCATATTTATTCCACTCATTCTAGTAAAAGCTTTAGAGATTAAGTCTCATAATCTGTTAATAAAGATGTTTACACAACAAAGGTAGAACATTTATTAACAAAAAAGTTAGAATCAACAATACATCACATGCTTGATATTGTCATGTGAATATAAACCTCAACAAATATGGTACACATTGTTTCATTTATTATTTTTTTACAGCAATATCATGCTTTGTTTGATGGAGCTGGTAACAATCCTGGAGAGAAAACACTCGAAGATCGCTTTTTTGAACATGAGGTATAATTTTCATGTACTTCATTTTAAAATTTGATTTCACTTTATATAAATTTTGGATAAAGGTATTAATGTATAATTGCTCTTCTCCTAGGCTTATATGTCATAGTTTTTGTTTTTTTGTATAACGATATTTTCTCGTTAATATAAATAATATTTCTTTCATTAAGCATGTAATATTCTAATCAATATTATTATTTTTCAATATTTTTTTATAGTTCTATTTTTGTTTTAATAATCTCATGATATTAGTTTAGTGATCAATCCTTAGGATTTCTAATCCCTATTATTATTATTATTATTATTTATGTGGACATATGTTTGCGTATTGGTCTCCCTTTATCGGGAAAGTTTTGCTTTTATCATGAAAGGAAAGTTCAAAGTTAAATAATGTTTTTAACTTTTACTCTTATCCTTGCATATGGTATTTTATTTTAACCAAACTTTATATTTCTGTATTAAAAAATCCATCTAAGGTAAATGGTTGTTTTCATGTATAATTATTAATAGCATTTATTATACAGAAGAATCATTCTATATTGTCTCCAAATGTAAGGTGTGCAGCAATTTTTTTTCAGGTAAAGTACGTATACCAGACACTACTTTCTGTTAAATATCTATATCAATCCAATATTAATCCTTTTAATCTGTTTCTTGTAAATAGGATTTTTTTTTATAATGAATTTGTTTGAAGCGATTTCTTCTTAATAACTTTCAGTTAAGTTTTATTAAAATTCAAATAGAACCAATTATATGTTATGGAACCATCCACTATTCAATATTCTTAATGTTGAGAGTAAGAAATGAAATGCTTTATTCATATCTTTCGAGACAAACCAAATTTGAATTGATCATTTATATTTTTATTTTATTTATACAATGTTTTTATTTTAGGTGAAACTGAATGTCCAAGCATTTCTGCAACAATTTCATTATGGAGTATTTTATTCTTACTTGAAATTAAAGGAACAAGAATGTAGAAACATCGTATGGATATCAGAATGCGTTGCCCAGAAACATCGTGCCAAAATTGACAATTATATTCCTATTTACCCTGTGGATAGAAATTAATCTGTTCCAGTACGTTATGTTAAAAACTTTCAATTTTAAGTTAGCAGATAAAAATTATAATGAAACATAATGCCATGTTTTATCATTCTATCGTTCCCACTTAAAGTTTGATTCTTTTTCTACAAAAATTTTGAGATTGTATATTTTTAACTGTATAAAAGTTACATTCCATCTTATATAAATAGGTTTTACGCATGTTACATGTAATTTTTGTTGTTTATAAGTATGTTATTGTTAAAAATTTTAAATAAGTTTATTTTTTCCTTTATGAAACATAATTAAGATATTATGTAATATTCTTAAGGCTGGTGTCGTATTTAAATTTTTTGCTTTCGTTTTCCAGTGCTTGCTTATCTGCAAACATCCTCGTACATAAACTCTTGTGAATTTTATATGTATTTTTGCCACTGATGTGTTAACTAGCAAGTTTTTGTATTGCGATGTTCTCACTTATTTTGCATTACATATAAATTCAGCCTTTTATTTTAATAGTGATTTAAATTTATTTCTTATATTAATATTATTTAAATTATGTATTATTGATTTTCATAAACGGCTTATTTTTCGGTTTCAAGCCTATTAGAGTAAAAAATATGTCCACTTATTAATTGATATTAAAAGTTATCACTATTTGTTATTGTTGAAGGTAGCCAACAGCATCATGCTGGCAAATAATAGAAGTATAATATAACAGTTTTATTATTTGATAAAAACGATAAAAATTGATGAACTGTTATCTGTATTAATAAAATATATATATAATTTCTTTTAAATAAATGATTAATGAAAAACTATAATCTTTCAAGCATTTTACCGAGAACATTTTGTTGTATAATTGTATAGATATTTTATTTATTTACCATTTGTAAGATTTCTGTTAATAAATGTAACATTCAAAGTCTTCATAATTAGTTCACTGATATTTTAAATTAAAATAATATGTACATGTATATTTTTATTTGATTTTCCCTTTCTAAATTTTTACACTTATGAGATTATTTATTTTTTAATGCATGCTTTCTTATAAAACGTTATTTTAGTTGTTGTATATATTCATGAATGCCAGTTCTCTTAATGTTTATATTGTCAAAATCATTTACAACAAATAGATTTGAAAAATTTACAAGAAGAATGTACAAGAGAATAATTTGTTGTATCTTAAAGTGGTTGAATAACAGGTTTTGATGAGCAATTTCCAGTTTTCTTCCATGTAGCTCTAATTTTATTCTTTACTTTAATTACTTCTACATGTATCAGTTAATTAGTTTTGCTTTAATGCTTTTCTTTATTCATTTGGTTTACTTTAATTCAATAACAAAATAGAAAAAAATCGAAGCTAAGTCAAGTTTCAAAAGCTAAATAGGTCAGACAGAAAGAGAGTGAGTGAGCGAGGGATTGGAAATAAAAGTAGTGATAGGGATGTACCTCCCAAAAAGGGCACTCTTTCCTTTCACTAGGCTCTTGTTGGTAACACAAGACGAGATCCAAAATCTGGTGCAGTGCGTGTAACAGAACTTTTACTTAACAACCTACTTAAATAAAAATCTACGTGTTTTGATAAATGTGTTATGTTTGTTATTTTCCATAAGTTAAAGAGCATTATAATTATTGAAAAACTTTAAAGTCCTCAATACATGTCGATTTATTATTAGGTACATTTTTATTTTTTAGGGTCCTAAAAAAAATCCTGATTTCATCAATATTCGTGTTGTTTTTTTTACTGCTTGCTTGTTTTTTTATTTAGAGTTGCTTGTTGCAAATATATTGTGAAGGTGAATCGATAGAAGGTGTATTTTTGGCTTGTAGTCAATCAAAACTAAATTTTCCAATGTTGGTTATGCCTTTCCAGAAACAAAGAACGATTACTCTTCCACTAAAACCACATTATATTTCATTCAAATATCTATTATGGAACTAAAGTTTGTAAACTAAAATGTAATTATTAAAGATTATCTTGTACCATAAGTATTTCACTCTGTAAACTGCTTTAATTAATTTGAGTATCACATATTTACTCTCTAACATATAATAAAAATTTTTATTGTTAAATAAAAGTTTTTATTTTTATTTGTGATAATATGGTAATGCAAGCATAATAATCTATCGCGTCTGATTTTATAATTCTCAATTTAGTTGTTGATTTAGTTACCATGGAAACAAATAATTTCCATTAAATATTTATCTTTCAAAGCACGTTGAAAACTCTTGAACATCAACACTGACACCTTTAATTATAAACAGTGGTCTGTCATTGAGAACTGCACATGCATTGGTTAACACATTCAACGCCAACGCCATATTCTCTAGCTGAACCAGGTGGCCAGAGGGTTTTGGGACATCATTGAGCCGTTACAGCCTCAGGCTGTAATCGGCCACCAGAGTCGCCAAAGAGTTTGTTAACCCGCAACGCACCAGTTTAAAGGGCTGTTAGCTTTCATTTCGTTATTATTTTTTTTTTTTATGTTTCATATTACTGTTATAAAAAATAAAAAAAAATAAAAAAAGTGAAGAGTAGTTCCTTTGAAAGTTAAACTAATTGTGGGTATGGGAATTTTTATTTAAAAAAATCATCATCAAATTACTGTAACACATCATTATTTTTTTCTTTATAAATTTTATTTTTAAAAAACATCATGTATAATAAAAAACTATAAAAAATAATAAAAATAATATATAACAAATAAAAATAAATAATACAAATAATAATAAGGGATTACAATTATAATACCTAGAGAAATTGCATTCTTACACCTAATTATTTTAAACTAACTATAATTACACTATTTATAATTTTTTTGTGACAAGAAATTACTCAAATTTATATATACATAACGAAAAAAAATTAATAACTAATATATATATATACAATATTAAAAAAAATAATATATACAATACAATAAAAAATATATACATATATATAATACAAATTTACATTGTCGTATGAAATTCCCGGAAGCAAGGGTCAATGCATAGACCGGGTTGCCCTTCACAATCGGGACAAATCACAACCGTACTTACCCGACGATTTTTGGCATAACATACCCTGCAATTCTTTTGCTTTCGTTTACCAGATGTACCTGATACGTAACTGAGCAATTTAGGGAAATGAAGGGTCTGTCGAGGTAATGGGATAGTTGGTCTTTCCAACTGTTGCAGACGATTGCCTTCGTCTACAAGTTTTCCAATAATTTCCACTCTAAAATCTCTAGTACTCATTTTTTTGGGGGCGCCAGTGTTCCGATGCAGTCTCAGCATCCACAAATTTCCTCGTTCTTATCCCTAAAAATTTGTACATATAGTTTTTTTATTCTTTTACTAATCCACTGTAACTGGATAATGTAATATAATGATAAAATATAATATAATTAGTGAGAATAGCTTTAAAATTAGATATTATAAGCAAAATGAAAAAATGGAATAGTTTTAAAAAAAAAATTAATTATAAAATACTTACTTCTTTTAGATGGCTGTCCACTGGCATTCCTCTTCTTAGGTCCCATTTTCAATTAGATTAAATTAAAATTATAAATAAACCACTTAAATTAACAAAAATTCATGGAAAACTTTAAAAATTCACAACTCCGGCTATAATGCAGCTATCCGGAAACCAAAAACACCGAAATGACTATCATGGACCAGTGCAAGTGGCTGACTAACAAAAGTAAACACTTTCCTACCTGGCCATCGCTTTTAAGTGGAAAAGGTAAAATATACCTGATTATAGCCCTGGGCAGTGACCGGCCACCTGGGCTCGACCCCCGTTACAGCTCAGGGCTGTGATCAGCGTTGAATGTGTTAAACATTTTTTAAGAGTTGTCGGATTTAACATTTTTCTTTAATTCTCCTGTTTTTGTTTCTCAATTTTTTTTCATATTTATTAATTTCCAATTTTTAGGCACAATGAGAGACGTTAATTTCTCCATATAAATAAAATCAAAGGTACTTTGTAGGAAAAACAATTTTTTCCTTCGCCTTTTAAGCCCCCTCAGAACATTTCTATGATGATAAAATCTACCTGATATTAAAGAATACTTGATTCTCAACAAACACGACAAGTTTAATCAAGATCGTTACTCTTTTTTGAGAAAAAAAAAAAAAAAACCGAGAAAACATTTATGAAATGAAATGCCCCTTGCATTTGATCAATTTTGATGAAATTTATACTTAACATGTAAAACACAATTTCAGGTTCGTACGATTTACCATTTTTTAACTGTTCTGTTCACACACAAAGCCAATTTTACGGAACTTGGTTATTTGGTCTCAGGAGACCCCAAAACGTGTAAATCCGTTGAAAACCGGAAGTCACTTCTGTTTACTGTATTATTCATTAATAGGTAAGTGAAAGTAAAAACTGGTCTATAGACTATCTACCTGTGTATACTTGGCTAACAGATATTGTAAACATTACAATAAATATAATTTTTTATGCAAAAATAAACATTTTGAGGTGTGATTATAATTAAATAAATTCTGAATAACAAGATTAAAACCTGTTAGTCATATCAAGTACAGCCAGCTTGAATCAGTTTTTATTAACATAGTGAACCACTTGTTATTCATTAAAGTTTTTCAGCTCATCAAAACCATTGGTACCTGCTTTAAACCCTGCTATTTTACATGCTAAATCTAGCGATTCAAATCTTTTCCTCTGGACATGCTGTGATTAAATCCTGCATTGGATTTAATCATAGTATCTCCTGCTTCTAGTATATCAAATAATGAAAAGCCTTCTGGACTTGTAGTCATTTGGCCTTGTTTAACCCAAAATGAAATAATTGTTGAACTTGTAGTAAACTTGTAAATTAAGTTTGAGAGGATAATAGCTGAAATGTGATAAAAAAAAGCTAGAATATATAAAACACTTTGTTCTGAAATGGGTGAGTTTCATGTTAATGAAAGAAGAAAAGATGCTCTGATTTTTTATACGAAGGTTTGTCTCTTTATTTGTTTATATATTAAATACTTGTATTTATAGTCCCGCATTATAATGAATGAAGCAAATGCTTGTGCATAAAGCATGATTTTTCCATTATGCCGTGCAAAGAAAAAGTAGGTCATCTTAATAAAATAATATTCCAAACAATAAAAAGATTTGTGACAATTAACACACATAATTATATATTAACCTCACTTTTCTTTTTATCTGTATCATCTGTACATATTACACTTTAAAAATAAAAATTAAGAATTTTTGTCTATAGACTTTGAGTTTTTTGTCTTATTATAGTTTTTTTGTTTTATTTTGTCTATAGACAAATCCTACTGACATAATTGCCTCATGTAATTTTTCCTTTTAATTAAAAAAAAAAATATTGTTCTTATAGTCTACCCAATAACATTTTTAGAAAAATAATAAACACAAACATCAAGTCTATTTAAATCTGATTATGATAATGATTAAGTATTTCTTATATGATAGATGTGAGTAATAATGTTGGGTAAATCCAAAGATTAGAATTTTACTTCCAAAATGTTTTCTTAAAAATTGTTCCCAAATACTCGTTGTGCTTCCTAAAAATGATTGAACTGTAGAGCTGTTGGATATATTTCCTCTTGTCTGCATTCAATATTCAATTGACCTTAAGTATATCATTAAAATATATTAACTTTTAAGCAAAAAGTTTGACATGGCTGGGATATGCCCTACGTTTAGCTCTATGGTAAAGAGTGATGCAGTGGATTCGATTTCCGGCCGTGGCCAATTTTTTCTCTCCCGATAAAAGTATTTAATATTTAATAAAAAATATAGTTTTTTAAATTGGTAATTTTAAATAAATTAATTACTAGTTCAAGATGTATTGTACTACAGTAATAGGAACTGTTAAATATTTAACAGATGATGTTTAGACCTAAAGGTTTTATTGATTTTTTATTTTCTTGTAACCAATGAACATTATCTACTAGACCGATAATTAGTTTCCATCTCTCTGTCATTTCTTACAAATATTACAAAAAAATGTGAATGGTTTCCAAGGAAACAAACATTACGCCCACAATGTCAGTCATTAAGTTTATTTGTTTCTTCAAGGAGGAAGCCAGATTTATTTCTGAAATTCTAGAGTTATGGATACTACAGGGATCCCGTACCATTAAATGTTGAGGTATTACAATTAGCATTATATGTCTAAATACCACAATTTGAGCAGAGGTGGATCCATGTGTTGAACAAGGGCATTCCCAGAATTTTGTCTAAAGGGGGGGGAGCAGGTTGATAAAGGGGGCACGCAGATAAAATTCTTATGACCAGTAGGGTTCCTGACTATGTAAGGCTAAATTAATTTTTCAAATAAAACGTTGATATTTGAATATTAAAATATTTGTTTGTATACTATGTACTTAATAAATATGGTAAATGAATACAAATTTATTTAATTTGTAGTAATTTTTCCCATATTTTCTAGAGGGGGCGGGAGTTGGCCCCACTGCAGAGGCTCACAAGTTCTTATGTTTATTAATTCAATATTTTTCCTATTCTCTTAATAAATAAATGACCTGTACCACTACAACCCATAAAGGGTCTTGGGTGCAGTACTATGTAAGGAAGAGTACTGTTTCTTGGTCAGCGGTAGTGCAAGGAGGTGATTTGACCGTGATCACGCTCAACCGCCAGGTTCTTTCCCCTTAATTTTTCAATTAAGGGTACCCACTTTATAGAGGCTGGGTTTGCCCCAGGAATAAATAAAGAAATAACAAATAACAATAATAACAAATAATAATAAATAAATACATGTGCTTTATATATTTCTTTTTTCTCCTGACATATATAGTTTTAACAGTATATATATGGTCCTAGATTGGACCATGATTTTCAGAACTCAAGGGTCATCCAAGATGTTGGTTTGAAAAAGTATTAGTCAGGAAATTACTTGTCCGCTTTTCTTTTTCTTTTGAAATAAATTTAATATTATACGATAATGGTCAACTTCACTTAACCCTGCACCATGGGCGGATTTAGGTCTTGATATCTGGGAGTGCAAGCTCACAGAAGATATGAGGTAGGTACCACATTCAGACACCAAAGCCCCATTAAAATGGACTTTCAAACAATGTCCAAAATCATTTTACATTAATATGATAATATGACAGAGCTATTGCTATTTCGGTTGTGGAAGACCTTTTCAAACCTATAAAAGATGTTTTAAATATTTTCGCTGCCGATTTGGGGCATACAAGGCCACCGGAAGCAAAAGGCATAGTTGCTTCAATTTTGTCCATACAGTTCATTGTCTGCCTTTTGGTTTTCTCTGAAACCCTGACCTACAGTGGCTCACAGTCAAAATGATACACCTTTATTTTCAAAGAAATCTTTTGATAAATATATTGTTCTTCTTATGTTATAAGCAAAACTACAGTTTTTTGTAATCCCTTGGCATCACAGTAATATGTACTTTGCGTATAAACAGATAAAAATTAGCCAGGATATAATAATAACAATAAACACTTTGTATACTATTTACTTATCTCACAGTGAAAATGATACACCTTGATGTTTATCAATATTTGTTTACATTAAACCATTTTCTTTTAGTTAAACTCTTGTGTCGAAACTGTTTGGTTCTTTTCAAAACTAGTTTAACAATATCAGTCGTATATTTTAACTTTTTAAATAATGGGACTACATACAACGTGAGTTGTTCATTCAACATTTTAATGATGGGAAATTTCTCAATCAAATAGCTGAAATCATTAAAAAAAACCGTTCAACTGCCCAGCATATTGTGGAGAGATACAAAAAGGAAAATCGAATTGCCAGAAAAAAAAATTAGAAGTGCAAGAAAAATGTTAAGTAACAGGGATGAGACTTGGATCGTCAGAGAAATAAAACAAAATCCAAGAGTGATTGTACCCAAAATAGCCGTGGAACTGTCCAAACGCTTAGGTAAGCCAGTAAGTGCAGAAACAGTGCGGCGTGTGCTAAGAAAAAATAAATTTCATGGACGAGTAGCACGTAAGAAACCTTCTTTCAGCAAGAAAAATCAAAAATTTAGGATGCAATTTGCAACTGAATATTTGTTGAAGGACCCTGACTTTTGAACAACGGTGATATTTGCTGATGAAAGTAAATTTAATATTTTTGGATCCGATGGGCGTTCCTAAGTGTGGACAAAACCAGGAGAAGAGCTCGCAAAAACAAATTACCCCCAACTGTGAAACATGGTGGTGGCAGTGTTGTGGTATGGGTATATATGGCGGCCACTGGTGTGGGAAATCTTCACTTTATTGATGGCATCGTTAACAAGCATAAACATGCATGTCTATGTAAACACATAGACATTTTAAAAAAATATTTAAAAGAAAGTGCGTAAAAACTGGGGCTCAAAGACAAGTTTTGTTTTTATCATGCCAATGACCCCGAACATTCTGCTATGATAGTTAAGGAATGGCTCCTTTATTACTGCCAACAATTTTTAAAAACTCCACCACAATTACCTGATCTTAATGTAATAGAACACCTCTGGGCGAAATTGGAGGTAGAAATTATGAAACATGCGATTTCAAGCAAAGAAGACTTTAAAAAAATCTTTTCAAAGAACGGAACAAGCTGAGCTCGGAAATAGGTCGAATCAGTTCCAAACAGACTTAAAAGAAGTAGTAGAAAATAGTAGGTACTACTAGGTATTGAACTAAATAAATAACATATAAAAGTTAATCTGAAGTGAGGTGTATCATTTTGACTGTGAGGTGAAATTATTGATTTATTTTTTTTAAATAATGAAGTTAAATATTTTAATTTTTTGAGTTATGACATATTTCAATAGAGATTATAAATAAATGTGTTGGAAATTTAACGGTTTTTTTGTTTACTGTAACCATTAAAGTATTTTTTTTCAGTTCCCACAGGGTGTATCAATTTGACTGTGAGCCACTGTATGAATGAATTGAGCAAGACCTTACAGAGAGAAAATAACAGCATTGCCTCTTACTCCTTATCTATTAAAATTTCTCGAAAGTTGGAGAAACGAGGAGAAATGGGACCAAATTTGGAAAAAGGCAATTCAGTCTGCCAAAGAAAACTGCATCACAACAATGTGAACAAGACGTTAAACATCTTAAGATAAATGAAGTTGGTTCTAGTTTATTTCGGAGATACCCTACATCACTGATAGGCAAAGTTGTTATCCAAATGAGCCAAATAAATAATATTCCCCCTATATATATATATATATATATATATATATATATATATATACAGTGAGGCCAAAAAGTATTTGCACACATTAATTTTTTTAAATTGTAAGTCAGGAAATAGAGATAAAAAATTAAAATATTGTTTATTTGATACAAAAATTAATAAATAAATATAATCTCTAATATATTTTAAGAATGAAAAAAAAATGGATACAATATCGTCAATAAACTTTAAAACCCGTAATAAAAAGTATTTTCACACCTCATTTTATGGGACTTATGTAATCTATTAAATAAAAAGTTCTTTAATATTTGGTATGCATGCCATTAGCTTCAATAACTTCCTGAAGTCGTCTAGGCATCATTGGCGGATCCAGGGGGGGGGGGGGGGGGGAGGGCTGCAGCCCCTTCCTTTGGAAATTTTTTACTTCATTTAAAGATAGAATTTGACTTTCCTTAATGTAAGGAAGCAAGTTAAAGGACAAATAATGTGCAGAACAAGTCGAACTTTAGTTGTGGGAAAAGAACATAAAGGTAAAAATGCTGATCAGCAGATCCAAGTACAGGGCTGTGGGGCTGCTGCCCCCCCCCCCTCTTTAGGACTGCAGCCCTCCCTTTACGATCGGCTGGATCCGCCCATGCTAGGTATAGAATGAACTAAATTTTGAAGACACTCGGTACCCAACTGCTCCCATTCTTGAATTAAAGCTGATTTCAACATTTCTTTTCCACTAATTTTATTTTTTCGCACTTTTATGTCCAAAATGTGCCACAAATTTTCGATTATATTTAAATCTGGAGGGGTATACAACTGCCGGGGTGCGTTATAAAGAAGCCATTCTTTTGTTTTTCGAGCGGTATGTTTCGGATCGTTGTCCTGCTGAAACATAAAAGTGTCTTGAATCCCAAACTTTTGAGCACTCATCAATAAATGGCTTCGCAAAATATTCACATAACCTTCAGCACTCATATTTCCTTCTATAAAAAATTCCCGACGCCATAGAATGATATGCACCCCCAAACCACCACACTGCCACCCCCATGGTTTACAGTAGGCATAACATTTTGAGGTAAAAATGCATGGTTGGGTTTTCTCCAAATCATTTTTCTGCCGTCACTCCCAAAAATATTAAATTTACTCTCATCAGAGAATATTACATTTTTCCAAAATTGGATCGGCTTATTAATGTGAGCGTTAGCGAAATCGAGACGTTTTCTCCTATTAGTCTCACTAATAAAAGGCTTTTTTCGTGGAGCCCTGCCGTGTTGGTCTTCGCTGTTTAAAATTTTTTGTATAGTGGATAAACTTACTTCCTCGCGCGGGTCCCATTACCGCGTATGGGGAGCGTCCCACGGGTGGCGGATGTGGGGATGGTCGGTGGAAATTCCTTGGAAGTTCCTCCCGGCTAAGTCCGTAGGACTCGCTGACCAACAATGAGAGCGCCCCCCCAGGCTTGCTGGAGGGTGTGACGTAGGTTTGAACGCCCTACTCACATATTTTTTAGTTCACCCAAACACCACAAATAGTCATGGATTCTCCTAAGGTAAAACGCTCATTATCCGGAGGTAAACTAGTCCCCCGTTCGGGTCTCCGGGTGGGGACTGCTTTAATTGGGAATCCCATCACATGAGGATGGGAATCATGGCGAAAGTTGAAATTAAGAGATTTAGTATTAGGGACGTGGAACGTAAGAAGTTTAAATACAGCGGGTGGGTTAAAATTGGTCTCGAATGAGGTTGAGAGGTACGGTATAGATATCGTTGCTCTGCAAGAGGTACGCTGGCTGGGGGAGGGCTCTTTAAGAGAAGGTAAGTACACTATTTGGTACGGCGGGGCGAAATTTATTGTTTAGGCACTGGGTTTCTGATTAGGAATAGGTTGATATCCGTTTTGAGGGACGTTCAATTTTTCGGGGATAGGATATCGGTAGCTGTATTTCAGGGGCGGTGGTTTAAAATCGCGTTAATAAACATACATTCTCCCACCGAAGACAGCGATGACGAAGTTAAGTCGGAATTTTACGATAAACTAGAGTGGATTTTCGATAAATTACCGCGAAACTACATACAGATAGTTTTAGGAGACGCTAACGCAAAGGTGGGTAGGGAAGAAATATATTATCCTACAATTGGAAAAGAAAGTTTACACGAAATTAGTAATGATAACGGAATCCGATTGATTAACTTTGCTACTTCGAAAAATTTAATAATCAAAAGTACAACTTTTAAACATAAAGATGTTCACAAATATACCTGGACATCACCGGATTCACAAACAAGAAATCAAATCGATCACGTTTTGGTGCAGCATAGGAGGCAAAATAGGGTTATTAATGTTAGGTCGTACCGAGGGGCGGAATGCGGGTCGGATCACGAACTAGTAGTCGCTAAAGTTCGGCAAAGACTTTCAATAAAAAAAAAGGTTAGAAACCGGATCCCGGACCGAATTAGAAAACAATTTGAAATTGAACTCAAGAATAGATTTGATGTATTAGAACCATCGACCGAGAACGGTGAAAACATTGATCAATTGTGGGAAGGGATTAGGGATAACATTAAAGAGGTCAGTAATTTGTGTTTGGGCAAAAGGGAAAATAATAAGAATAAACCATGGTTCGATGAAGACTGTTTAAACTCGTGCGAGAAAAGAAAAGCCGCTAAACTCAAAGTTTTAAATAATCCTAGCGAAGACAATCGTGCCTACTTTCGAGGCATAAGGAACGAAACGACTAAATTGCTTAAAAATAAAAAAAGAGAATATCTCAAAAACAAAATAATAGAAATAGAAAATAATGGAATCCAAAATAACGTTCGAGAAATGTATAAAGGCATAAATTTATCACGTAAACGTCTAGGAACAGTTACGACTGGTATTAGGGATAATAATAATAACATCATAGCGGATCCGGTAGACATAATAAGTAAGTTCAAAGAGCACTTTGATAGTATTTTGAATCTAGAAAATACCCGTCTATCACCACTTTTGGAATTTCAAAGTGTTGAACCGT
This sequence comes from Aelia acuminata, assembly GCA_911387785.2. Lineage (NCBI taxonomy): Eukaryota > Metazoa > Arthropoda > Insecta > Hemiptera > Pentatomidae > Aelia > Aelia acuminata. Next base: position 130,165,413 of record OU426979.1, read on the forward strand.
TATTAGAAGAACCGAGTATAAGGGAAGTCGAAATAGCTATCGGAAAATTAAAATCCTATAAAGCAGCGGGGACAGATAATACTCCTAGCGAACTAATCAAATCATGTGGGGAAGCTGGGATTTCAAAAATACATCTTTTGATTAAAAAGATCTGGGAGTATGAGAAAGTACCCGAAGAATGGAAAGAGTCTATAATTATACCGATTCACAAGAAGGGGTCGCGGACAGACACTAATAACTATCGTGGGATCTCACTACTTCCGGTCTGCTATAAAATATGACTAGCCGAATAACCGAATACTTGAGGAAATTATCGGAGACTATCAATGTGGTTTCAGACGGAACCGATCAACCGTAGACCAAATATTCTCCCTCCGTCAAATATTAGAGAAAACATTAGAATACAATGGTATTGTTCATCAACTGTACGTCGACTTTAAAAAGGCATATGATTCAATAGACCGCAATAAACTGTATAACATCCTGACTGAACTAGGAATACCGAAGAAGTTAGTAAACTTAGTAAAAATGTGTTTGACCGAAACGTTCAACTAAATAAGAATCGGTCGTTATTTTTCTGAGAAGTTCGAGGTTCACTCTGGTTTGAAACAGGGGGATTCGCTATCTCCTGTTTTATTTAATTTAGCTCTAGAACATGTCATTAGGCTGGTGATAAATACCGGAAAGGGTTTGAATCTGGGGGGAAATATATCCGTACTCGGCTACGCTGATGATTTGGTTTTGCTTGGCGACGACGTGAAAACGATAGAACTAAATACAAAAGCATTGATGGAAGCCGGAAAAGAAGTAGGGCTAGAAATAAATACAGAAAAAACAAAATATATGGTTAGTTGTAGAAACGGTGACAATTATGGCGATATTGAAGTAGAATAGGAAATATTCGAAGCCGTTGAGAAATTTAGATATTTAGGGTCTACTGTAACTAGAAAAAACGAAATCGAAGAGGAAATTAAGGCTAGGTGAAAGGCGGGAAATGCTTGTTATTTCTCGGTTGCAAAATTACTTGGGTCACGCCTTTTATCCCGAAATTTAAAAATTAGGATTTACAAAACTATAATTCTTTCGACTGTTCTTTACGGATGTGAAAAATGGCCGCTTACAGTAAGGGATGAGAAACGCCTTATGGTGTTTGAAAATAAAGTGCTGCGTAGAATATTCGGGCCGAAGAAAGATGAGCCAACAGGAGAATTTAGACGGCTACACAATGCAGAATTGCGTGAGCTTTACCCGGTAAATGTAATCGATTTTAGCTGCGCGTCGGTTAAAGTGGGCATGCAAAATGGCGAGTCTTAGTAGTGAACGAATTCCTAAAAGATTGATAAACGCTTTGTAGACTGGAAAACGACCGAGGGGAAGGCCTAGGCGAAGGTTGGAAGATTCGGTGAAAGCAGATCTTGTGAATTTGGGATTGGACGGTGGTAGGTGGATGAACGAATGTAGGGACCGATTGGTGGTGTCGGCGTCGGGCCTTCGGGTCCGTTAAGCCTTATTGTATTGGATAAACTTACTTGTTTATCAGACGTTGAAGCGACCATATCCGCTAACTCCCAAGCAGTTATCCGAGGATTAGTCTTCACCTTTCTTACAATTGTTCTTCTGTCTCGAGCACTAAGAGCTGTTGGACGTGCGGACCGCGAAGTATTTTCTGTCTTCCCTCTTTCATCGTATCTTTTTATGACGTAGAGCACCGTCGAAAAGTTTAAATTTAATCGAAGCGCGATCTGTTTATATCTTTTATTTCTATTTCTCAATGAAACAATTTTATCCCTCACCGCACTTAATTATTCTGCCGTTTTAAGGTCAGGCCACACACGTCCGCACCGCATCCGCACCGCAGCAATAATATAGGTTATGTTCAGGATATTTTTAATTTAACTTACATATTACCTTTATTTATGCCTAAAGTTCAGGCCACACATGTCAGACACAGGCCACTTTAGGCATAACTAAAGGTAATATGTTAGTTAAATTAAAAGTATTCTGAACATAACCTATATTATTGCTGCGGTGCGGACATGTGTGGCCAGACCTTTAGGGCTCATGTTGATGAGAACTGACTCCGGAGGATTAAAAGCAACTACACTTGTAATGTTTAGGGCGGATTCACACTATCGCTCCGCTCCCGCTCCACTCCCGGTCCGCTCAAATATTCTAAAGAGAAATAGACAGAGAATTCCACTATCGGCACCGCTCCGGTCTCGCTCCACTCCCGGTCCGCTCTCGCTCTACCCCATTCACACTAGCGCTCCGCTCCCGCTCCGCTCCAGGTCTGGTCTCACTGGCAAAATATTCTACAGAGGAATAGAGAGAGGTTAATCACAATATTGGCACAGGTCCGGCCTCGCTCCGCTCCCGCTCCACTCTCGCTCCACTCCCGCTCCACTCTCGCTCCACTCCCGCTCCACTCTCCTAAAGTCTTTTCATATTCACATTATATAATTTTACACCGTTCACGATTGAAGCCATTAATAATCGAAGCCGTCTGTATTTGGATTTTAATTAATAATTAACTTTCAGTTATTAAAGTATTTATTTATTCATCAATTTTACGGCCAAAAAAGTTCAAATTAAAAAAAAAAAAAATATATATATATATGTATATATATATATATATATATATATATATATATATATAATTATAAATTAATTTAATTAATGGTGAAGAAATAATTTAAATTTTTTTTCCGAATGTATTAGAATACGCTTGAAATGATAAAAAAAAAAAAAAAAAATCACCAACAATACGCGCGGTTTTTCGACGTGAAAAATTCATGTTATGTTTGAGATATATTTTGCTATGAATTAATGTACTCGTAAAAAATGGTCACCGATTTATTTATTGACTACATACTCATTGCTATTATAAAATAACGTTTAATTTGAAACGAATAAAAATGCAGTATATTATGAAAAATGTCAGATCATTAACAAAAAAATATATTAAAGCAAAAAATAATTAAAATATTAATCAGGAAAAGAAGAGAACACAATCGGTAAATTCGTAGCATTTGCCGATTTCAACTTGAAATTTTCAAGCGTATTCGATAACATTCCGAAAAAAATTTAAATTATTTCTTCACCATTAATTAAATTAATTTATAATTATTATTATTAATTATCATTGTGTTGCAATATATTCTTCTTA